>OW121785.1:32791664-33139164 GCA_933228815.1 Machimus atricapillus | reverse complement strand
TTTATGCGATTTGCACCAAAGTTGGTATTAGGGGGCTTTCGGGGTCGCTGATTTCAATTCAACTGTCAAAATTTACGAATTCAAGATGGCAGACTGTCAAATTTTAAAGTTTATGCGATTTGCACCAAATTTGGTATATGGGTGTTTTCGGGGTCACCAATTTCAGATCAGCTATCAGAATTTACGAATTCAAGATGGCGGACCGCCAAATTTCAAAGGTTATGCGATTTGGACCAAATTTGATATTTGGGGGTTTTTGGGGTCGCCGATCTCAAACCAACTGTGAACATTTATGAATTCAAGATGGCGGATTCTCAAATTTTAAAGTTTATAGGATTTGCACTAAATTTGGTATTTGGGTGTTTTCGGGGTCACCGATTTCAAATCAGCTGTCAGACTTTACGAATTCAAGATGGCGGACTGTCATATTTTAAAGTTTATGCGATTTGGACCAAACTTGATATTTGGGAGTTTTTTTGGGGTCGCCGATCTCAAACCAACTGTCAAAATTTATGAATTCAAGATGTCGGATTGTCAAATCCTTAAAGTTTTTGCTATTTGCAACAAACTTGGTTCTTAGGGGTTTTCGGGGCCGCTGATTTTTACCCACGACGGAACGGATCTGGTATATGCGTTTAGGGTGAGAGGTTGTTTGTGCAGTCCAATGTTGCCAAGTATCTCCAAAACGGTTTGACCGTTTTAGATACGGTTTTCTGTAACGGGTTTGTGATTCATCGGCCAGATATAAAAATAATATTTTGTAAGAAATCTCTAAAAATTTTCAAATAAAAAACAAAATTAAAAACTTTGAAAAAACCCACGACGGATGTAAACGTCGTAATAGAAAATAGGATTAAATAAAATTTTAAAGCCCCCCCGACTAAAAGGAGGTAAGCAACCAAAGAAAATTCGTCGGGGGATGCCATTCCCTGCCCCGAAGTTAACTAAAATATTGAATGTATGTAGTTGTAGCGTGAATACTCAAAATTCCGGTTAGGTGAGAGAAGTAACACAAAGTTATATTAGACGAAGAAACTTTTATTGAGATACAAACACAACTTCATAGGTTTAGTTAAAGGCGAAGAATGAATTCAGGAACAAAACACAATTAATTAATTGACACATTTTCCAAAGGAGCCGGGTTGCTGAGACGAACGGGTTGCTCAGCCGATTCTTTTCTTTTTTTGCACAGTTGATTACTCAACATTCTCCCCCCCTTTGGCAACAGCGTTGACAAATGAATTTTCAAGAGCGGAGACTGGTAGAACACAAAGTTTAGCGATTGGCCTTGTCAGCGTAGATGTAGCGGTCTTGATAGTCACCACCCTGGTAAGCCCATTCTTGCCAGGATGTAGAGCGAGTACTCGAGCGAGAGGCCACTTAGTTGGAGGTAGTCGTTCATCAGTTAACAGTACCATGGAGCCGACTTTAATCTCATTAGAGGGGTGATGCCATTTTGATATCGACTGGTAGCGATGTAGACACTCAGCGGACCATCTCTTCCAAAAGTGTTCGGTTCTCTGTTGTATCAGCTGCCACTTAGAGAGTCTCGTCTCAGCGATCTCACTCAGAGAAGGTGAAGGAAGAGAGTTTAGCGGCTCACCGATAAGAAAATGACCTGGCGTAAGCGCTGCTAGGTCTGCAGGATCTTCAGAAAGCGGTGCCATGGGCCGAGAGTTCAAAACTGCTTCGACTTGGTTCAGAAGTGTAGTCATCTCCTCATAGGTTAAGAGGGTTTCACCAATGACTCGTTGTAGGTGGAACTTCAGCGATTTTACCGCGGCTTCCCATTTACCACCAAAGTGGGGTGCTCCAGGTGGGTTGAAGGCCCAGTTGGTGCCGTCGGTAGAGAGGAGCGTAGCGAGTTGTCCCAGTTCTTTCGATCCCATCTTGAAGAGGCGTTTTAGAGTCGCATCTGCCCCAGCGAAATTGGTACCACAATCACTGTAAAGCGTATGGCAGATGCCTCGACGGCTAGCGAATCTTCTATACGCAGCGATGAAAGCGTCCGAAGAATAGTCGGTAACGACTTCCAAATGCACAGCTGCTGTAGCGAAGCACACAAACACTGCAATCCATCCCTTGTGCGTTTTGGAACCACGGCCCTTCCAAGTTTTCAAGGTAATTGGACCAGCATAGTCTATACCAGTATGAATAAAAGCACGTGCAGGCGTTATTCTTGCAGCGGGCAGTTGCCCCATCAACTGTTGAGCTCGTAACCCTCGGTGGCGAGTGCAAGTGACGCAGCGAAGAATGAATGATCGTACCGGTGCTCGACCACCAATAATCCAGTACGAACGTCTTAGATAAGCGAGTGTCAATTGAGTGCCGCCATGTAGAGTGCGGTGATGAGCATCAGCTATCAAGAGAGAAGTTAAAGGCGATTCTCGAGGCAAAATAGCGGGGTGCTTCTGTTCAGAATCAAGCAGCGAATGTTTCAAGCGTCCGCCAACTCGTAGGACACCGTGATGATCAAGGAATGGTGTCAGCTTGATTAGATGACTCGATTTAGCGAGTTGATTGCCTTTTGATAGCGTTCTCAACTCCTCAGCGAAAAAAGATTTTTGTGTTATCTTGATGATCAACACTCTAGCGGTTTCCAGGTCAGCGGTAGTCAGCGGTGTGGTCAGCGAAGAGTGTGGTACCTTTTGCAAGCGAGCGATGAAGCGTAAACAGATGGCTAACGTTCGTAGTAGGCGTGGCAGTGACGAGTAGCGAGTAATAAGTTCCCAGAGAGGATGCTGATCTGTTTCTATAGCGACATTGAAGAAAAGACCTGGTTTTTCTTCAAGGTGAGCGGTTGTTGTAGCGGGAGGATCAAATGTGGGCCATTCTTCACAAGGTTGTAATAGCCAAGAGGGCCCATGCCACCAGAGTGAATGCTGCTTCAGTTTCAGAGTACAGAGTCCTCGAGAAGCACAATCAGCGGGATTTTGCTTCCCAGCAATGAACCGCCACTTAGCTGAGGGTTGAAGGTCTTGAATTTTCTGTACTCGATTGCAGACGTACTCCTTCCAACGAGATGGATGACTTCTGATCCATGTAAGAGCGACAGCGGAGTCTGTCCAGAGAACGGTGGGAACGTCACCAAGCTCAAGCGTAGTCTGGACGTAGCGAGTAAGCCTAGAGAGAATTACTGCAGCGTTGAGCTCTAATCTCGGAATAGTGAGATGCTTAAGTGGAGCAACTTGCGTTTTTGCGCACACAAACGAAGTCGTAGAGCTGCCATCAGGAGCGAAGACTTTGAGGAAAACTACTGCAGCCATAGCGAGTTGTGAGGCGTCAGCGAAGCCGTGTATCTCGACGGTAGACGCAGAGGTTAAGTGCAGCCAGCGAGGTATCTCAAGCGATTCTATGTGCAGTAAGTCTTCCCTGAAGAGTTGCCATTTGTGTGAAAGTACAGGTGAAAGAGGCTCATCCCAGCCGAGTTTCTCTAGCCACAGTTCTTGAAGCAGCATCTTGGCTCGTATCACTAGCGGAGCGAGGAATCCTAGTGGATCAAATAGTCGAGCAGTTTCGGAGAGAATGGATCGTTTGGTGACTGTCTTCTCTATAGATGATGAATAAGTTAACTTAAACTTATCTTGTGTTGGGTGCCAGGTCAGACCAAGCACCTTGATGGTAGATTCCTCGAAGCTGATAGGGTCGGCAGTTGTGAGAGCAGCTGGTGATACCTGAGCGAGAAGTTCAGCGGAGTTACTGGCCCACTTAGCAAGCGGAAAACCTCCAGCGGAGCAAATAGCTGTGAGTTGTTGAGCAATCAAAGTAGCCTCGGGAATAGAATCAGCTCCTCCATAGATGTCGTCGACATAACGACCCTTGGTGAGCGGGTCAACAGCGAGTGGGAAGCGATGCCCTTCATCTTTGACTAGTTGGAGGAGGGAACGGACAGCTAGAAACGGAGCACAGCGGGTCCCATAGGTCACAGTAGTGAGTTGATATGGGGCGACCTGTTGGTGTTGGTCGACCCAGAGGATTCGCTGTAAATCCCAGTCGAGCGGATGGACCTTGATCTGACGGTACATCTTAGTGATGTCTGAAGGCAGCGACGAGCGGTCGAGAGCGAATTACCCAGTTGTGTGGCAGGAGAATTGAGCGGAAGCCTTACTATGTAGCGACCTGAGGCGTCCCTGGAGTGCGTGTTGATGAAGTACTGTTCACACTCTTCATCAGCAGGGCTGAGGGGTGGAGCTGCCAAGGTAGGCGTCTCTTCTTGCGACCAAAACTGTGAGAGGAGGTCATGGAGATCCTGATCAGCGGAGACATGGTGACCGTACCCGACAGCGGTTGAACTCACCAAGTCGGCTGTTCCAAAAATAATCCACACAAACATGGTGGCCTGAGCGACTGGGGTGTTACTCGATCCTTTGATCACTCCAGGCCGGATAATCAGACCGGTTGGAGCAGCCCCAAGCACCATGTCCACGGGTCCAGGTATCAGAAAGCCTGGATCAGCGAATTGCAACCCGTCTAGATGAGGCCAGTGTGGATCTTCCATAGCGAATGACGGTAGGTGAGCGGTAAGAACTGGAAGAATATATGCTTGAAGCTGAATTTTCTCATCGGAGTATAAGGATTGGAGCTCCAGAGAACAAGTTCCACGAGTGTAGCCAGCGGATGTGTTGCCTATGCCACGAAGAGAGACGGCGGTAGGCTGTCTCAAGACGCCCAGCTTATTGGCGAGCTTCTCAGTGATGAAGGAAACTTCAGCGCCTTGGTCAACGAGGACTCGAGCGGTTAGCGAATGACAGTTTGGAGCGGATACTGAAACCTTGCAAGTAGCGAGTAAGACAGTCGGTTTAGAGGGGTTACCTGTTATGCCATAAGATGCAGCAATAGCAGTGGTAGTAGCGACAGGACGAGTAGAGCCTGCAGGTAGATCATCAGCGAATGTAACTCTCTTGAGCGAAACACCACCAGGTGCAGAGGTGGAGCATGTATGTCTCTTGTAAGTGAAACCAGCCGTAGTAGAGGTAGGACTCGTAGCGGAAGATGACGTAACTAGTCAGTGCTGAGGTTGTTTCTCTGGAGCGTCAACAGCGGTTTGGGTAGCGGCAGAAGACATTGAGTCGATGGAAGTGGCTCGCCTGAGAGGAGTCTCACGTAACTGGGAATCACGGAAAGGCCGGTCAGCGTGAATCGAAGTGTGGTGGTGCTCACCACACTTCTGACAAGTGTTCTTGGTTCTGCAGTCAGCGATGCGATGTCTTCCCAAACAATTGAAGCAAAGGCGGTAATGCCTCACTGCCTCGATACGCTCTTCAATAGATTTTGCCCGATAAGTAGGACAAAACAGCACGAAATGCTTCTCGGAACAAATGGCACAACGTCTCGGAGCATTTGTTGCATCAGCGACTGACGAGAGGTTCACGGAAGCGGATGACCTTGAAGAGGTTGACCTTATGGCGGAAGATCGTAAAGCATAAGTTGGCTTAGCTGGGATTTGTCTACGTTCAGATGGTGCAGCAGTGGTGACGTCAATTGTCTCCATGGCCCTAGCTCGACCAGTCAGAAAGGTCTGAAGCTCTGCGTACGACGGCATGGAGTTGGATGATCCCAGCCTGTTTTCCCAGCTCTCCCTCAGTCGATCATCTAGACGGCTGACTGTCAGGTGAACTAGCAATGGGTCCCAGGAAGCGGTGGGAACATTGAGAGCCTGGATAGCGTCCAAGGCCTTCTTATTTGAGCGGAGCAAGTCGTCAAGTGGTCAACAGGCGGCGTGGATTGTCGTAGCGGGTGACAAGAAGGTCCCACGCGGTAGCGAATGCCTCTCCGGTAATCGGCAGATTAGCGACAACATCAGCGGCTTCCCCCTTCAGTGATGTTCTTAAATAGTGCATTTTTACGACGGGGGTAACAGCCTCGTTTGTCCCAATAAGCGACGTGAACATTTCATGAATGTGTCCACTCCAAGTAGTCGCCACTAAATGTGGGTAGCGGAACTTCTGGAAGCTTCTGCAGCAGCGAAGCTCCTAGTTGAGCGAATGAAGTCTCGAGCATTGTGGCACCTGTAGGTATGTCTCGTGTACCTTCAAGTTCCTCCTTGCGTTCCAACAGAGCGACCTTGGCTTCATTATAATGATTGAACGCCAAGATGTACATGTCCTCTTTCACGTAGGCAGTGTCTAGAAGTCCATCGAATTTTCCATCAAATAACGAAAGGTGAAGAACGTCAAACGAGTTCCATGTCGTGTCTAGCGCCCCCATCTTGAAGGCGAGTGCCGAGCGGTTAAGAGAGGCGAATAAACCAGCCTTACCTTCAGCAGCGATGTTTTTTATCGCAGTGGAGCGAATCTCCTGCAGCCTAAGCCGTTGCTCGAGCTTTTGGTTAACAGGAGGGGTCGGTGCTGGCACAGACATTTTTTAGCAATTTCACTTGCTCAACACGAAAAAAGTCAGATGATCTCCGTCGCAACACAACGTCCAGGGTGTTCCGCAATGCGACGGAATGAGATCCTCAAGCGAAAAACCAAAGAAAACTGCACTTAATTTTCTCTCACCTATCCGGCCTCGAAGGACCAATAAATGTAGCGTGAATACTCAAAATTCCGGTTAGGTGAGAGAAGTAACACAAAGTTATATTAGACGAAGAAACTTTTATTGAGATACAAACACAACTTCATAGGTTTAGTTAAAGGCGAAGAATGAATTCAGGAACAAAACACAATTAATTAATTGACACATTTTCCAAAGGAGCCGGGTTGCTGAGACGAACGGGTTGCTCAGCCGATTCTTTTCTTTTTTTGCACAGTTGATTACTCAACAGTAGTCTTTAATTGATATTCTCCTATTCTTAATTCAGGGCAGGGAATGGCATCCCCCGACGAATTTTCTTTGGTTACTTACCTCCTTTTAGTCGGGGGGGCTTTAAAGTTTTATTTAATCCTTTTTCTATTACGACGTTTACATCCGTCGTGGGTTTTTTCAAAATTTTTAATTTTGTTTTTTATGGAAGTCGGTTAAAAACAATTTTAAATTATAAGTTCACCTGCTCTTTGTACTTTTTTTTTGAACTTCCGTATAAAACTTCTGTCGTAAAATCATCTCAGTAAACTTTGACTTAAATTTTTTGCATTCAAAGTGTTACTTTGACTAAAATTTTTGCATTCAAAGTGTTGTAATCTAGTCGAAGTAGCTATTGTGCTATTTTTCGATCTACTATTTCTTGTGCTTTTCCTTTTGGTTCTTCCGAATTTTCTTTTCTTTTAAGACATCCCTTTATTGAGACGAACAAAACAAAAAAAGAATCATTCAAATCGGTCGAGCCGTTCTCGAGATATCATAAAAAAAGCGGTTCCATACAAAATGTATGAGAAAATGAATTTTCTTCATAAATTCTTTTTCGGTGAATTTTTCTGATATTTTAAGAGTTATTCTGCTATTCGGGGCGGAGACGAATCCAACAAATCAAAGATCATAAAAATCGGTCCAGCCGTTCTTGAATTATAAGTGGTTTAACGAACCCGACTTTGTTTTATATTACATATATAGATTTCTATAGGGTTGGATTGGGTATTAATATATGTATGTACATATACATATGTATATAACGTCTAGTCTCTACTAGCCTATGAAAAGTTCAACTAATTTTTTATCTTCTGTTTTAGGCATTTTTTGGCAGGTCAGAGCAATGTTTCTTAGGGAAGATGCTTTGGAGATTAACGTTACCTTAGATATTCAGAAGAAGAGCTGGAAATGCTAAATTAGTGCAACGGGAAGTACATTTACAACAACAAGTTGGTTTACAAGCAATATTTTTAATCTTAAATTACGTTGGAATACTGCCTATCGTGGGTGGAAGCAATTGCAGTCCTGAACTTTGGAATGAATTTCAGTGTATGCGTACATAATACTGTAAATATAGTGAAGTTTTTAATATAACGCACACTTTGACACAAAATTTCCTGGTAAAGTAGGGAGAAACAACCTGAAAAATTGTGGTATTTTTCCTGGAAAAAGAGCTTTGATACGTCTGATATTAACCTTAATTAATTAAATTTTGGCTTTACGTTATCTAGCAGTGTTACGCCTTCCATAACGCCCCCGAAATTTGTGGACGCATGTGATCCTTTTAGTGGCTTTTCTTTTTCCGCAATAAATGAAATCGATGTTTACACAGCTATCATGGCTGTGAAATCCAATGTGTATAGCCTTGATTACATACATCCCAAATTCATTAAGATGCTTCTACCTATAAAGGACCCCGCACGTTTTGTATGGAAAATGGGTTTCGGCCAATTTTTTTGAAACTTTGCAAATTGATAGTTCTCAATACTCTGATCAAAAGTCTCTATGGGCACGAAACCCGATAACCCCCCCAACCCCCCCAAAATCACCAGCAAAGGTCAGTGGGGTGCATGCGGCGAATTATTGGTTAATTGCCTTAGCGAAATATTTAATACTGTATTCGAACTTATAGCCACCCACACACTCATTAGGCTCTAGCCTGACATCCCCCAAACATTCAGCTCCTCCCCCCACTCACCCCGTCACCCTTTCCACCACCTACCACAGCCTGCCATGTGACTTTTCTTTGTTTACGGGTTGTGAAACCGTTTGATCGTGAATTCCATCCCACAGCCGCCTAAACGATCACTACCCCCCCACCCCTTTGACCCCAACCCTACCCCGTACTAAAGCCTGCCATGTGACTTTTGTCTGCGTACGGATTATGAAAATGTTTGATCGTGAATTCCATCCCATTTGTGTGTGTGCGTGTATGTGTGCGTGCGTGTGTGTGTGCGTATGTCAAATATGTTTATGTGTATATGTAGATCAAATATTTACAGTTCAGACATACCCTATTCATTTATGTATCAAAACAATCATTCCGTATACAACTCTCTTGACATAGACACTCCCTCACACACATACGCACACACACACGCCAGTGGCGGCTGGTGATTAAATTATCAAGGTGTGCGCTACCGTACCTATGTAACATAATTAATTCAACCAATGGAGAAAATTTCGCTGTTGTTAGTGCAGAAAGAGTTACAATACAAAAGCCGGAAATTAGGCTTAAACCAATATGCAATGCAAAACCTAAAGAAAGTAGTATCGTAAAGAATTATTTAAAAATTTATTTATATAGGGGAAAGTGGGGTGTTGTGGGACATGGGGTGTTGTGAGACACGTCAATATCTGCCATATGGGTGAAATCATAAGTGTTCACAATAAGTGTCAAATTGTCTTCTCGATGAGATCTGACTTTTTATGCGTAGTTATAGTATCAACAAGTATTCCAAGTGTCTCTAACTATTTTGATTACTGATCGTGTTCTCAAAAGTTTTTCTGACAATTTGTGTTTGTGAAATTTCTATAAACATTCTCGAGGATAAGTGAACGGTAAATACATTTGATATTATCTATGTTCGATCACCTTTGAACCCACAGAAATTATTTTGTAAAAATATTGTTTGCGATGGTGACGCGGTGGTATTTATGAAAATGTCGATTGTGGGGTGTCGTGAGACAGCAAATATGGGGTGTTGTGGGACACTCAGTTTTCCAAATTTTACCACCAGAGCTCATATCTATCACACATATTACGTATTATTAACGCATTATATGAATGTTTGATGCAAATTCAAAGTAAGTTATGTAACACGCATAAACATGTTACCTTCGGAATTTGCTAGTTGCAGTGCAGCTGGGCACAAGAAGGTGCTAATTAGGAAAAACCCGTCCTAAAACAATAACAAAGAAAGGGCGAGCCTTCCCCTGTTTACGGGTAATTGTATCGGCGCCTCAATAACAGCCTCAGGAGCCACAGAAACCAAATTGCATATTCGGGTGTCTGAGAGATAAGTTTTATTGCGATCGCTTCTAGGAATAATTAAGGGATGAATGATGCATGTATGATCAGGATAAGTGGAAGAAAGTATTTAAGGGCAAAGAAAATGTTATTGAGGCTCAGATTAGATGTATCGTCGGTGTTAGCAGTGGTTGGCGTAACTGAGTAATTTAAAAAGCGTTCTTGTGAGAAAAAGTTAAATTGGTCTCGTAAATATTACAGTTCATTGTTTATGTTTGTGTTTTTTATGATTGTCATAAAAATGCCGCGTAATGCATATAAAACTGCACCAAAGCCACAAGCAAATGTTGATGCGTTAGTGGCTGCTATCAAAGAAATTGCCATTGGAAAGAAAAACTTACGAGCCGTCAGCAAATCATACAATATTGCTAAATCGACTTTGTCTCGCTATATAGCAAAGATGAAGATGGTAAACTTGGACCCGGCAACGGCTTCAAATGACAAATTGGTCGATTTTGTTACACAGCAAAGTGGCAAAACTGGCGGAAAAACGGTTTGTTGTTTTATTTTGTGTCGTTTTTCCAACATTTTGCAAATTATATTTATTTTCTATAGATTTTTACCGCAAAACAAGAGTATGAGTTGATGAACTATATCCTCAAGGCTAGCGCACTTTACTACGGATTGACCATAACAGAATTGAGAACTTTTGCTTTTCAATATGCGCAGATGATTGGCATCGAATATCCTGCGTCATGGAATGATAATGGCCAAGCATCAGCCGACTGGTATTATGCATTTATGCATCGGCACAAAAATTTATCTCTCAGAACACCAGAGCAGATCAGTGCAAATCGTGCCAAGTCTTTTTCGAAAAAAAATGTGGATGCGTTCTTTGCCAACCTAGGCGCTGTACTCGGTGAAACGAACTTTGAGCCACATCGAATATGGAATATTGACGAGACCGGCTGTCCAACGGTGCCAACTAAGACAGTAAAAGTGGTCGCAAAGAAAGGTGCGAAAAGAGTTGGGCAAAAAACATCAGCCGAAAGAGGCACAACTGTCACCTTGGCTTTGGGCATAAATGCGATCGGACAGTCTATTCCACCGTTCTACGTTTTCCCACGGAAAAATATGCAACAAGTGTTTATGGATAGTGCTGCTTCCGGTGCCGTTGGAGTCGCCAACGAATCCGGCTGGATGAAATCTGCTGAATTCGTTAAGTATATGGCTCATTTCATTAAGCACGCCAACGCAACAAAAGAGTCGCCGATTCTATTGCTTTTGGATAATCACTCTTCACATTTAAGTGTGGAGGCCATCGATATGGCAGTTGATAACGGAATTACGATGATATCTTTCCCTCCGCACTGCTCACATCGCATGCAACCGTTAGATGTCGGCGTTTTCGGTCCATTCAAAACTATTTATGCTAGACAATGCGCAGCTTGGATGAAAAATCACATCGGTCGTGTTTTGGAGTTGCATCACGTTGTGCCAATTTCAACGAAATGCCTCGATTTGACTGCAACCCCACGTAATATCAAAAAGGCGTTCGAAGATACAGGTATTTTCCCATACGATCCGGATAGATTCACGGCCGAAGATTTCGTGGCGTCTGAGCTAAGCGGTGAAAACCAATGCCCTGATTGCGATGATGATGGTCCCCTTAATAAGCGTGTCATAAGGATTTCGGCTAATATTGATGACCTGAATACAGGTACACATGAACAGGTAACAACATCGGAAATCGCCAGCACATCATCAATGCCGAGCACATCTGGTGCATCACTTCGCACTGCATTGGAAGAGGTTAGTCCTCTAAAGATTCATTCATCAGCCCAAAAATCAAAGCGCGGCCGAAAGCCGATGAAAACAACCATATTAACTTCCATCGAGAATGTAGCGAATATGCACAAAAAAGCCAATGAAAAGAGGAAAAATGACGAAAAGAAGAAGCAAAAAGCCCCTGAAGGATCACCAGCAAAGCGTAGTCGTCGCACAAAATCCATACCGACAGCGATTCCTTACGAATCGTCAGATGAGGAAGATGTTGACTTTTGCATCATATGTATGGGCAGGATGCCAAAAAAATTGAACAAAAATAACACAATTCATTGCAATGAATGCGATCGTGCTGTTCATCTAAAGTGTGCTAACATGCAAACCGGTTATTACACCTGTGCTCTCTGTGAATCTGCCAAATCAGATTAAGGCGATTAATAGAGCGGCCGTATATATATATTAATGTATATTAATTTTTCAATAAATATTAATCATCTTAAATGCCATTTTGTGTCATTTATAGTCGTGTCCCACAACACCCCACAATTTTTGAAAATCCCAAAATGGTAACTTTTTTTCATGCTTCGAGAAAATTCTTAAAAATTTCAAATTTCAACAAAATGCTATTTGAAGTAGTTGGGCAACTAGACAAGCTACAAATAAAACGCCACAGTTAAAAAAAAAATTGATTTTTGACTAAGTTATGGTCCAAAAACAAAACCCGTCCCACAACACCCCACTTTACCTTACTAAATCGATCCTCCTATCTTTGATGCAAAAAATTTCAATGATTTTTTGATAAAACTCTGGCGTCTCTTTCATTGAACTTAGTATTGTCTTTTCTAACAAACCGTGTATAATGCAACACTCCATTTTACCTTTTATTAAAATAAACTTGAAAATACCTAAAATAATCACTAGAACTGCAATCACAACTCTCAGTCAAAACAAATCCTCAAGTCAATTAAACTAAAAAAAAAAACGTTGAAAAAGCTGGTCGTGGTTCTCTATTCTCATCGCACCACTTTCAATCGAATCGGAGTAGTATTCTATTCCATTCGGAAATGGGACGGAATTCGAACTAAGAGAATATTAGACTCTTCAATAACTCTTCAAAAATTGGATATCCTTTTTTTACGCCCCGTCCTCCCTCAGCCAAGTCTTGTCCTAGTTAACCTGCTGCATCGAAAGAGTAAAAGCCTCCCCCAGCGCAAAACAGGCAAGCACGGCACAACCAGCGAACTATGGTGAGGGAGCAACAACGGAGGGCGAGTTAGACTCTTTAGTCGTTTCTAAATGACGGCTCTTTATTTTATCCGATACTCTCTTTTATTTGAAATTCTCATACGTCGCGTGCGTGGTGCGAATCGCTCAGCGCACCACCCTCGGTATATTTCCTGCATAGAAACCCAAATCTGAGCAGCCGCCAAGTCCTGATGAGTTTAGTACAAAATCCCTATATGGCTCAGGTTCGCTAGTCGGCAAAGAACTCACAGCGAGAAATATTAGAAAGAGGGGTAGGGTGGTGCGTTTGCAATCTTTAATGTGGGTAAATGTTCGCTACTCGGTAGAGAACTCAGAAGAAATAGGGTGCGTTTGCACTTTGCATTTATAAATATTATTGTTATTCACATTCATTGTTCGCTGATTATTAAAAAATTCTTTGCTTTCTTATCCTGCGGCAGACTTTATCTTGCAATTTGTAAATAATTAAAATTATATGATTGATTGATATTTTTAAAAGAAATTATGGGTGTGCGCCGAACACCTAGTCCTGAGCAGCCGCCACTGACACACGCACGCACACATACACGCACACACACACACAAATACACGCACAAATGGGATGGAATTCACGATCAAACATTTTCATAATCCGTACGCAGACAAAAGTCACATGGCAGGCTTTAGTGCGGGGTAGGGTTGGGGTCAAAGGGGTGGGGGGGTAGTGATCGTTTAGGCGGCTGTGGGATGGAATTCACGATCAAACGGTTTCACAACCCGTAAACAAAGAAAAGTCACATGGCAGGCTGTGGTAGGTGGTGGAAACGGTGACGGGGTGAGTGGGGGGAGGAGTTGAATGTTTGGGGGATGTCAGGCTAGAGCCTAATGAGTGTGTGGGTGGCTATAAGTTCGAATATAGTATTAAATATTTCGCTAAGGCAATTAACCAATAATTCGCCGCATGCACCCCACTGACCTTTGGGTGTGATTTTGGGGGGGTTGGGGGGGTTATCGGGTTTCGTGCCCATAGAGACTTTTGATCAGCGTATTGAGAACTATCAATTTGCAAAGTTTCAAAAAAATTGGCCGAAACCCATTTTCCATACAAAACGTGCGGGGTCCTTTACTTTCCTCACCGATCCTTTTAATAAAGCTTTGCTGACCTCAATTTTTCCGTCTTCTTGCGAATTGACCAAGGTCATTCCAATTCTTAAAAATCCTAATCCAATTCCCCAGAGTTTCGCCCTATATCTAACCTTCCTTTCCTCCTAATGACCTTTAGGAAAGTATTTCATAAGCAGCTATTTACCTTCATTAACGATCATAACTGTCTATCTTCATCTCAGTCGGGCTTCCGACCTTAAGCATAGCTGCATTACTGCAATCAAACTATAATCGCCTAAGAAATATTTTATGTTTGTACATACTATATTGTCCAAACTTTTGCATTCGAATTTATGTAAGTAGGTAATGTAAATAATTACTTATTCTTGGTATTTTAAAAACTTACATCTAAAATTGGAGATTGCTTGTCAAGAGGCACAAGTGGTTTCTCTGGAATTGGTCGAGAAGCGTAATAGTATGCTGCCGAAGCCGCCGCAATCCCTGTTAAAGTTAAAGCTCCTAGTGTTCCTCCGAAATAATATAAGTATCCATCAACTTCGTCCACTGGAAAAATAAAAAAATTAAAAGATATTTTACATAGTCAAGTTTAAGTTCTAATAACGTTTATTGAATGATAATTTATAGAGCTCGCTTACACTTCTATTTTTAACCCCCGAGCAAAAACGACGGGGTGTTATAAGTTTGACGTGTCTGTCTGTCTGTCTGTCTGCGGCATCGTAGCTCCCGAACGCATGAACCGATTTTGATTTTGTTTTTTTTGTTTAAAAGGTGAATTAGTCGGGAGTGTTCTTAGCTACGTTTGATGGAAATCGGTCCAAGATGGCCGCCGCCACAGAATGACGGATTACATATTTTTTCACAACTCCCTCAATATAGGTATCAAATAAAAGGGCTTGAGTAGTAGAATACTATACACTATGACAAATTTCAAATCCAAGATGGCCGCCACCACAAAATGGCGAATAACTTTTTTTTTTCACAACTCCCTAAATATGGGTATCCAATGAAAGGGCTTGACTAGTAGAATAATGTACACTATATTGAAAGGGAATGAGGAATATTAACTAACGAAATAAAAACTAAAAACTTGAAAATTATTTTTTTGTCTGATCAATGCCCTAGCTAGATTGATGAGGAAAGTTGAGTGATGACTGGTACCTAGGACCTAACGAAGCTCACAAAAATATATATTTTATTTTTTTTATAGTTTATAATTTTATTTAAAATTAGTGGACTATCGGAATTAGGGTCCGCGAGTAATTTAAAAAGAATGAAATAAAAAAATAAAATTAAAAATTTTAAGTAACCCCCGACACAAAAAAAAACTCTAAAAAGTAAAAAAATAAAATTTTTCTCTCGCCCTTTTAACTTCATTAAAAGAACCTATTAATGTGTTGGTTGGCCCTTGAACTTTAATATAAGTACTTATTAATATTTTGATCCAAGCGTCGTCGCGTTGGGGGACCGCTACGAAATAAATAATTACTATCCACAGATTAGAAACCAAATACAGAGATGCAGAAAAAACATCTTCGGCCTACTTTGAAGCATGGGGCATGGCGGCCTTTGGGGTGGGTGACTTAGTTTTTATTAATGGATTTATGGTAGCATATTTAAATATTCTAAAACAAGATTTAAAAATTAGTGCTCTAATACTTGGGATAACACGAATATTTAAAGTTTACCAGGATAACGATCCTAAACATTGGGCACATTTAGTACGTGAATGGTCATTATATAACTGTTCTAAAATGATTAAGACATAGCAGTCGCCAGATATGAACCCTTTTGGGAACCCGTGGGCAAAATTGGATGCTGGATTTAGAAAACATCAGATTTCTGGGAAGGAAGCAGCTCAAATCTATTTTAAAGGAAGAATGGACCAAAATTAGTTCTTACTATACACAAAAATTCTTTCTATTCTAAATAGATTACGAATGGTTATAAAACAAAAGTGATATCCAACTAAGTAATAAATATATCTTGTTTATTATTAACCGACTTCAAAAAAACAAGAGGTTATCAATTCGACACGTATGTATTTTCTTTTAATGTCTGTTCACGCATAACTTTTGAACGCGTGAAACGATTTTATGATCCTTTTTTTGTTGCATAGTCGAATATTCTCCGGAGGTACAATGATATATGTATATGAAAACCCTGAGGGGCCAGGGGACGCCACAACAGAGACGTGGTGTAATCATCTGCTTTGTTGTGCTGCCCCGACCTATTCAGCAGAGTCATCACTTCGTTCTGCTGCTACTACCTTAGCTACTACGAGCTTTACGATGTGCGCCTGCAAGGTATGCAACGGGTCTCTCCCCGGCGACTTGATTGAGTGCGATGGGGTCTGCAGGCAGTTTTTCCATGCTGCCTGCCTTAAGCGCGGCGCCCGGTCGACTTCATCTGTTGGTCTCTCTACGTGCAACGAATGCTCCGACATCAAGCCGTGTCACGTACTTCGTGCCCTGGCAACTATCTCCGACAACCTCTCAAGCGAGCAATCTCTCCTTGCGGCTAAGGTGCAGTCCTCGCTGGGTAATTGCTCGTGTTCCCAGACCGTCCCTGATGAGATCTCGTCGATCAACGCGAGACTTGACAACATGGAAAGGGAAATTGAGACACTTCTGGAGAAGTCCCATACGACATTGACTAAAATATCTACCGCGGCGCGAACCCTGGACGACCTCTACTCAGCGTTTTCTGTAGCCGATCTCCCCGCAGCTGTTCTGCCTGCTGTCGATGAGGTTCGCCGCTCGGTGAAGCAGATTAGAAACGACCTCAGCTGTTGCTCTGCAGCAGTGACTGCCAACGCTGCGCTCCTCAGCTCCATCTCCGTTGATCTTCGCTCGCCCTCTCGCTCGTCCGCTGCACCGACATGTGCTTCCGCCATCGGCTGCCCCTCCCCTGGTCTGAAAAGTGTGCCCACACCATCTGCCACGCCTTCCCCGTCTACTCAGTCTGCTGCTGCACAGAATCCCTGCTCTGCCACCGCCGACATCACCAAAGCCGTGCCTCACCCTCTTCCCTCTACTTCTGCTGTTTCGGTCCAGACTTCCGCATCTGATTTGGTCACCCCAGTGTCTAAATTCGGCACTCTCTGGACCGAAGAGGAATGGAGTTGTAGGCTGGAGAAACTCCACCGCGTCAACGTCGCTGCCTCCGGGACTTCCTCAGTGCTCCTAGTGGCTGGTGCCCCCCCCCTCGCTGATGTGACCTGGATTCGCACTTTCTTCGTAAAACACTTCTCGATCTCACCTATCGACTGCGAGAAACTCCGCCCACCCCACTCTGATGGGCCATCCAAATTCAAGGTGACTCTACACTGTAAATATGAGTGGCTCTTCTCCCGCCCCGTTAGCTACGGTAATATCAACATATCCAAGTGGGTCTCCAAGTCCGTTAGCTTTAAGTCTAACTCTAGTCACACTAACTCTAGTCACATTACTAAAGTTAAGACTAACCCTAGTCCTAATGCTAAACTTAAGCCTAATGCTAACATTAACACCAAATCATCTTCCCACAAACCTAATAATCCGACTAAGCGCCGCTCTAACCCCCCCAATCCCGCCACTGCTTCTGCCGCTGATCCCAACCCTAACTGGCAGCTCAAGGCTAGCCTCTTCCCCAACTTCAACTTCTCCACCCCTCCCAAATACCCTAATTTTGTCAAATCCCATACCCTAGCTCCTTCACAACCTGCCGTTTCGCCCCCCACACCCCGTCCTCTCTCTCCCTCCTCTTCTTCTTTGGACCCACCTCCCGCCAATCCAGACTCCCTCCTTCCCATTCCTCCCACCAGACCTTCATTCATTGACCCTCTCCTCCCCCCCATTGTCAAACTCACCATGCGATCAGCCGAATCTACTGAAGGTCGCTATCTGTTGTCCCGCTTTCGTGACCACAGAATCTATGACAACGTCCGCCTTCTCCTTGCCTACCTTCACGACAAGCCAGACTCCGTCTGCATCGACGGCAAAACTAAAACCAATGTGCTGGTTTCAATTCACCAGGAAGGCCTCCCCACAGACTTGTCCACCCTCCGCGAGTTGTTCCTCAAATTTCATGCCGAATTTGGTATCTCCCCTGATAAGGTCTCCTCTGATCTCACCTCTTTCGCCTCCTATGTCAGCTCTCGGCGTATCTCCCACCTCCAAAGAGCCCGGAACGACTACAAATCTTACTTTAGTTCCTAACCCGACTACCTCTCCCTTTCCTATCTCTCCCTTACCCCCAGCCCTTCCCCCGTCTGCCCACACTCGCTTTCCTAGCTGTCTTTCCCTGTACTACCAAAATGTCAGAGGACTACGCACCAAAACTGCCTCAGTTTTTCAGAACTCCCTAGTCTTTCCGTACGACATTTTTGCCCTAACCGAAACTAACCTTACTCCTAGTATTTATAGCAGTGAACTCTTTTCCGCGGATTTTTCAGTATTTCGTGCCGATGCCAGCGAAGACAATTTAACCCCCTCTAACCGCGGCGTACTTCTCGCTGTGCGTACTCGCTTCGGCGCTACTCTCCACACTTCTTCTAATTCCTCCCTCCTCATCTATGTCTGCGTTAAAATCATGTTAACCGGCAAATTCCTGTACATTCTCTGTGGTTACATTCGCCCCTCCCAACCGCTTGAGGCCTACCAACTCGCCATGGATACGATCGACTCTATCTTCAGCACCCTTGGGCCCAACGACGAAGTCTTCGTTCTCGGCGATTTCAATCTCCCCCGTCTGGAGTGGCTTCGATCTGACGACGACCTACACTATATCCCTACCAACATCCTTTCCGACAAGGAAACTCTATTCGTCGACCGCCTCTCCGACTCTGGTCCCTACCAAATTAGTGGCATTACCAACAATCTTGGCAGATAACTCGACCTGGTCTTCTCCTCTGACCCAGTGAACTCGGTTGTCCCTCTGAGCCCTCATCTTCTGTCTACTCTTGACCAGTATCACCCTCCACTCTTTCTCACTCTTGGCCTCGAGCCCCCACCTCTTCACACCACTTCTGAGACTTCTTACCACTTCAATTTCCGCCGAGGCGACTTTGGTAAGTTGAATCACCTTCTCTCACAATCGTCCCTTCTTTCCCTTACTTCCGAGTCCCAGCTTTCCGTTGCTGAAGCTCTCGACATTTTTTATACCGAACTCTTCGCGTGCCTAGCCCAATCCTTTCCTATTCAACCCCGGAGAGATCATGCCTCTTCCCCCCCCTGGTATAATAAAGAAATTCGATCCCTTCGGAACAGAAGGAACAAACTTTGGCAGTCCTACCTCCTATCTCGTTCCGCCCCCGACCTCTCCAATTACCTCTCGGTGGCTTCCCTCTTCTCCGCACGTTGTGAATCTTCATATACTGATTATCTCAATCACATGCAGTCAACCTTCGTCTCCGATCCCAAACGTTTTTACCAATTTATCAACATCAAGAAGAAGTCCAGCGGATACCCTTCTACTCTAAAACTTAACGACACTTCTTCCTCTGACCCCCACACAATAGCTAATCTCTTTGCTCACCACTTCAGTCAGTCTTTCAATGAGCACTCATTCGAGCCTGACCCTAGCTATTTCCACTTTATGGAGTCCCGTCCTCAGACCTCCTTTGCCTCCATCAACATCGACCCTTCAATGGTTGCCTCAGCCATTACCAACCTTCCCGCCGATTATAACCCTGGCCCTGACGGTATCCCCGCTATAATCCTTAAAGAGTGCGCCCAGCATTTGGTCGGTCCCCTTTCTTCTATTTTTCAACTCTCCATCTCCCAGAGAGTTTTTCCTGCCAGATGGAAGGATTCTTTTATCATCCCCATCCACAAAAAGGGCTGTAAGAGTGAGATCTCCAATTACCGTCCTATTGCTAAACTCTCCACCATTCCTAAACTATTCGAAAGCATCGTTTACGATTGCTTGTTCTTTCACTGCAAACCCATCTTTTCCCTGTCCCAACATGGCTTCTTTAAAGGCAGATCGGCTACCACTAACCTTACCGACTTCATCTCCAAAACTTTGTGTGCCCTTGAAAAAGGCGACGAGGTTGATGTCATCGCTACTGACTTCAGCAAGGCGTTTGATAAAATCTCACACAAATTAATCCTCTTCAAACTTCAATCCCTTGGCTTCAATCGGCTCTTTTCTTCCTGGATGAAGTCCTATCTTGAACACCGCCAGTACAGGGTTCTTTTCTGCTCCTCCTTCTCCTCCACTTTCGTTGCCAACTCGGGGGTCCCTCAGGGTAGTCACTTAGGTCCGTTACTTTTCATTCTGGCCATAAACGACGTCGAGTGTGTTATCAAACACTCTGACCTGTCTATCTACGCCGACGATATGAAAATCTCTAAACGGATATCCTCCACCTCTGACCCCCGTCTGCTTCAAGAGGATCTAGATAATTTTGGCATTTGGTGCACAAAAAACTCTCTTGAGCTCAATATCTCCAAATGCCAATCCATCACCTACTGCCGCAAGCGCCCCTCTTCCCCCCCCCCAGAGACTACCGGTTGTCTGGCGAACCAATCCCCTCCGTTTCCTCTCTCCGCGATCTAGGTGTCATCTGCGATAGTGAACTCAACTTTCGCGATCACATTGACAGCGTGATTGCTAGAGCCAACTCCGCGCTAGGCTTCGTTAAGCGTTGGTCTAAGGAGTTCCTCAACCCATACGTCGCCAAATCCCTCTTTGTCACCTTCGTTAGGCCTCTCCTGGAATACGCTAGCCAAGTTTGGTCTCCTTACCAATCTACTAACATCAACAGGATTGAGGCTGTACAACGCAGGTTCCTTCGATTCGCACTTCGCGAGCTCCCCTGGTCTGACCCTCGAAACCTTCCGCCCTACGAAAACCGCCTTCTCCTTATCAACTTGCATCCTCTATGGAAGCGGCGGGACCTTGCCGATCTCACATTCATCCATCAACTGCTAATCGGCGAGATTGACTGTCCTTCCCTACTTGAGCGGATCCCTATCTACACCAATCCCCGTAATCTCCGCTCGGCTCCACTCTTTCGCCCTCCTTACCATCGGACCAACTACGGTCTCTCTGAGCCCCTCACCAGAATGCTCCGAAGAGCCAACTCTCTCCCTTCCTTCGACTTTCACCTGAGCAGAGCATCCCTCAGGTACTACCTCAATAGTCCCCCCTAATCTGCTTTGCCCCTTCCCTACCTATTTTAGTTTAATTTAGATTAGCACTATGTTGAGTAATCAACTGTGCAAAAAAGAAAAGAATCGGCTGAGCAACCCGTTCGTCTCAGCAACCCGGCTCCTTTGGAAAATGTGTCAATTAATTAATTGTGTTTTGTTCCTGAATTGATTCTTCGCTTGTAACTAACTCTAAGCTGTTGTATTTTTCTCTTATTAAAGTTTATTCGGCTACTAGTCTAATTTAGTGTTTGCTTCTCTCACCTAACCGGAATTTTGAGTATTCACGCTACATTTATTGGTCCTTCGAGGCCGGATAGGTGAGAGAAAATTAAGTGCAGTTTTCTTTGGTTTTTCGCTTGAGGATCTCATTCCGTCGCATTGCGGAACACCCTGGACGTTGTGTTGCGACGGAGATCATCTGACTTTTTTCGTGTGTGAGCAAGTGAAATTGCTAAAAAATGTCTGTGCCAGCACCGACCCCTCCTGTCAACCAAAAGCTCGAGCAACGGCTTAGGCTGCAGGAGATTCGCTCCACTGCGATAAAAAACATCGCTGCTGAAGGTAAGGCTGGTTTATTCGCCTCTCTTAACCGCTCGGCACTCGCCTTCAAGATGGGGGCGCTAGACACGACATGGAACTCGTTTGACGTTCTTCACCTTTCGTTATTTGATGGAAAATTCGATGGACTTCTAGACACTGCCTACGTGAAAGAGGACATGTACATCTTGACGTTCAATCAGTATAATGAGGCCAAGGTCGCTCTGTTGGAACGCAAGGAGGAACTTGAAGGCACACGATACATACCTACAGGTGCCACAATGCTCGAGACTTCATTCGCTCAACTGGGAGGTTCGCTGCTGCAGAAGCTTCCAGAAGTTCCGCTACCCACATTTAGTGGCGACTACTTGGAGTGGACACATTTTCATGAAATGTTCACGTCGCTTATTGGGACAAACGAGGCTGTTACCCCCGTCGTAAAAATGCACTATTTAAGAACTTCACTGAAGGGGGAAGCCGCTGATGTTGTCGCTAATCTGCCGATTACCGGAGAGGCGTTCGCTACCGCGTGGGACCTTCTTGTCACCCGCTACGACAATCCACGCCGCCTGTTATTCGCTCATCTGGATAAGCTCCTGGCTCGGGAGAAAATCGCTCCACGCTCTGCCAAAGCACTTGACGACTTGCTCCGCTCAAATAAGAAGGCCTTGGACGCTATCCAGGCTCTCAATGTTCCCACCGCTTCCTGGGACCCATTGCTAGTTCACCTGACAGTCAGCCGTCTAGATGATCGACTGAGGGAGAGCTGGGAAAACAGGCTGGGATCATCCAACTCCATGCCGTCGTACGCAGAGCTTCAGACCTTTCTGACTGGTCGAGCTAGGGCCATGGAGACAATTGACGTCACCACTTCTGCACCATCTGAACGTAGACAAATCCCAGCTAAGCCAACTTATGCTTTACGATCTTCCGCCATAAGGTCAACCTCTTCAAGGTCATCCGCTTCCGTGAACCTCTCGTCAGTCGCTGATGCAACAAATGCTCCGAGACGTTGTGCCATTTGTTCCGAGAAGCATTTCGTGCTGTTTTGTCCTACTTATCGGGCAAAATCTATTGAAGAGCGTATCGAGGCAGTGAGGCATTACCGCCTTTGCTTCAATTGTTTGGGAAGACATCGCATCGCTGACTGCAGAACCAAGAACACTTGTCAGAAGTGTGGTGAGCACCACCACACTTCGATTCACGCTGACCGGCCTTTCCGTGATTCCCAGTTACGTGAGACTCCTCTCAGGCGAGCCACTTCCATCGACTCAATGTCTTCTGCCGCTACCCAAACCGCTGTTGACGCTCCAGAGAAACAACCTCAGCACTGACTCGTTACGTCATCTTCCGCTACGAGTCCTACCTCTACTACGGCTGGTTTCACTTACAAGAGACATACATGCTCCACCTCTGCACCTGATGGTTTTTCGCTCAAGAGAGTTACATTCGCTGATGATCTACCTGCAGGCTCTACTCGTCCTGTCGCTACTACCACTGCTATTGCTGCATCTTATGGCATAGGCAACACATCCGCTGGCTACACTCGTGGAACTTGTTCTCTGGAGCTCCAATCCTTATACTCCGATGAGAAAATTCAGCTTCAAGCATATATTCTTCCAGTTCTTACCGCTCACCTACCGTCATTCGCTATGGAGGATCTCCATGACCTCCTCTCACAGTTTTGGTCGCAAGAAGAGACGCCTACCTTGGCAGCTCCACCCCTCAACAGTACTTCATCAACACGCACTCCAGGGACGCCTCAGGTCGCTACATAGTAAGGCTTCCGCTCAATTCTCCTGCCTCACAACTCGCTATGGCTGCAGTAGTTTTCCTCAAAGTCTTCGCTCCTGATGGCAGCTCTACGACTTCGTTTGTGTGCGCAAAAACGCAAGTTGCTCCACTTAAGCATCTCACTATTCCGAGATTAGAGCTCAACGCTGCAGTAATTCTCTCTAGGCTTACTCGCTACGTCCAGACCACGCTTGAGCTTGGTGACGTTCCCACCGTTCTCTGGACAGACTCCGCTGTCGCTCTTACATGGATCAGAAGTCATCCATCTCGTTGGAAGGAGTACGTCTGCAATCGAGTACAGAAAATTCAAGACCTTCAACCCTCAGCTAAGTGGCGGTTCATTGCTGGGAAGCAAAATCCCGCTGATTGTGCTTCTCGCGGACTCGGTACTCTGAAACTGAAGCAGCATTCACTCTGGTGGCATGGGCCCTCATGGCTATTACAAACTTGTGTAGAATGGCCCACATTTGATCCTCCCGCTACAACTACCGCTCACCTTGAAGAAAAACCAGGTCTTTTCTTCAATGTCGCTATAGAAACAGATCAGCATCCTCTCTGGGAACTTATTACTCGCTACTCTTCACTGCCACGCCTACTACTAACGTTAGCTATCTGTTTACGCTTCATCGCTCGCTTGCAAAAGGTACCACACTCTTCGCTGACCACACCGCTGACTACCGCTGACCTGGAAACCGCTAGAGTGTTGATCGTCAAGATAACACAAAAATCTTTTTTCGCTGAGGAGTTAAGAACGCTATCAAAAGGGAATTAGCTCGCTAAATCGAGTCATCTAATCAAGCTGACACCAGTCCTTGATCATCAAGGTGTACTACGAGTTGGCGGACGCTTGAAACATTCGCTGCTTGATTCTGAACAGAAGCACCCCGCTATTTTGCCTCGAGAATCGCCTTTAACTTCTCTCTTGATAGCTGACGCTCATCACCGCACTCTACATGGCGGCACTCAATTGACACTCGCTTATCTAAGACGTTCGTACTGGATTATTGGTGGTCGAGCACCGGTACGATCATTCATTCTTCGCTGCGTCACTTGCACTCGCCTCCGAGGGTTACGAGCTCAACAGCTGATGGGGCAACTGCCCGCTACAAGAATAACGCCTGCACGTGCTTTTCTTCATACCTTGAAAACTTGGAAACGCCGTGGTTCCAAAACGCACAAAGGATGGATTGCAGTTTTGTGTGCTTCGCTACATCAGCTGTGCATTTGGAAGTCGTTACCGACTATTCTTCGGACGCTTTCATCGCTGCATATAGAAGATTCGCTAGCCGTCGAGGCATCTGCCATACGCTTTAGAGTGATTGTGGTACCAATTTCTCTGGGGCAGATGCAACTCAAAAAAGCCTCTTCAAGATGGGATCGAAAGAACTGGGACAACTCGCTACGCTCCTCTCAACTGACGGCACCGCTTTCTGAAGATCCTGCAGACCTAGCAGCGCTCACGCCAGGTCATTTTCTTATCGGTGAGCCGCTAACCTCTCTTCCTTCACCTTCGCTGAGTGAGATCGCTGAGACGAGACTCTCTAAGTGGCAGTTTATACAACAGAGAACCGAACACTTTTGGAAGAGATGGTCCGCTGAGTGTCTACATCGCTACCAGTCGATATCAAAATGGCATCACCCCTCTAATGAGATTAAAGTCGGCTCCATGGTACTGCCAACTGATGAACGACTACCTCCAACTAAGTGGCCTATCGCTCGAGTACTCGCTCTACATCCTGGCAAGGATGGGCTTACCAGGGTGGTAACTATCAAGACCGCTACATCTACGCTGACAAGGCCAATCGCTAAACTTTGTGTTCTACCAGTCTCCGCTCTTGAAGATTCATTTGTCAACGCTGTTGCCAAAGGGGGGGAGAATGTTGAGTAATCAACTGTGCAAAAAAGAAAAAAATCGGCTGAGCAACCCGTTCGTCTCAGCAACCCGGCTCCTTTGGAAAATGTGTCAATTAATTAATTGTGTTTTGTTCCTGAATTGATTCTTAGCTTGTAACTAACTCTAAGCTGTTGTATTTTTCTCTTATTAAAGTTTATTCGGCTACTAGTCTAATTTAGTGTTTGCTTCTCTCACCTAACCGGAATTTTGAGTATTCACGCTACACACTAGTTTTAAGTTTTTATGTACGTAGCTTGTATTAAGCGGTAATAAATAAATAAATAAATAAGTAAATCGATATAAAAATGATAAATGTCCTGGGACTCGTAAATAAAGTGACTAGGTGCGTGATTTAAGGGTCATTGATTGTACATTCGCTGCCGGCTTCCTAGGATTCAAAATGACGGACCAAACATTGCGGCTTTTTGTTACTAAATATCTTTGAAATCATATGAAAAAAGCTTTACAGGTATAAGTTTTGAACACGTGAATCGATTTTGATGATTCTTTTTTGTTGCATAGTCTAAGATACTCCCGTGATGATATGTACATACATAAGTATGAAAACCCTGAGGGACAAAAGGACGCCACAAAAGAGAGGTAAATCGAAATAAAAATGATAAATGACCTGGGACTCATGAACAAAATGACTATGTGACTATTTGAGGGTATTTGGTGGTACATTCGGTGCCCGATTGCGAGGATTCAAAATGGCGGACCAAAAAAATTTTACTAAAAAATATTACACTAAAAAGAATGAAATAAAAAAAAATTTAAAAAAAAAATAGAACCGACTCCAAAAAATCCCAAGCCCTAAAAAGTAAAAAATAATTATATTAAAAGTCCTCTGCTACTACTTTCAACATTAAATACCAAGACTTTCCTCGACTTTTGAAGTCGGTGTGAAAACCTGACTGATATTAATCCAATTAATGCAGACAAACTGATTGCCTTAATTATTTAGTATTGGATTAATATCAGTCAGATTTTCACACCGACTTCAAAAGTCTAGGAAAGTCTTGGTATTTAGGGCCTGTCCGAATCCAAGTCTATGTCTACATCTCCGTCTCGTTATGACAGTTTATGATGTCAGCGAACAAGCTGAGCTATTATAACAATTAAGACGAAGGCAAAGCTAAACTGTCCGAATTGGTTTACTTAGCTTGAAATTTTCCATTGGAAGTTAACCTAACCTAAGTTATTTGTCTGTGCCTAAGAGGAGGACAAAAGTGTAGCTTTCAAAATATAAATTAATAATGGAAGGAAGAGTACAAGAAAATATGAATGCAAACATTATTAATTTTAATACGTTTTCTTTAGTCCCTGCAAAAAAAACATTGTTCTTCAGAACATGTCTATAACAATTGAAATTCATTTTACTTACATTTTGTACCTGACATTTTTAATTTTTCTTAAAAAAGTCCTATTTCACAACCAATTGGACGTTGTCTACTTCACGAAGTCAACGCGAGCCTTGACTCGCTCATCAAGCTAAGCAATTGACTTAACTGCTATACTACGTAGCTAAGCTCACAGCACTGACATATAGAAATGGACCACTCGCCCCATACAAAATGCCTATGAAGCGATGGTGCACTTTCTCGTTCCCTCTTGCTCACACCATTAACGGATTTTGAGCAGTCAGCTGTGGATTTGAATTGCTGTCAAATGCATTTTTGAGGCATTAGTCCGTTTTAATTGCATAAATCCATCAAATATTTACTCCAAAATTTATAAAATAATTCCTTTTGTATCTTAAGTCACTTCAAAGGAATGCAAACATTAAATTACTCCGTTGTAAGAAAATTAGTCTTTTCTTATCTCATATTTCAAATTCTTCTTATCTTATGTCTGATTTACGGCAAAAATGGCACAAAAAACACAAAAAAACCTGAGTGACGTAGTACGGCGAACCAATTCGGAATTAATTGCATTTATGTCCTTTTACTGTAACTAAATTAAGTGAAGTATACAGCAAAAACACAAAATTGTTCTAATTTTTACATTTGAGTTCTTAAAACAGTTGTTTAGCGATATAAATCGCATATCCAGAAGAGAGCATTTCAACGTTTTGCTGAGAATTTTTCAATGAAAAATGTGTTATTCCACAAACTTTTCGCCACGAAACTATTTTAGATTCGATGCTACTTTTAGGGGAATCAGATTTAAGCGTGCAGGTTACAAATAAAATTAATATAATTTTTAAATTTGCTGCCTTTTGAAGCCCCCTATCTCGCGTAATGCGAAAGAAATAGACAGATATATGCCTTCTATATCTGAACTCTCCTTAGGTGAGAACTTTCAAAAGTGTGCACCATTTGAGATAGCAAATCGAGTGGTCCATTTCTATGTGACAGTGGCTCACAGCATAGACATGAATTCAGACAGAGCTTAGCTCGGTGTGACGTCACGAACTGTTATAACGAGACGAAGCCATAGACATAGACTTGGATTCGGACAGGCCCTTAATGTTGAAAGTAGTAGCAGAGGACTATTAATATAATTAATTTATACTTTTTAAGGCTTGGGATTTTTTGGAGTCGGTTCTTTTTTTTTAAAAAGTTTTTTTTATCAAATGTTATTTCTAGAATTTTGTGCGGATTCTTTTGTGTTATGAATTTTGTGCATTATTTTGTTAGTTTTGTTTTTTGTCCAGTATAATGGAGAAAGATGTTACGTTGTGCTGTAATTACATCTCATAGATATTGATAAATACTTATATGTATATATTTTGATCAAAAATAAGATACATATTTTTTGATTATTTAATTAAAATTCGCTGACATTTATTATACTGATACTAGTCTGGTTACTTTTAGGAGTAAATTATATTCCGCATTATTTTACCTTTCCTTACTCACTTCTATAATGTTATTCTTCTAACCTCCACCTTTACAAGGCATTAGAATAAATATTCCACCCGGAGCTATCCATTTTACTCAATGCATAACCGTCTATCTTCATTTCAATCCAGTTTCCGCCCTAAGCATTGCAGTTGCTTTTCTATCTTGCTTGAAGTCTCTATTTGCATTGTCCAGGACAATGATAATTTCGTAATGCTTGTTCTGGTGGACTTTTCCAAAGTCTTCGATCAAATTTGTCATACTCCTCTTCAGAATAACCCTTGTGAAAAATTTAACCCATCTGTCGCAGCGTATAAATTCCTCTGATCATATCTATTAGTCCGACAGCAACAAGTTCATCGAAACAATAAATTATCAGATTTTCGAGCAGTCCCCAGTGGTTTTCCTCAAGACTCTATTTTAGGACCGCTTTTTTTCTGTTTATATTAAAGACTTTTCTTTTAGTAATCCATGAGTGTTCTTACCATCTTTACGCTAACGATGTCCAGCTTTATTTAGGCAGCCTTATTAACTTAATCGAACGTACAATTTTTCGTTTTAATAGTGAAATGGATAGAATCATCAGCTGGACAACAGTCAGTTATTTAATCTTTAATGCATTTTAGATATGTCCTGGGATTCCTTAACGATTTAGAGTTAGACTTTAGAGTCTAAATTCTAAAATTAGAGTATAAGGCTATAGTCCACGGGCCAGCAACGTTTTTTGTAACTGATTAATAACAAGCTGATAATGGGTGAGTAGCTTCGTGAAGCCGAGACGCCCAACTTGTCTGAAGGAAAAATCTTGATAAGGGTAGGTAGCGAAGTGGGTGGTCGTGAAACATGTCGATCGGGCAAACTCAATTTGTTTCATAACAATTATTTTTATTGTCGAATATTGAGATTTTAGTATGCTAAGCTCGAAAAAACATTTGTCCGACAAAATGGACGGTTTCACCGAAGCGTCCCCCATGCTTGATATGTTTAAGTAATGACGTCACGAAATTGATTAATAACCAGCTAATTTTTTTTACTGTTATTAGTTAATGATTGCGCAATCACAAGGACACATTGTCCTACAAATTTAATAGTATGATTTCTATGTCCTACGCTCGGAAGTTGTCCGATCCGTGGTTGCATTTTATTCATTAATAACCGTCTAATTTTTTTTTCTGTTTATAATGAAGCATGGAACACGAATGTACACTTGTCCTACAAAAAAAGGTTTATTTAAAATTTCAATAGTCATGGAGTGCTTCCTCTGTAATTTGTTGTGTAAAAATCCTAATTTTCGAGAAAAAAGAGAAGAGATCCAAAAGTTCTCCAAAGAATTGTTCCCCTCGTGCAAAACTTTTCAAAATTCGCGACAGCATTTCAAGCACAAATATTTCGACGTAATACTGTAATTTTTTTTTTCTTTATGTACACATTTTTTAATGAAATTCTCTATTTTTTTTATTTTTTTTTTATTTAGCGCTCGGGGCTCTTTTATTCAAAATTATTTTTGTAACAAAACGTTGAAACTAAGAAAATTATATTTTCAAATTAATAATCATTAACTATTGTGAGTCGTCCATAAATTATTTACTGTACAAATTAAATCATAAAACAAATAAAGTTCTTACTCAGCAAACAATAATTGTCTTCAAAAGTATCGATATAGGGTTTTATAACTTGAAAAAAAAAATATAAACCTAATACAATCAACCACTCAGGCACATTTTTCATGTATTCTAGGTAGTACATACATGTGAAATTTCATTCCCTGAATTACGAATGAATGCCGAAATACCCAGCTTGGAGATCGCCATGCGGTGAGAAAATATCCAGCTAAACAATTCATTATTTTTTACAATTTTTGTCGGACTGGCGTCACATACTCTTTTTTTTGTAGGACAGCGATACAGTGTTTTGAGAATATACTGATCTTTCATTTTCTATTTTTGTCCTACTGTTATTATTGAGTAAAATGCAACCACGGATCGGACAACTTCCGAGCGTAGGACAGAGAAATCATACCATTAAATTTGTAGGACAATGTGTCCTTGTGATTGCGCAATCATTAACTAATAACAGTACAAAAAATTAGCTGGTTATTAATCAATTTCGTGACGTCATTATTTAAACATATCAAGCATGGGGGACGCTTCGGTGAAACTTCCATTTTGTCGGACAAATGTTTTTTCGAGCTTAGCATACTAAAATCTCAATATTCGACAATAAAAATAATTGTTATGAAACAAATTGAGTTTGCCACCCGATCGACATGTTTCACGACCACCCACTTCGCTACCTACCCTTATCAAGATTTTTCCTTCAGCCAAGTTGGGCGTCTCGGCTTCACGAAGCTACTCACCCATTATCAGCTTGTTATTAATCAGTTACAAAAAACATTGCTGGCCCGTGGACTACTACGTTTTCAATGCTAGCGTAGCGTAGCGTGGATCTGTGCTCCTTTTCCCACTTGTTCATTTTTACATATACCATTTTCAAGCAACATTTCACCTTTTCCCACGAAAAAATATCTTTTTCCATTTCAAATGTATAAAAATCCATTTCAGAAGTGCTGTTTAGGGTTCCGTAGCCAAATGGCAAAAAACGGAACCCTTATGGATTCGCCATGTCTGTCTGTCTGTCCGTCCGTATGTCACAGCCACTTTTTTCCGAAACTATAAGAACTATACTGTTGAAACTTGGTAAGTAGATGTATTCTGTGAACCGCATTAAGATTTTCACACAAAAATAGAAAAGAAACAATAAATTTTGGGGGTTCCCCATACTTAGAACTGAAACTCAAAAATTTTTTTTCATCAAACCCATACGTGTGGGGTATCTATGGATAGGTCTTCAAAAATGATATTGAGGTTTCTAATATCATTTTTTTCTAAACTGAATAGTTTGCGCGAGAGACACTTCCAAAGTGGTAAAATGTGTGCCCCCCCCCCCCTCCTGTAACTTCTAAAATAAGAAAATGATAAAACTAAAAAAAATATATGATGTACATTACCATGCAAACTTCCACCGAAAATTGGTTTGAACGAGATCTAGTAAGTAGTTTTTTTTAATACGTCATAAATCGTAAACCGCGATTTAACTTTCATTCAATCAACTCACGATCAAAGTTACAACGAACTACAAGAACTTTTATATTATGTTACTTGCTGCTACGGAACCCTTCATGGGCGAGTCCGACTCGCACTTCGCCGCTTTTAATATACTTGTGGAAAACGAATAAACACAAATATTTTTCCGTGAATTTAGGCCTTGCGGTAATTCAGAGTACGAAGTGCTAATATTTAACGAATATTACGAATCGATTATCATAGAGAATCTATCTATATAAATAAAAATGAATCGCCAAATGTGTTGCTAAGCGCAAAACTCGAGAACGGCTCGACCAATTCAGCTAATTTTTTTTTCATATTTTCCTTAAGGCAAAAGGAAGGTTCTTATGGAGAGAAAAAACATAAAATTTGCTTGGAAAATAGTAAAAAAAAATGTTTCTTTTCCCGCCATACAAATCACAGAGTAAATTAAAACAACTGTGCAAAAAATTTAAGCCAAAGTAACACTTTCCATGCAAAAAATGTATGTCAAAGTTTACTGAGATGATTTTACGACAGAAGTTTTACACGGAATTTCAATTCAAAAGAGTACTTTTAGAGTATGTGGAGTGTGGACCCATAATTTAAAATTGATTTTCATAAAATATAGTGGATTTTGAGGTAAGATTTGGCTTGATTGTTAAATACTCAGTGAAGAATAACAAGATAATTTCGATAGATTTCGTTCGTCCGCTAATTTCAATATTTTTAAAGGTATATAAAAGCTTTTTAACCAAAAATTAAACCGACAAAAAAGGAACTGAAAAATGAAAACTAAAATACCTAAACCTTTTTAGTCTGAATAACTGAGCACCTAAACTAATGTAAGTAACTAATTCTTAGTCGGCGCCAAACAAACAAAAAATTTTTCCTTTGGCCCCAACTCAAAATTAGTTGCTTACATTAGTTATTCAGACTAAAAAGGTTTACTTTATTTTTCACTTTTCTGTTTTTTTGAAGTGAAAACTTCTTTAGCGGCGTTGTGCACTTTTTTGGGATGGGTAAAAAATGTAAAATTCGCGTCAGGACACGTGACCCTGATCGAAAATTCGTAAGACGGACAGGGCGCTTGCGCGAGTGTGCGTGTGGGTTTGTACACAGCCTGCTACGCGCACAACGAAATACAAAACTACGTACTATTGATGCGGTCTTTATTAGACATTTAAATAGATTCGAATCAAAATTGTTCATTTCTTACTTCAGCTACCATAAACCTATTGTATCAGTTTTAGAGATTGGCGATGATGATGCTGGTAATGATGATGGTGAAAGAGTCGTTGAAATTATGGATGAAACTTGATTTTTCTGAGAGATAAACTTTTTAATGTAAAATAATTGTAATAGTTCTGAAGTGTTAAATTTTTTATGTAATATAAATTGTCATGTTTGTGCACGATAGCGCAATAAATGAATATTGTATTTTACCACATAAATGATAGTACTTTTATACTGATAAATAAAGCAATTCGTGCGAAATTATTCCCTAACCATTCCAAAATATTCAAAAATGCACAACGTTAATGTTCAAGTTTTCACTTCTGCCGGCACTCCCGGAGTACCACCCGTTGTTTTTTTTGTCGGTTTAATTGTTTGTTAAAAAGCTTTTATTTTTCACTTTTCAGTTTCTTTGTTCGTCGGTTTAATTTTTTGTTAAAAGGTTTTTATTTACCCCTAGGGGTAGAATTTTGTTTTCAAATTTATTTTAATGGGAACAACTTAGAGGTATACCCTACATGTAATAAAAAAAGAGTCATCAAAATCAGACTACTCTGTAAAGCCCACTCAACACTTAGCCCGCGGATAGTGCGGGAAAGCCGCGACGGGCGCGAACGTAAAGAGTGAAGCCGTTTCGCATATTCTTCGCGGGCTCGCGTTTTGTTCCCCGATTTTGGAACAACAGTCAGTATGTTCCATACGTAAAAATGGACCGCTTGGAAAACTTTTACAAGATGCATCATTGATCATATGGGATGAATGTACCATGAGGCATAGAGCTCATGTTGAAATAGTAAATCGAACGCTCCAAGACCTCAGAAACTCAGTTCCAGTCATGGGTGGTGCTACTTTTGTGTTTGCGGGCGATTTTCGGCAAACACTGCCTGTAAAAACAAAAGGAAAACGCGCCGACGTCATCAGAGCATGCTTAAAATCATCTCCCATATGGAGTTCCGTTAAAACTCTCAATTTACGAACAAATATGAGAGCCAATTTGAGCGACAACTACAACAACGACTTTTCGCAACGACTCAAACTTGAAAAAGGAAAAATTACCTCTCCTTGCACTAACAGTAGTAGCACTGAAATTCAACTTGACAATAGATTGGGCCACATCCCTATATATATGTATATATAGAATCGAAAGTTTGTTTGTTTGTTTGTTTGTTGCTCAATCACGCCTAAACGATTGGCCCGATCATTTTCATTTTTTGAGTGAAGACTGCATATTCCGGGGCACCATATAGCCTATTTTTTATTCGCGGGTTTCAAAAAGGCGGATCTAAGATGGCGGCCGAAAATTGTAAATATCAAGGGATTGCCAGGAAAATTAGCTCGAAATTTGGAAATTCAAGAAGGTGAATCCAATATGGCGTCCAACAATTTTCGAACTTCAACGAATTTAAGTGAAATTTAGTACTATGGGTATTTTGATACCACTTATTTCGAATCTACTATTAAAATTAGGAAATTCAAAATGACGGACCCAATTTGGCGATTGGCGACTATAAGTCATAAAATTTTTTACGAAAGTCGAGCAATTCAAGGATCTTTAATTAAGTAGTACCCTTGTGTATATAAATATCTCGTGGTGGCAAGAATGAAATCATGATAGTTACTCCTCTTATTGTAGAGGCGCTGTAGACGATAAAGCTTGTTGGGAAAGTTTTGGAAAAAGCTGAATTTTAAATCATTCTGAAGGGCTTTCATTAACGCTTTCCCAAAGCATTCTTGATCGCTTTTTTTTTTGATCGCTACAATCCAATACAATACAATACGTAACACAACAAAGGGTGAAGGGATATATATGTATGTATATGATGAACAGAATTTAGCTGTATGCGCATTTTCTTTAGAATTGATAATCCTGGAAAGATTTGTACCAAATATCTAAGGGCAATAAATTAATATTTAAAGATATGTACGTACTATATGTATTTCATTCTGAAATAATTACATATTTCAAATATAATTGTTTTCAACGGTAGCAGAATTCTAATATAAGTACATGTATTAAACAATGCTTTGGGGTCGAATAGTTCTGGGCTGGCTATTTTACTTTTGTAATTTTCCGTTTCCCTCCTTACGCGCGAAATCTTTTTATGTAGGTCATCTGGCAACAATGCTTTTTTTCTAATTGCGGCTAAACTGACGTTCCAAAAAAGCGCGGGCTGGCTATGACAGGTGCCTTTGAGTTGCGTCTGAACAGTGGAAGATGGAGGTCGTTTGCTGAGGACTCGTGGCTAAAAGGGCAAGTACAAGTTGTTGCCCAGCCATGTTTCCCAAAGAAATACAAAGTACAAGTCTGCCTGCCGAACACAAGTCTTTGGATCTCAACATTTACAAGGCTCCGAAAGGAAGGATGGAAGAAGAAACAGGAATACCAGCGCAACTCCAGTGACAAAGCAACGACAACGGGAACAAGAGAGAACCGTAATAAAGTGATCACGTGGTGGAAGAACCACGCACCAGGAATTCAACCGTTCGTTGGATATTAGTTTTAGTGCAGTTTATGTATATATCAGATTTCAATATTTAAAAATTTTAAATGTGTGATATTGTAAATATTCTCATCTTTTGACCTTTTGAGTCCAGTACACGAACAAAGACGCCGGTCGCAAGCGTGTAATGTAATTATATGTATAAAGTTTATCTTTTATAACCCAGGTCTCGTCTGTATGAAAATATGTAATATCTATTTCAATGTTAGTGAGCCAAACGAAATAGCTCATAAATGTATACGTGTATTAACACTTTCAAAGTATTGTATAAATCGATGTACATGTACACTAAGCCGAATAAAGATTGAATCTGAATCTGACAGGTGCCTTTGAGTGTTTTCACTTATAATTTGACATTTGAGGAAAAATGAAAAGACCTTATTCTTTCGATGGCATGGTTCAAACTATAAATGGAATTTAGTCAGTATGGGAATCGATTAAAAACTCTCAGGAATACGTTATAACATCGAGATTTAGTACAGATCCTTTAGAGAATAGTATTTCAATATTGCGGCTTAATAAGGGAAATTACGAGCGCAATCCTTCCGCTCTTAGACTTTCAAGAAATATCAGACAAGTTGCTTTCCAGGACTACATTCCATCATCTGAGACAGGGTATGATATATCCGATGCTACTATTTTGTTGTCAGAAAACACAGCACCAATATGCATAGAAGAAAATTGCGAACAAAATGACGAAGGAAAACACGATATTGATAATTTTATTGGCGAGATAATTTTGGAAGAAAATATCACAGAAAATGTAACATAAAAAAATTTAAAAAAAAAAAAATAGAACCGACTCCAAAAAATCCCAAGCTCTAAAAAGTATAAAATAATTATATTAAAAGTCCTCTGATACTACTTTCAACATTAAATACCAAGCCTTTCCTAGACTTTTGAAGTCGGTGTGAAAACCTGACCGATATTAATCCAATACTAAATAATGAAAGCAATCAGTTTGTCTGGATTAATTGGATTAATATCAGTCAGGTTTTCACACCGACTTCAAAAGTCTAGGAAAGTCTTGGTATTTAATGTTGAAAGTAGTATCAGAGGACTTTTAATATAATTATTGTTGTGACTTAAACTTTTATTCTAACAAAATAGGTATAACAATATGTGCGGGCAAGGAGCCATCGACTGCACTCGATGACGGCTGGATCACGAAGAAGGGCGATCGGCGTAGGCTAGGCAAAAAGTAGTGATGAACTAGGGTTGCCAGACATCCTGTCATTTACAACATTCCCTCCCGTCCTATTTTGAACGTCTGGGGTCTGGTGACTTAGAACTCGCTGTTGGATCCTAGAGGAACGTCTAAGCTCGGTTACAGGCTTATGATGTATCACCGGTGTGGGCGCAGCATTATGGGAGATGCTACGAGGCTTCAGCTGATTGCGATGTCTCCGGATGATTCGGTTATCTTCAGTTAGGCATATGCTATACATAACTCGACCCAGGCGTTCCTTAATTGTTCCTGGGATCCAGGGTGGACCCCGCGAAAAGTTTTTTGCGTAGACTGGCTCTCCTACAGTGTAGTAGGTCCTTACGAGAGGTTTCTCGTTGACTGGCTTCGGCTGCTTGATCCGAGGTAACATGAAAGATAAGGGAATCTTAGGCTGACGACCGTGTAGCAATTCGGCCGGTGATTTCCCCGATATAGGATTAGGTGACGTTCTGTAAGAAGTTAAGAACGTTAGCAGAGCCTCTGAAGTATGCTTACCATCAGCCACGGCCTTTGTTATTGATTGCTTAAAGGTGCGAACGAATCGTTCAGCTTCGCCATTAGATGCTGGGTGGAACGGCGCAGTTGTTAGATGCGTGATGTCCTGACTCGTGCAGAAGTCCTGAAATTCACGAGCTGTGAACTGGCGTCCATTGTCCGTAACAATGATGTCAGGAAGACCTTCATGTACAAAGATAGCACGAAGAGCATCGATAGTCGTCAACGCTGTTGCTGGCTGCAGCTTGACGACAAATGGATACTTTGAAAAGGCGTCTACACACAACAACCACGTCGAGCCTAGAAAAGGACCTGCGAAGTCCAAGTGGATGCGCTGCCAGGGGTACTCGGCAGTTGGCCAATTAACAAACTGGCGTGTAGGGTTATAGCTGCTGTGCTGTTGACAAATTTCGCAGTTTGCCACTTGCTGCTCGATGTTAGCGTCCATATTGGGCCACCAGCAGTATCTTCGCGCTAGCTGCTTCATGCGCGCCATACCCCAGTGTCCTTCGTGAAGTAAACGTAAAACTTCATGTTGAATGGTTTCCGGAATTACTGCACGGATGTAGTCTGTTTGAAAAAGTATCACACCTCCCTCGCTGCTCAGTGATAATCGGCGTTCAAAGTAGGGCTTCAATTTTATGTCTGCGGGGGGTAGCTTCGCAGGCCACCCGACTTCTATGAAATGACGAACGCGCTGTAGGGTGCTACTCATCTGGGTTTCTCTTCGCAGGCGATCGGTATTTAATGGAGAGTCCTCTATTTGCCGTTGTACATCTAGCTGGAAACAGCATTCGTTGTCGGCGTCACAGTCCGGATCAGGACCACATGGCAAGCGCACTAAGGCATCTGCGTTGGCGTGCTTTGCAGTAGGCCTGTAGAGGATTTTATAACGATATCCCATAAGTATGAGAGCCCAACGCTGCAAGCGTTGCAAGGTAACTGTTGGTAGTTGCTTATCCGGGCTGAAAATAGATACCAGGGGCTGATGATCCGTCAAGAGGGTGAAGTTGCGGCCATATAAAAACTGATGAAATTTGCGGACTCCATAGACAATCGATAGGGCTTCCTTTTCGATTTGGCTATATCGCTTCTGATGAACATCGAGAGTCTTGGAGGCGAAGGCTATGGGCCTTTCAGTCCCGTCGGGCATCTTGTGGGAGATAACGGCTCCTATGCCGTGCGAAGATGCATCCGTTGCTAGGATGATCGGAAGTGATTCATTAAAATGAGCTAACATAGGGGTACTTGATATTTGCTGCTTGAGCTGTCTAAAGGCTTTTTCTTGATTCTCCCCCCACGCAAAATTTTCGCCTTGGCAGAGTAACTTGTTTAACGAAGCTGCTGTCTGAGAGAAACCATTAATAAACTTATTGTAATAGTTAATTTTACCTAAAAATGCCTGGAGGTCCCGCAGGTTTGCAGGGCGCGGTAGCTCCTTTATAGCTGTGATTTTTGAAGGTGCCGGGCTAATGCCGTCTGCACTGATGACATAACCCAAGTACTCCACTCTAGGCTGCATGAAAGTACACTTACTCCTCTTGCATGTGAAGCCAAATTCCTGCAGTCGACTGAACACTTTATGAAGATTTGCGTTATGTTCTTCCCTCGTGGACCCTGTTACCACTATATCGTCAAGGTAGTTAACACAGTGCGGGATACCTGCGATTACTTGCTCCAACAGTCGTTGAAATATCGCTGGTGCACTCGCCACACCAAATGGTAACCGTTGATATGCAAATAAGCCTAAGGGTGTGTTTACAACCATGATTGTCTTCGCTGTCTCGTCCAACTCGATTTGAAAATAAGCATCCGACAGATCCAGTTTGGAGAATAGGCAACCGCCGCGTAACTTTTGCACTAACTCCTCAATGCGTGGAATGGGGTGCTGATCTACCTTCAACTGTGCGTTAACTGCTTTGAAATCGCCGCAGATTCTCACGCTATCATCCTTTTTAGGGATTACTACTATAGGTGCTGCCCAGTTACTGAAATTTATTGGTCTCCAAATACCAGCTTGCGTAAGTCGAGCAGCTTCCTTCTTGAATTGCTCCATCTGTGCGTAAGGTAACGAACGAGCCTTACTGTACTTCGGAATTGCATTGTCTTTAAGATGCAGCTGGGCTTTGAAGTTGTTGCAGTGCCCGAGTCTATCATCGAACAATTCCTTGAATTGGGTGATCAAGTCATCCACGACCAAATTGTCGGCTGGTGCTAGGGCGTTGACTGTGTTCGTATATTGAATGCTTATGCCAAGGGCTTCCATCCAGTCCAGGCCCAAGATACCGTTGCTTACTTCGACGTCTGCCACTAATAGTGGCAACTGTTTTTGGAATTCGCCAAACCTTACATTGACATTCAGCATTCCCAGCACGGCAATTGTGCTTCCACCAAAAGTAGACAGTTTCCTTAACTGGCACGGAAACAGGGTCGGACTGTGAAGTTGCTTGTAACCATTCACACCTATGACTGAGCAAGTTGCTCCAGAGTCAATCTGGAAATTTAGCATAATACCACTGACTGACAAATTTACGAAGTATTTGCTTCTGCCTTCAGCGGGCGAGGGCTTATTAATGGCATATACGAAATCAAGTAACGCAATAGTTTCCTGTTTACTCACGCTTGGCTGTCCCTTCGATGACACTGCCGGCTTAGTTTGCTTATGTTTACTCGTTGCTGCTGTATTGCATACTGGAGCAATATGACCGAAACGATTGCATTTTCGGCATTGCGCGTTTCGAAATTTGCACTGAGCTCGCTGGTGATGCGTACCACAACCTGAACACGATTGAAACTTCTTGTTAGCCGCTGAAGTTCTAGTACTCCCAGAACTGGGTTTGTGAGGTTTCATCTGGAATACCTCAGTGTTGCTTTTGTTGCTAGAGCTCGCGCTGCCTTTGACTGCTTGCACTGAATTTACAGCTTCGTATGCCTCTGCTATAGTGACGATATCTGCAAGTGTGGGGTTAGGTTTTTGCAGTGCTTTATTCCGCACAGACTCATGAGGCGTGTTTAGAACCATTATGTCCCTGATTAGTTCGTCGACAAATTCTTTTTTACAGCTCTCGTTGGCACACCTGTAATTACATTTACGGGGCTAATCCTTGCAACTCGGCTATCCAGTCGGCATAAGTTTGGTTAGGTTGCATCTGACATTTGAATAATTTATATCTGGATGCCAGCACGTGCACCTTGGATTTAAAATGTTCCGTTAACCTATCGGTGAGCTGTTTATAGGTTTTTTCTTCGATATTTTCACTGCCAAAGAGCTTCACAAGCAATTCAAAAGTTTCGACACCAATCCATGATAACATGAACGCACGCTTCTGTTCTTCATCTATCACTTTGTATGCTGATAAATGTTGGTTCAATTGCACCACATATGTTTCCCATGTGCTTTTACCTTTATCAAAGGCCGGGAAAGGCGGAACGGGAGATTGAGACACTGGATCCTGCACGCTGATGCTGGATTCGGGTTTCGCTTGCGTTAACTGCCTTTGCTGGGACAGTTGCGATTCCATCCAGCTCCTCTGATTTCCCATCAGGTCGATCATAAACTTTTGCTGCTGCTGGAGGATCTCTTGAATAGCTCGCTCCATTTTGCCGATTGCGTAACACAATTAAACCACACTTGCTTCCAATTTTCCTCGTCGCCAGATATATGTTGTGACTTAAACTTTTATTCTAACAAAATAGGTATAACAATATGTGCGGGCAAGGAGCCATCGACTGCACTCGATGACGGCTGGATCACGAAGAAGGGCGATCGGCGTAGGCTAGGCAAAAAGTAGTGATGAACTAGGGTTGCCAGACATCCTGTCATTTACAACAATTATTTTATACTTTTTAGAGCTTGGGATTTTTTGGAGTGGGTTCTATTTTTTTTTAAAAAATTTTTTATTTCATTCGTTTTAGTGTAATATGTTTTAGTAAATTTTTTTGGTCCGCCATTTTGAATCCTCGCAATCGGGCACCGAATGTACAACCAAGTACCAAAACTTTATCTGTGTATATATTTTGTTTTTTGTTGATTTTCTCAAAAAGCGCTGAATTAATTTCGATAAAATTTATATGGGACCACCTCTGAAGTATGACCTACCAAACAAAAAGAGAATCATCAAAATCAATTTATAATTGGCGGAATTGTCGCGTAACGACATACAAAAAAAAAAAACAACAACATACAGTCGAATTGAGAACCTCCTCCGTTTTTTCGTCGGTTAAAAATGACTATGTACTGGGAGAATATGGCAACTCGGAAATAGAAGAAGATATCGAAATTCGTGCTTTCCTATCGTCTTTTGAGGGAAATGCTATTTCATATTTTGCTGGTTATGTTGCAAAGAAGATATGTACAAAATACAAATGTTCTGAATGTATTCAGTCTTTAATTAGCACAAATGACGAAGAACTTAATTCTGTTTTGATCGAACTAAGAGCCTATAACACACCTCACTTTACCCACTAAATCGTTTTTACGCTTTATTCAAGCAACTAATAATTATTTTGAAAAACACATCATTCCTTTCAAGCATAAGGCAAAACTAAGGGACTATTAATAAAAAATCTTCCAGGAGCCTCGAATGATATTCTATGCAGCAAACATGATTATGATATTTTTCGATTTACTATCGAAGTCTTAATAAGATTTTATACTCGAAAAATTAACCGAATTCTATCTTCCAAAAGTATAAAACGCCAAGAAAAGTTAAGAATTTTACAGGGCAGATAGTTATAAACGAAATATATGTATGTATATATTTCTTTCTGATTTTCAGTTATTTCATTTGATATATTCATATAATAATACAAATTATTTTTGAAGTAAAACTTCTTTACGCACGCTTGACTTGGGGAGTAAGCTGGTGAATACGTTACGAAAAGTGTTGGGCGAGAGCGTTACGTTTAAAGTGACGGCTCTGTGGCCTGGTTGGTACCATTCCGTCGCACAGTCCCGCACAGAGCACATAGAGGGCTCGACGGTCGCGCGATGGTGCACGGCGTATCTGGCTGCATCCATCGGGCCGAGCGACAGCAGCGGGCGGCCCCATTTCGGTGACGCGCTCTGCGGCGCGGCGCGGTGCCTGTGTCTGTGGAGTGGAGGCCCGTGGGGCGCTCCGCTGCTGCTGCTGATGCTGGTGCTGCTGACGCTGGTTCGGGAACTTAACTCGATTCGCCACAATCAGCGGCGGCGGCAGCAAACGAACAGTTAATTTTTGCACGCGGGAGAACGCTCCCCGGCCCCGGTTCGGTTGCGAAAACGACGTCGCCTCTCGTGATTGAACATGACAATAATCAAATGGAAGATTACAATCAACCACAGTAATTACTGATGTATCCGATAATGAAAATAATGAATAAAAATAAAAAATCTATTCAAAAATATTAATTTATCAATGAAAACCGATAATAAATTTAATATTTGTAGAAAATTAATATATTTATGTATGTATTTGTATATACATGTATATATTATACATATATGCATGTATGTATAAACATTACATGCATACATATAGATGGAGCTAAAGAAGTTTTACTTCAGTCGTGTGGTCTAAAGCACACTCGTTTTTTTTAATAGATTGCGTTTGAGGCCGAGGTGACGAGTGTCCAAAAAATTTTTGGATGTTTTGTGTAACATGTATCTCTCAAGATCGTTGTACGTGGCAATTAGCTACATCCTGCACGAGGTACCTCTGCACTGTGGTAATTCTCAAAAATCCCTGTCAAACAAATTACGACGGATCTAGAGTGGAAAACTCGATAAAAACCCGCAATTTATCTGTGTATTTTAATTTTTATTGTTGTAAATTTTTTATTAACCCTTTTTATACTACTTCAATATATTTTGTAACAATTCTTCTGTGTAAATCCGTAGCCAATCATTTTCTACAATGAGATATTTTTTTCTTTTTCAATTCGAATTGGTTGATACATTTTGATCATATTGGGACCTCTATCATGAATTTAAAAATTTGGATAGTGAAGTCAAATTTAGTGGCCCAAAAATTAATTACTCAAACATTTTTTGGAAGAAAAATCTAAAAAATTTCTTAGAAGCTCTCAATGAATACTTAAATATATTTTAAAAATCTACCAAATCAAAAATGGTCGGGTCCAAACGCTCGGTGATTAGACAAAGAATGCCCGATTAACATTTTTATAAACAGCGTTGATGAAACCCTTGTACACAAACAAAACACATGTACAGTCATCCGGTATGCTTTATATCTTCACACCGTGTCGAAAAGCCCACCACGCATTATCTCTATTCCCATTCCCATATAATCCAAAGCTTTTTGTAACGAAATTTTTAGCCACTGTTATGTACCAAAATCTCATCCAGATTTTGGGTGCATCGCATTAACAAAAGTAGTTTCATAAATTGCGAAATACCCTTGAAAAGTCTAGACATAACATGTACGAAATTTGAGGTATTTCGCAATAACTGAAAGTCGCGAAAATATGACCCCTCGATCGGTGATTGGGCGACCACCCGCGCGTGCACCGGCCCAGGCACATGCAGACGGTAATTATGCTGACACAGAACATGTGCACTGGAAATGTACCGACGCGCGCGGTCAAGGTGATTGGAACTTTGGAAAATTCCAAGGCCCGACCAGGAGTCGATAAATACCCGATCAGCCGAGGAGGAGGTGTGCAGTGCAGTGGGCAGTACAGTAGAGTGCAGTACAGTAATAACCTCAGGTCAGATCAGTATTAATCTTCGAGAAGTCTCGTGGAGCCGACTTAAGTCAGAATTTTGGCCGGCCTTAAGCTAGCAGCGCGAACGCGAGAGTTAAGTCCGAAAGTTAAAAAAGTGCTTAAGTTCTCCCGGAAAGACTTAAGCATTGTTACACGGGAGTCGAGAGTCCGGCATAAGTGGTACAGACAATTAGTTAAGCACGGTGTACTAAGTGATACCAAATATAACAGACATTCAAAGACAATACCCGTGTTTTAATTGTGATTCCCCGGTTAGGGAGTGTGAACATAACGGCTACTCCCCGTTCAGCCTGACCGAGATATCATCGAGCCGAGCACCAGCGAGACCAGACCCAGGAGCAACATCAAATAAAAAGAGATTTTATTCCCTCAACGGAATAAAATCTCAATTGTTATTGTACGCATACCCAGCATACATAACAATTTGGCGCAGCCGGTAGGATCAGGGAAGCCTGGTTTTTTAACAGTTATAAAAACCGTAAGAGCTTGAAAAGCCTTGATCCTCGAACAAGAGTTCGACAAATTTGCTTAAGTGCAGGGTAAAACATTTTTTGCCCAGAACCTGAAGCAGAAATTAGCTTCTGGAGCACACATTTCAACTAAGCAACGAACTCCAACGCTCCCGGGTAAACATCTTTAGTTGCCTCTGCTCCAGGCGAGCAAGCAATTACCCGGAACTAAAGGTACTCAACTTTAAGTGCCTCTGCTCCAGGCGAGCACGCAAGTACCTGATTTACTGAGACAACAGGCACCAAAGCGGGATCCAGATCCGAACAATACTGCACTCTTCAACATCAAGTGAATGCCAGGCGAAGAACCAACTACTGGCGCGGGAGACGAGCCCCAAAGACCAGAGACAGCCTCCGGACCAAAGCCAGCGGACTCCAGCGAAGACTCTACAACAAATCAACCGCCGAGGGAGCAACACATCGCCCCATCGCAGCCGGAAATTTCAACGCAGCCGCCGAGGGAACCATCAACGCCAAAACCGCAGCAAAGAGCATCGCGGGACGCCCCCAGCACCTCCACACCTCATCCGCTACAGGGACTAAAACTAAGAAGCGGGACGATCATCCCCAGCGGAGCAGCGTCTACAAAAAATACAGTTGTAAGTCTAAAAGATCATTTAAGTAAAGTTTTAGAAAAAGCACGAATATCGGGGGGACTCTCCCTTGCACAAATTGACAAGCTTAACAGTCAAATTCACCAAACAGGTGAAATACGACAAGCTCAGATTAAAAAATTCAAGGAAGATACCGAGAGGTTTCAAGAATCCTTAAGAAATTTCAAGGGATATTCGTGCTCTTTCCTAGATAAAGGGCAAAGTAAATCTGAGCCTCAACTAAACTTAAGCAGTGAATTAGATTTAAGTGGTGCAAGTGTAAACGGCGCGAGTGAATCTGCGGTAAACGCGACATTAATAAATTGGTTAAACGCGTCTTTCTCGAGTACAGACAATTCGAGTGAGCTAAATCACTCTCAAACTCCCCAGAAATTTGTACTTCCGAAAATCAAAATTGAAATGGCAAACTATACTGAAGTCACGAGAAATTTGACTCAGATAGTACCAATATTTTCTGGAGAGCCAGGTCCCAACCTGAGCAATGAGCTCCAAGCCTTTTTGGGCTGCTGCCGGCGGTGCTTAGAATGCCTGCCAGATGGTGACAGACCCACTTTCATAAAAATGATCCCGACGAGACTCCGGGGTGAGGCATACCAGCTCTTGGCCACAGAGGAACCTACTACCTTCAAAGAAATTGAAGATAAATTAAATGTAGCGTTCCTACCTCGTGAGTCCCATCAAACACTCGTAAATAAATTAATAGCCATGCGCCAAACACCGTATGAAGATCTTACACGGTTCATCTCACGCATTAGAAAAGCTTTGTCGCAATGCAAAGAGGCGGCAGAGGACAAGTATGGTACTGCAGCAGCAGCCACCGTTAACCACCAATTGGAAGATTTCGCGAAAAATACTTTGCGAAACGGCGCCCTAAGTCCCTATCTTCGTCAGTATCTACTGACACTAAATGAGCCCGATCTAGAAGAGTTGGCTAAAAAAGCGTTGGACATGGAGAAGCTTCAGCAAGGGGCTTTCAATTTTCCCAGCAATACCCTCGCGCCCCCGCAAGAAATTGCCCCTAATAATTATCATTGCCAGGCGCCTCCGGGCTACGGCGATCCGCGAGGGTATCCTATGAATGCTACCGCGGCAGCTGCATACTCAAATGCGGTACTTGGATATCCCCACGCAGCCACCGGGCAGATGCCGAATTCCGCGCAGTTTCCGCAAATTAATCCCGCGAATCCAACGAATAATACATTGCCGAAGTCACACAATTTGGCCGCAGGAGGAGCATCAAAGCCCCCAGCCAACATTGTGTGTAGCTTTTGCTCCAAACGAGGGCATACCTATGACGAGTGTTATAAACGCAAAAACACTCCAGTGTGCATAAAATGCAATAAAATGGGACACGACATTAAAACGTGTCGCAATAATAGTAATGGTCCACCACGCAGGAACGCACAATCGGCCCCCGCAAACAATAACAATGGGGCGCGCCGCGTTTTTAATGTGCGGGCAAAATGCGACTGGTGCGGCCGCCGTGGGCATGATGAAAACGCATGCCAAAAGAAAAAAAAATACCAAAGCCGGAAATCGGGAAACGACAGCGAGTCGAGCCCGAAATCCCCGGCTCGACAATAAAGACTTATAATAAAAATTCAGGGTACTCTCAGCCGCCCGCACCTAGTACTCCCGTAGTAGAGCTCCCCCTAGACTTTGGGCTGAAAGAAAAAACTCAACTAGTGGTGGACACGGGCGCTGAGATAAGCTTAATTAAAGAACAAGCTTTGAAATCTTCCGAACTAATAAATACCGAGAGGATGCTTACCCTGCAAACCCCTTTTGGCACGGGATACACCCTGGGAAGCTGTCAGGGAAATCTTGTTACAAAATTAAATAAAGGCAAGATAGTGAAAACACCCTGCACTTTCCAGGTAATAGAAAATACTTCAGACGTCTCTCACGACGGCCTATTAGGCAACGATTTCCTCGCCCAAAATTGCAACGTTGAGGGCCCAACTCGAGAACTTCGGTTTCCTCGCACGGAAACCAATTTAGAGGAATTCTCGTACCCCATTTTTCTCGACGCGAAGGAAAATGGCTCCCGAAAAACATCTGAAACGGAAAACCAGGCAAAATGGATGGAACCCGAAGGGGTTAAGCTGTCTACTTGCCATGTTTTCGAACCATCGTATGATGGGGGATGTTCGGCTAAAGACAAGCCGCGGGAGAACGAGAAGGAAATTCCGGCGAACACATTTGCGATCACAGAAATCAGGCGGCATAGTGTGGTACTGGCCAGGCCCATATGCGTACCTGCGAGATCACAGATAGTGGCTAGAATTCCCCTGAAGTTGCCAGAAGAAATGCTCTGTCTATCTCAGGAGATAGGCGAAGGAGTCTTCTTGGCAAACAGTATAATTTCCTCTAATGAAGAAAAAGAAGTTCCGATTGGGATTCTCAACGCGAAGGACACCAAGGTAGCGCTCACCGCCCTTAATTTACAATTGGCTCCGGTGAATGACTACACATTAGTCCCTTTGTATCCCCAACAAAATATGCAACAGCCAAAAGAAATTGCACAGGGAAAATTCCTGGACCCAAGCGGCACAATAAATCCAGCCCTGGCCCAGGTACAATTAACTAAAGAAAATAAAAACATAAATAAAACTAGTGTTACACGGTCCGAGAGCGCATATAATAATTTAAAATCACCCGGAAACACCGTACACACTAACCCAGCCGCCCAAGAGCGCATAGCCAGATTAGAGGAAGAGCTCAATCTGAGCCCAATTTTGAATAAAACAGAAAAAAATGAAATTTTGGAACTATGTCGAGAATACAACGACATATTCCACTTGAAAGGTGACTACCTCACGCAAACAGACGCTATTACGCATCTAATTCCAACAGTGCAGGATCAAGCACCTATTAACCAAAAGATGTACAGGTTACCTGAAACACAGCGTAACATAATAAACGAGCAGCTACAAGAAATGCTCGAAAACGACATAGTACTGCCTAGCAAAAGTCCGTGGAACTCACCTCTTCTCGTAGTCCCCAAAAAGCCGGGACCAAACGGTGAAAAAAAATGGAGAGTAGTCGTCGATTTCCGCAAATTAAACGAAAAAACCGTCGGCGATGCCTTTCCCCTACCTCGCATCGAGGATATTCTGGACCAATTAGGCCATTCGAGGTATTTCTCTACCCTCGATCTAGCCAGTGGTTATCACCAAGTGCTGGTTGAGCCACAAGATCGCCCAAAAACGGCGTTTAGTACAAATTACGGGCATTACGAATTCAAACGAATGCCCTTCGGACTAAAAGGAGCCCCTGCCACCTTTCAGCGCCTCATGAATTACGTTCTAACAGGCCTGCAGGGACTTGAATGTTTTGTATACCTAGATGATATTGTCATCTACGGCAAAAATCTAAATGATCATAATACCAAATTGCGCAAAGTATTTGACAGATTGCGAGAAAATAACTTAAAGTTACAACCGGAGAAGTGCCAATTTCTCCGCAAAGAGGTAATCTACCTGGGACATAAATGTTTCAGCGAAGGAGCACTGCCCGACCCCAGTAAAACGGCCTGCGTTCAAGATTTTCCTGTTCCCCGAACAGTAAGACAAGTCCAATCATTTTTAGGCCTTGCAAATTATTATAGGAAATTTATTCCTAATTTCTCTAAAATAGTTCGGCCTATAACAAACTTGCTCCGCAAGGATGTAAAGTTTAGTTGGACTGAAAAATGCCAAGAAGCATTCTTAAATATTAAAAATTCTTTAGTTTCACCTCCACTTCTCATTTATCCTGATTTCAATAAACCTTTCAATTTAACAACAGATGCGAGCAATGAGGCCCTAGGCGCAGTCCTCTCCCAAGGAGAAGTAGGGAAAGATCAGCCTATAGCCTATGCTAGTCGCACTCTGAACAAAGCTGAACGCAATTACTCCACGATTGAAAAGGAGCTACTAGCCATCGTCTGGGCGACACGAAATTTCAGGTGCTACCTTCAAGGTAGAAAATTCACGGTCTATACAGACCATAAACCGCTAAAAGGAGTATTCAATGTAAAAGACCCCACTTCCCGCTTAGTGAGATTCCATCATAAACTTTCGGAATTCGATTACACAATCGAATACAAACCCGGAAAATACAATACGAATGCTGACGCACTCAGTCGCATTCCTAGAGAAGAAAATAGTGCAAATGAAAGCCACACCTGCACGGTAAAGGCTCAAATCCATTACGCCATGGATCCAAACGCAGAAGAAAATAACTTTGCCAAAGTAAGCGCAGTAACTCGAGCTCAAAAGCGAAACGCCCAAAATAATGAGCACACAACAGAAGCAACTCAGGCAGAAAAACAGCCAAAAAAAATAAAACGGGCAGACAAAAAGCCACAAGAATTAAAATCTAAACAAGACTCAGACCCAAAAGCCGAAGATATCGATCAACAAATAATCCCGGCAGAATTCTTTTCTCAGGAATCAAAACCTGGCGAAAACAAAGGTCTTCACGACCCACCACAAATTAAGAGAAATGAAAATTCCCGAACCGAGGAATCGCAACACAGGACCCCTGAATTAATTTCGAGCCCCGAAGAAATTAAAATTATTTTGAAAGACTATCACGATTCACCCTTCGGAGGTCACCAGGGAGTAATAAAAACTTACAAAAGAATCAAACGTAAATACCAATGGAAACACATGCTGCGTGATATCAAGCGGTATGTGAAAAAGTGTCCGAAATGCCAAAAATTAAAGGCATCTCCGCAATATAAAATGCCTATGGTCATCACTGACATAGCCGAACAGCCTTTTGACAAGGTTTATCTTGATATTGTAGGGCCACTAGAAGAGTCCACATCAGGGAACAAATACATCCTAACATTCCAGGATAACCTGACAAAATTCGTGGACTGGTACGCAATACCTAACGCGGAAGCAGAAACAATAGCGCAAATTTTCTTCGACGAAATCGTCACGCGCTACCCTATTCCAAAGAAAATTGTCTCTGATCAAGGAACAAATTTCCTAAGTGATCTTTTCAAACAAGTTTGTAAATTATTAAAAGTGAAAAAATTACAGACCTCTGCTTATCACCCGCAATCAAACGGGGCACTAGAGAGAGCACATAGGCCCCTGATCGAATATTTGCGTACCATCGTAGATGAAAATACTAGAAGCTGGGATCAATTCCTACGCACGGCAGCATTCGTGTACAACAATAGTGTACACGAAGGGACAAAACTCACGCCCATGGACTGTTTATTCGGGTTCACGGCGGATGTCCCATCAAATTTAAAAAGGGAACCAGAACCCCTTTATAATAACGAGAGCTATTATCACATGCTCCGCTATAAGCTGCAGAAATCATACGCTACCGCGAGAAAAAATATTTTAGCCGGTAAGCAAAAGTCAAAAGAATATTATGATAAAAATGCGAAGTCAATATCATTCCACATAGGCGACAAAGTACTTCTGAAGAGTGAAAATCAAAAACATAAACTCTCAGAAAGGTGGGAAGGACCATTTGTAGTCACAGCAGTAAAATCCCCAGTAAATACGGAAATTAAAATCAGAAAACGAAGAAAAGTAATACACAACAATCGCTTGAAACCGTATTTCGAGTAATTGGGCCAGCCCTAATCAATAAGCAATGTTTAATTAGTCAAAAAGAAATGTTTCATCTTCCCCTCAGCAAATATTTTTTTTTTCTTCACTACTATCACTGACCAACCCATACCCCAGGTCCAGGAAATGTGGACGTTAGGGATCGCATGCTTAATACTAGGAATAACAAATGGGGAAACAACTAACGGAATATATACAATCACGCCGTTAGAAAATTCAAAAAGAATTGGAAAGAGAAATAAACAAATTACAACCACAACTCAAGCTGCAACATACCATAAACTAACAATATCATCGATTACGATGACAACCGTACTTGTGCTATTGCTATTAACAGCAATAGTGGCAAAATTCCTATCTAAAAAATTTAAAAAGACCCGACAAAAACAGCTAGCCGACGCAGAGCTAGCCCCACAACAGAAAAGGGAAGACCAGAACCCGAAAGCCTCCGGCGACATAGAAATCGCCCCGCAACCGCTACAAAGGGCCAGAACCCTCCCCAAAAGCCGAACATTTCTACCAATACCAAACGATTAATCCCAATGATCACTCCAGTACAACAAAAAAAAAAACCAATCCAACCCGTCAGTAAAACTATACCAAACACCCATTTTTTTTTATATAAAAAAACCGTTTCGACAAAGAAAATAAGCTTTTTCAAAAAAAAAATATAAAAAAAAAACGCACAAAATATTCAGTTGCAATACAAATTTATTATAAAAAAAAAAGAAATACAAGTCTCTGTCACAAATTTTTATCCCTGGCGGCGGGCCAAAACGAAGGCATCCGTCTCGGCGTCTCCCTCGAGGTCTTCAGCATCGGCATCTTCCGTGTCGGTGTCCCAATTCTCGGAGCAGCTGGTATCCACCCCATGAATCCACGGGGTCGGGTCACGAGGGGGCTCGTCATCCCAGGGCTCTGGATCCGGGTAGACCACGGTGCCCACCAAGTTGACACGCCCGCCTATGCACAAAACAAAAAGAAAACAAAATTCTTTTTTATTACAATAACACCAAAAACACAAAAACATAAACAAAAATAATATGTAATACGAAAAGCACTTACCGAGGAAGCGTAAAAAGCCACCGTGGGGAAGATCCAGGTTAACTACATAATGCCCTTGGCGGCCGTAGGCATCGAGCCAAATGCAGTCCGCCGGAGCATCCTGGTAATCCTGCCAGAGAAGCCGAACGGGGCCGCGCCACCACGAAGAGACGTGGGTTACGACCACGCCGGTCACAGTAAAGTCCACGGTAAGAGCAACGGTAACGGACGAAACACCGCGCAGGATAAAAAAACTCATGGTGCACTAATCAATTATCACGATCACGGACTGAACTTTCAATTATCACGATCACGGACTGAACTTTCAATTATCAAGATCACGGACTGAATGAAAACTAATGAATTCATTCAAGGAGACAAACTATTTAAACGGCGAAATTTTAACACCGCCAGCGAAATTAAAAACGACAATAGCTAGAATCACAAAAAGAAACTACCCCGAAAAACCGTAACGGAAACACCTAAGTCTCGAAAAATTTACAGATTAAAACAACACGACAGACAATAATAATTCTTCCCACGCGTCCAACCCAAAGGGTACTCGGGCAAGTGCAGATAGGAAACACAAAAAAATGTGTTCATAACATTGTCCGCGAAATGTCGTACACGCGAAGACATTGTAAAACGACACGTACTGAACAACTAAAACAGCACAAGACTCAGATTCGCTCGCCCGCTGACGTTTTCCTAAGCATAAATGCCCTCATAGGTAATAAGATGCTAGCATAAATCTAAAGTAGATACTCTTGGCCTTGTAAGAAATGAATGAAAACCATTCTTAAGATAGGTCAAGTAGTTCATAGTTTAGAATAAATAAACGCAAGTTAAGCATTTAAAAGATACTCCCGACCTTGTAAGTAATGAATGAAAACCATTCTTAGGATAGGTCAGGTAATTCTTAACTTAGAATAAATAAATGCAATTAAGCATTCAAAAACACAACAAAAAAAATTTTTTAAGCAACGATAAGTACTGTATCTAACAATAGTAAATAGCATTTCTAGGCATGATAGAAATATCAAGATAGATGTAAAGTGTAGTATATAAAAAAAAAAAAAAAAAAAATAATAATATAAATATAGTTAACAAAGGGCATGGAAAACGTAACGAGCAAAGGGAAGTTTCCCTCATGTATCAATCTTATTGTAATAATATTAATGTATACTAGATAGTAAGCAACATTGTAAACGGACTCGACACTCCCTCAACAAATCGCAATTACCACCGGAATATTTAAAAAAAAATTTTTCCAATAACACTTTTTCCAAGGATAGTCAGACTTCCGCCCCAAGAATTATTCCTCTTCAAAGAATAATCCTCCTTTTTCAAGAGGGGAAGGAATAGCAATTACCAACATAACGTAGAATTCGACAAAATCTTTTTTTCTTTCCGTAAACAATCCAGTTTAAACCAATTTTTTTTGGACAAGCCTTCATACCCCGAGAATTATTCCTCTTCAAAGAATAATCCTCTTTTTCAAAGGGGGAAGGAATGTTATGTACCAAAATCGCATCCAGATTTTGGGTGCATCGCATTAACAAAAGTAGTTTCATAAATTGCGAAATACCCTTCAAAAGTCTAGACATAACATGTACGAAATTTGAGGTATTTCGCAATAACTGAAAGTCGCGAAAATATGACCCCTCGATCGGTGATTGGGCGACCACCCGCGCGTGCACCGGCCCAGGCACATGCAGACGGTAATTATGCTGACACAGAACATGTGCACTGGAAATGTACCGACGCGCGCGGTCAAGGTGATTGGAACTTTGGAAAATTCCAAGGCCCGACCAGGAGTCGATAAATACCCGATCAGCCGAGGAGGAGGTGTGCAGTGCAGTGGGCAGTACAGTAGAGTGCAGTACAGTAATAACCTCAGGTCAGATCAGTATTAATCTTCGAGAAGTCTCGTGGAGCCGACTTAAGTCAGAATTTTGGCCGGCCTTAAGCTAGCAGCGCGAACGCGAGAGTTAAGTCCGAAAGTTAAAAAAGTGCTTAAGTTCTCCCGGAAAGATTTAAGCATTGTTACACGGGAGTCGAGAGTCCGGCATAAGTGGTACAGACAATTAGTTAAGCACGGTGTACTAAGTGATACCAAATATAACAGACATTCAAAGACAATACCCGTGTTTTAATTGTGATTCCCCGGTTAGGGAGTGTGAACATAACGGCTACTCCCCGTTCAGCCTGACCGAGATATCATCGAGCCGAGCACCAGCGAGACCAGACCCAGGAGCAACATCAAATAAAAAGAGATTTTATTCCCGCAACGGAATAAAATCTCAATTGTTATTGTACGCATACCCAGCATACATAACACCACTCTGAAATAGGCACTAGTAGTGCCATCTAGAATTATAAGAAGTAAGCATTCTGGCCACCACTAGATATTTATATACACAAGGGTAGTACTTATAATATACCGGGTGAAACCGGGTAACCCAGCAGCAGTAATAAAGAATAGAAATAAAATTGGAGGAAACGGTAAAATTTTGAAATTGCGAGATAAGTACACGAAATTTACTCGCGAAGTTCAAGTGAGTCAATTGCATTTCTGAAATTTAAATTTTTGAGATAAGTACACGAAATTTATACTCGAAGCTTAAGCGAATTAATTAATTACATCTCTGATAACTTAGATAAATCAAAAGGAAGTAAAAAAAAAAATGGCAAACCCTAATAACATGATTAGACCTTCAGTCCTAAATGCTCCCCCACCAAATGTGACAATTCCTCCGCCGTCTCAAGCACCCTCTACAAGCAATAATCTACCAGAGTTGCAAGCATTAGTAACAAGCATAGTAAATCAAGTAGTGAGCGCACAAGCAAAGGATTTAGTGCGAAACTATCTCAACCCGAACGCTGAATTAGCATCGGCAACCGACCAAACGATCGAATCCCAATATTGCAACAATCTTTCGGATCTCGATAAAATACCAGACGTCGTCCGTTGCCTGAGCGAGTTTTCTGGTAATCCTAGCGAATTTTCTTCTTGGAAAAAGAGTGTGGAAAGAGTGTTGCAGATTTATGAGCTTACCAAAGGCACCCCTAAATATTATGGAATTTTGAGTGTCATCAGGAATAAAATTATACGAAACGCGGACATAGCTCTCAAATCGTATAACACACCCCTGGATTGGAAGGCGATTTGTAAATGCCTGACAATCCATTAAGCCGGGTACTCTTGAGTACCAACTAACCTCATTAGTTCAGGGGAAAGCGTCCGTTTCAAAATTTTACCAACAAATCTATTCTCATCTCTCATTGATTTTGAATAAAATAGCCTGCATGGAGGTAAGCAGCAGCTATGCGACTGCTGATGGAAATGTATAGGGACAAAGACCTAGACACGTTCGTACGTGGTTTGAACGGTGATCTACCCAGACTCCTTGGCATAAAGGAACCGGCAGACTTGCCCCAGGCCCTACACTTTTGCCTAAAGCTGGAGAATCAGAACTTTAGGGCTAATTATGCTAATAATCATAACGGGAATAACAGGAAAATACAGCATAATCTTCCGCCTATACCACCCAGGAGGCCTCAACTAACAACCCCTCCTCAATGGACAGCAAGCATTTTACCCGGAATTAGCCTACTTCTCAAGACCCGGTCTAAGGCCACATGCCAATGGATACCAACAGGTTAACAGGCCCCTCAACCAACCTCAACAGTATGGACACCCACCGAGACCGAGCGCACCAAAACCTATGCCTAGGCCCGAGCCTATGGACATAGATCAAAGTATCCAAACAAATGCAGTCAACTACGCAAATAGGCCAAGACCTATGAAGTACGCTGGAAAGAGACCGCAAAACAACAATTGGGCACGCGAACCCGTACCACCTCAGAAAGTTCAGAGAAACTACCATATAAACACCGAGGCAGAAGGCTATCCACAACCCCAGGAATACCAAGGAGGCACGGCGGGAGATCAGGAAACACTGGAACAACCTGACGGAAATAATACATACATATGACCAAGCGCTGGCAGAATATTGTGATATGTATTACGAGCACGACGAACAACCTAACTTCGATGCTACGGGGACCACCGAAAATCTTGCAGACATCCATTTTTTAGAATGAGGAACTCTTCGCTCCCATATTTTCAATGTTGGAAGCGGGGAGATACTAAACATACTTATAGATACCGGCTCAAACAAAAATTATATTCAGCCTAGATTCGTAAAGAATCCCATTCTGAACGACCAGTGCTTTTATGCAAACTCGGTAGGGGACAAGTGAAAATTACACACCACACCCTTGTCAACCTATTTAATATTAAGAATCACGAAATTAAATTCTTCCTGCTACCAACCTTAGTGTCATTCCATGCTATACTAGGGAATGGTAGTCTCAAGAACCTATCGGCGGTCATACACACCAAGCACAACTTTATGACTATTCAAGATTCGATACGAGTAGAAATAAAGCAGATGCCATCCCAAGCCGTAAACGCGATAGACATCAGAAACGAGCATATGACGAGGGAGCAAAAACTCTCCATGGAAAACCTAATAAAGAAGAACCAGGAACTGTTTGCAGAGCCCGATGAGAGACTCACCTACACTACGGAAGTAGTAGGAACAATCCGAACAACTTCAGATACACCAGTCTTTACAAAATTCTACCCATATCCCATGGGTTTGAAGGAAGAGGTCGAAAGGCAGGTCGAAAAACTACTAGAGAATGGAATAATCAGACCGTCTTAGATCACCATACAATGCACCCGTGTGGATTGTGCCAAAAAAATTAGACGCTTCTGGAAAGAAAAAATTCAGATTGTGATAGATTACAGGAAACTTAACAGTATCACCATTGCTGGTCGGTATCCCATTCCTGAAATCAGCGAAGTCCTAATGCAACTAGGCAAAAACAGATTTTTCTCGGTGATAGATCTAAAAAGCGCATTTCATCAAATTCCGCTAAAAGAAAGTGACATCGAAAAAACGGCGTTCCCCGTTAACAACGGCAAATATGAGTTTACCAGGCTACCCTTCGGACTCAAAAATGCCCCTGCAATCTTCCAGAGAGCAGTGAACGACATTTTGCGAGAACACATAGGAAAGATATGTTTCGTCTATATTGACGACATAATTATATTTAGCCAAACGGAGGAAAAACACGCAAAAGACCTAGCAATTATATTCAACACCCTGAAAGCTACCAACATGAAGATAAGTGCGAATTCTTCAAGAACAACGTCGAATTTTCAGGATTCAATGTGTCTGCTGACGGCGTCAAAACAAATCCTGCCAAGGTGGAAGCGATCATCAACTTTCCAGAACCAAAAAGACTGAAAGATCTGCGTTCGTTTTTGGGACTGTCTGGGTACTACCGTCGCTTTGTCAGAGATTATGCTAAATTGGCCAAACCCCTGACAAACCTTTTAAGAGGGGAGGACGGACGGCTGTCCAAAAACCTATCAAAAAACAAAAGCATAACACTAAACGCTCAGGCAAGGGAAGCATTTGCGAAAAAAAAGAGCGCGTTAGTCTCAGAAATATTGGCTTACCCGAACTTAAATAAAGAGTTCCACCTAACAACGGATGCGTCTAATTATGCGATAGGAGCAGTGTTGGAGCAAGACGGAAAGCCGATAACATTTATTTCTAGGACCCTCAACAGAGCAGAGGAAAATTATGCGACAAACGAGAAGGAGATGCTCGCCATCATCTGGGCATTAAACTCCTTAAGGAACTATTTGTATGGCACAGCGAAGGTAAAAATATTCACTGACCACCAGCCATTAACATACGCGCTGAGCCACAAAAACAATAACGCTAAGATGAAAACGTGGAAGACTATACTTGAAGAGTATAGCTATGAGCTAATCTACAAACCTGGAAGGATTAATGTGGTGGCAGATGCGCTCTCGAGACCACCGGAAAACACATCGGAAGTGCAAATCAACTCAATGTCGGGAACCGTACATAGTGCTGAAAGCTCGAGCCACGAGCTCATCCCAACAGTCCAGGCTCCGATCAACACATTTAAAAATCAGTTATGGATACAGGTAGATGAGACGGACAGTTATGAATTTCATATACCCTTTCCGACATACCATAGACATTTAATCAGTAGAACACAGTACTCGGAGGAAGATCTGATCGCAATTCTAAAGAAATACCTTAATCCAGCAATAAGCAACGGAATCTTCACATCGAAAAATATCATGGGAATCATCCAAAACCCCTTACATTTTAGAAATTACAAAGCCAAATTTATGCAAACAAGAGTAACGGATCTAACCTCAGAAACGGATCAAGAAGAGCAGATCATATTGATTCATTAAAGGGCTCACCGTAACGCCAAGGAAAACAAAATTCATATATTGGAGAAATTTTATTTTCCGAGGATGACGCAGAAGATAGAGGAAATGTGAAGCAATGCATCACCTGTAAACAGCACAAGTATGAAAGACATCCAACACATCCGAAAATTGGGGAAACTAAAGTCCCTCAATACCCTGGACACTGGACAGATACTTCATATGGACATCTACATCGTCGAGAAGAACTTGGTCCTTACAGCGATAGATAAATTTTCCAAATACGCTAAGGCGAAGATAGTGAAAACTCGCTCAACAGAACCATTTAGGCAAATTCTATTTATTTTCGGAGTACCAGAAACTCTAGTTATCGACAACGAGAAGTCGTTGAACTCGAGCTCCATCATTTTCATGGTACAGGATCAGCTGGGGATAAACATCTTTAAAACACCCCCTTACTATAGCAATTCAAACGGACAAATAGAAAAATTTCACTCGACGCTGTCGGAGATAATGCGATGCCTGAAATCGGAAAGCCCTCTAAGATCTTTCGACGAGCTACTCGATCGCGCGATATACGAGTACAATTGCTCAGTACATTCTACGACGAACCAGAAGCCAATAGAAATAGTCTTCGGCAGAAAGGTGCGAGTAGACCCTGAGACATATGAGAAAGCTCAACGTGATAACGTACAACGGTTAATAGATAAGCAAGAACGTGACTTAAAGACACACAACAAAAACAGACAGGAATTTAAGACGTATAAAACGGGGGATATACTATACGTTAAAATTAATAAACGAATCGGATCGAAACTGACTCCCCGGTACAAACAGGAGGTTGTAAAAGAAAATAGGAATAGCTTGATAGTTACGGAAACAGGAAGAACAGTTCATAAAAGCCACCTCAAGAACTAAACATAATCTCATTGCAGGATACTGATGACCGGCTGTTTGGCCGACAGACGGATTTTGGATTACTCCAACTCTCAATTGGCTTCAATCGACTCTGGAAGAGCAAAAAACACAAACGGGAACATTTCGGATAATCCACATAATAGACCTTGAACCATATGCAAAAAAGGTTGGAGATATAAGAGCAACGGTGGAAGAAAAGGTAACTAGAGACGATCCCATTTACCCCTTCTTAATACACGAAATAGACCATTTAGAAAATCATTTAAATAGATTAAAACCCAGGATTAAGATTAAAAGGGCAATAGATATATTAGGTAAAGCTTGGAAGTGGATAGCGGGAAGCCCCGACCACGACGATTTTCAAATAGTAAGCGAAAAAATTAACAATTTGTTAGAAAATAACAACAGACAGGTAATAATTAATAAGGAAGCTTTAGAGCGAATTAACAAGCTAACAAATGTAACTAATGTTATAATGAAAATCGTGCAAAATAATATGGTTCAATAAGAAACGAACTAATTTTGAGTGTAAAATTGCAGTTGGAAGTAATACAAGAAGAAATTACTAACATAGAGTATGCGGTGCAATGGGCGAAAGCTGGCCTCATAAACTCATTCATTTTAGACAATAAGGAAATATACATTATCAGGGAATTTCTAGAGAGAGACAAAATGCCATTCATCAATATAGAAGAGGCAGTAGAACTAGCAACTATAAAAATAGCTTCAAGAAATACATCCCTTATTTATATAATAGGAATACCAATAACAAATCAAGAAGAATGCAATATGATTGTAATAAAACCTATAAAAAAGAAAAATATTATAAACAAAATCGAATACGAAAATGTATTGACCTGTTCAAATAGGATATATGGTGTTAGAGGACAATGTAATAGTTTTAATAACTTAAGTATTTTTAATCAAAATAATCTAATAGAACTTAGCGATAACGATTGTATAGCGAAATTATTAAGTAGTCAGCAAGCACACTGCACGAAAACGTCTGGTTCGCACATCCCGACCGTAGAAGAAATAGGACCTGGAATCATCCTCCTAAACCAATACAACGGTACCATTAGAATTGACGGAGACGCAAGGAACATAACAGGGACATTCATCGTACATTTCGCAAATAAGACCATTACTATCGGCAACAGAAACTTCACTTCAAGGGAAATGTCCAGTTTCAAACCGTTACCAGCCATTCTTCAGCCATCCTCGATCCTAAGTGCTTACGAAGAAATACTTACCTTGGAAGCGATGAAGGAATTGCAAGTGAACAATACAAAGACAAAGGAAATCGGGCTTCTAAGGACCAAAGATGAACTAGGGCTCATTACCAATTTGGGCATATCATCCATGGCAATTTTGGCAATCATCATCATTGGCCTAAAAAACTGTCGGCCAACAACAGCAGCAGTAAAAGGGTAAGAAACTCCTATAGCTATACACGTGCCAACAAGTGCAAGCCCGGAGAAGACAGCTGAGGAAGCAGAGCTCCCTGACCCACCTAAAATCACGAGCGTCAGTCAAATACCGTATTTCTAAAAAAATGTAACGAGGACGTCGACATCTTAAAGGGGGAAGAGTTAGTGCAGCACTTTACACCTGACGAAACAACCGCAGCAGGTCAAACGCGTGGATGCGCAGCTAAGCAAAACGTGACCCAATATTGATGACGATGCGTCTGGGCGCCCAAAGTGCAGGTAGAATTAAGTGAAACGAATAAATTGTAAGTCAGTCTTAATTTGTAATCGATTAATAAAAGTTGGCGTGGCCAACAATAAAATATTTTTTTGATTAAGAAATAAAGTAAAGTTTTAACTTATATGCTTTTAATTGCTCTTGGGCGCCATCGATTACACTGGTCGGCTAAAACATTGTATATTTCATTTCATTTCATTTAAATTCATTTATTTATCAGACATTGTACATAAGAATATAGTTCTTTAGACGTACAAATGAGTGTGGTGGGATAAAACAAGAACTAAAAGAGAAGAAGGAAAATTAAGTACTTAACTAATAATAAAATATTAAAATTTTGAGTTAGATTGATTGGAATTAATTACAATTACAATTAATAACAGGTAATTCCAGAATTAAAACTGACACGAACGTGATATAGAAGACGAGATAGTAACATGCTCTGTGAGTTTGATTTGTAAAACGATATTACATCGCTTAATCAGTGAGGTAATCTCTTAGTTGGCTCTTGAAGGTGTGAGGTCCCCGCACGCTCCTGACAGCATCCGGTAAGGCATTCCACAACCTGATTGCGCGGATAAAGAATGTACGCTCGCTACTAAGGCAATTATAACGCGGTATTAAAAGCTGTGAGGTACGACCCATTGTTTGTTGCCCAATCAGAAATTCATCGCAGATCGTCATTCATCTTAGCAATATATTCACGGACACTATTTATGGGACAGGACAAGAACAACTGGACGTCATCAGCATACATATGAAATTTACAGTAATTAATAGATTCACTCAGGTCATTCACAAATACCAAAAACAACAATGGTCCCAACAAGGAGCCCTGAGGAACGCCACTTGTAACATCGGCATAGTGTAATGTTAGGAGTTGTGGGGTGTAATAGATTTCGAATATCCTGACTAATAGTGCGTCACCAGAGGGATACGCACTGATCAATGGCGTCACCAAAAGGGATACGCCGATATTTCTAAAGAAAGTGACACCGTCGAGTTCTGTTATACGAATATATTTTATTGAGGTAAAGTCTTCCCTTAAATACTGCAATTTCGCATTCATAACGGACCTTACTCAATCATTGACCTAAATCATCTTATATGTTCAAGCAAATGCTTAACTGACCTAATTCTAATTCATGAGTCACACGAGAACGTAAGTACGTTGCGCTGCATAAGCGCCGCAAGCGCACTTGAGTCATTCTCAATGCAGTGAACCCCAAAAGGTTTCGTGTTACCCTGCATTGCCTCAGAGTCATCGTACTTAGCTATTTCGTGTGACGTACAATATTTATGTTTACATCTAGTCGTGAATGACCCAGATGATATATGATCACTACACCCTCGGCCTTTTTGTTGAGTCTTTATCTTAAATAAAGATGAAACATATCTAACTACTAAATATCTAAATACTAAATATAGTACGTTTAAATTTAACAGCGTGTATTTATCTAAGTAATTATCATATCTTGTTATAACATTTCTTTTTTGTTTTTTATCCTATGGTTTTACATTATATATCGTTATGAACTAATTTATTTGTGCCGTTTACTTCTATTACAGAATTTACACCATTTCTTTCTATTACTTTATATGGGCCTTGGTAAGGTTTCTGTAGCTTTTTACGATCTTCACTTCTCAAAAGGACTAAGTCACCTTTCTCAATGCTTATTGGATTTGTGGAACCTTGCTTCTGAATTCGTTTATTTTTAACTTTATCTACCAAATTCCTTGCTCTTGAAATAGCCGATTTTAATCTAATTTTTAATTCATTAGCATAGTTATCTAAATTGTAAACAGGTCTGTTGTCATTTATTACGTCGAACGGTAAATAGGGTAGTTTGCCAAATACTAATTCGTATGGTGTGTAATTTGTATCTACGTGAGGCGTAGTATTGTAAGCGAAAGCATAATAAGGTATCCATTTATCCCATTCTGAATCTTCCGCAAACGAAAGAATATATTCATTAAGAACACGGTGGTTTCGTTCTGCTATCCCCATAGTTTGATGATGATAAGGGGTGCTAAAGATTTGTTTTATTTCAAGCAATTTACATATCTCTTGCATCAATTTATTAGTGAATTCTGTACCCTGATCTGTTTTTAAGATCTTGAAATGTCCAAATTTCAGAATGAATTCGTTTACTATAGTTGAAGCTACTGTGTTAGCGTCTTTAGTTTCTAAAGGTGAAACCATTACGAATTTCGTAAGTTCACATTGCATAGTAAGTATATATCGATAATTATTCGATATTCTTAATGGTCCTACTATATCTATAGCTATAGTTTCAAAACTTGTTGTGGGAGTATTAGTTTTAGTCATCTTTTCTTTAGTGTGCCTTACTTGTTTATTGATTGCACATTGCCTACAGTTGTTAATATAATTCTTTACCATGTTATTCAAATTTTTCCAACAAAAGCGTTGCTTTATTTTTAGTACCGTTTTTCTGACTCCTAAGTGACCTCCGTATGGTGAGTCGTGATATTCCTCAATTATCCTATTTTGCGTTTCGATGTCGCTGATTCTTTTAGGGGGTTCATACAATACTATCGTAAGTCCTGTCACGGTCGCCATGTAGTGATCATATATCATCTGGGTCATTCACGACTAGATGTAAACATAAATATTGTACGTCACACGAAATAGCTAAGTACGATGACTCTGAGGCAATGCAGGGTAACACGAAACCTTTTGGGGTTCACTGCATTGAGAATGACTCAAGTGCGCTTGCGGCGCTTATGCAGCGCAACGTACTTACGTTCTCGTGTGACTCATGAATTAGAATTAGGTCAGTTAAGCATTTGCTGGAACATATAAGATGATTTAGGTCAATGATTGAGTAAGGTCCGTTATGAATGCGAAATTGTAGTATTTAAGGGAAGACTTTACCTCAATAAAATATATTCGTATAACAGAACTCGACGGTGTCACTTTCTTTAGAAATATCGGCGTATCCCTTTTGGTGACGCCATTGATCAGTGCGTATCCCTCTGGTGACGCCTAAGGCCGTTTGGACGTTTACCGACAATTTTACGTTAAAAACAAAGTCTAATAACTCTAGTTTGGCAGAGTCACTTAGTGTTTTATTAATGTACTCAACTATTTTCAAGAACGCGTTTAATTCGGTAAATTTACCTTCAAATACTGGAATGGCTTTCATAGCCGCGCCTAGATCAAAATTTGCCATTTCGTTTTCTGTTAGTTGTTCCTCTTGTAAAGCTGTCTCTAGTAAAGTGCCTAGTTCTTTTGAGATTTTGGTGAATTTAATCCTAAAGTCGAGTGTTTCTGCTTCGTCTAATGTAAGTATTAAGGTTCTAAATTCCTGATTTATTTCTTTCCACCTAAGTAATTTTGATCTTAGAGTATCGACTTTAAAACCTCGACTCTGACTTTTCTTAAAATTTGCTAATGTTTTCTCGATTTCATCTGTTAATTCATTTAACCTGTCCATTCAGAAAATTATATTTTTATTTTAACAACATGTATTACTTTATTTATTAATGCTTTGAGATTATTGGTACAATTATTAATTATTGCTTTATGTATTACTAAACATTTACAGTTCTACTTAGCTGTTTCCTGACATAATTTTTATTGTATCTGTTATAAATGGTAACTGTTATCATACCAACTACGAAAATAGCAGTTGTTGTGATCGCCTGTTGGTACGTGGTAAAGAAGCTCGCCTGGACGTTGGTGGAGCTGCAGTTTCCCATACTTATTGCAGTTTCCTTAATTCCTCGAAAAGTGCCTTTTTATTAGGTCCTTCCGCAATTGGGATCAGTCTGTGGAGTTCCGCCCGCTTCTTTCGCAGAGTCACCTTTCTTCCTCCTCGTTTTTTTTGCCTTTTAGCTGGTTTCTTGGTGCCTAGTGGGGCTGGTCGTTGCCTTTTCCTATATTCCTTGATGGTGATGGGCTTCGGTCCTCTCTTCTGGAGCTCTTCTATCGGCGTTGCCGTGTATTGTTGGGTTCCTTCCGGTGCCTTCGGAGTATATTGGAGTTCGTCCTCCACAAATTGTATGAGGTCCGCAAACAGTCCTTGGAATTCTTCCTGCGTTGCCAATTCCTCCGACATCGAATTTGTTGTCTCCAGATATGTCTATGGTGCTCGGTGCTCAGCTCAGCGTGAGGGTTGCCCCAGTCAAACGAATGCCTTACAGGGATTCCAAGAAGGCTGGCAGGGTCGCCATGTAATGTTAGGAGTTGTGGGGTGTAATAGATTTCGAATATCCTGACTAATAGTGCGTCACCAGAGGGATACGCACTGATCAATGGCGTCACCAAAGGGATACGCCGATATTTCTAAAGAAAGTGACACCGTCGAGTTCTGTTATACGAATATATTTTATTGAGGTAAAGTCTTCCCTTAAATACTACAATTTCGCATTCATAACGGACCTTACTCAATCATTGACCTAAATCATCTTATATGTTCAAGCAAATGCTTAACTGACCTAATTCTAATTCATGAGTCACACGAGAACGTAAGTACGTTGCGCTGCATAAGCGCCGCAAGCGCACTTGATTCATTCTCAATGCAGTGAACCCCAAAAGGTTTCGTGTTACCCTGCATTGCCTCAGAGTCATCGTACTTAGCTATTTCGTGTGACGTACAATATTTATGTTTACATCTAGTCGTGAATGACCCAGATGATATATGATCACTACAATAGTTTAGGAATTTGTTGTCGGAAAATACGGTCTGACGCGGCTTAGTCAAGTAGTGAAAGATCAATGAAGTCGAGGTTTTATCGAATCCAAATTTGCAATACAGTTTGGAGCACATCTTAAAGTGATCCACCGAGTCAAATGCCTTAGAGAAGTCAAGAAGAGTTAAAACAGTCAAGTGATTGTTGTCAAGACCAACACGAATATTCTCTATTACGTCCAGCAAGGCGGATGTACAGCTATGTCCTTTTTTGTAACCAGATTGAAAGCTAGGAAGTATATTAGAAATAGAGATATACTCATTAATCTGGCAGGACAACAATTTTTCAAATACTTTGGAGAGGCAAGATAGGATGCTTATAAGTCTAAAGTTCGTGGGATCATTTTTCTGTTTATCTTTTAGTATAGGAATGATCTTGGCAACCTTCCATACTTTGGGAATAGTTGAGATCATCAAGCAGCAGTTGAAAATATCGGTTAAAGCCAGAACGCAGTGGTAAATAATAATTTTGATGAATTTAAGGTTGATGTTGTCCAAACCAACAGCATATGACTTAATACGCCAGACAGCTTCGATAACTTCATAGTGGCTAAAATTCCGAAAGCTAAATGCAGAGGAGTCGAGAAAAATACGTAATAATAAATGTGGAGTCAATACATATGGACAAGGTAAATCCAAATATGTAGTCATAATTTATATGGCACGTCCAATTTTGATGCAATAAGCATTTTTTGATTTTCCTACAATTGTTTTAATTTCGATGCAGGCAGCGGTATTTGTCAGCGATAGTATACATAAATTTCGTTCTGTACTGTATTTATCTCTGTGTTAGAAAGAGACAGCAAGTATTACTAACGGACATGTTGCAAGCGCAGTGATTGTCTTGAATAAGTGAGCGACGCACGTACAAAGTTAAAAAAACAAAAGAATTATTTGGTAGTTTTCATTGAAAGTATCTCAAAAACTAGACGTGATGGCATAAATCTGTGAACAGGTTTGGACTCAGCAAACCAAAGCCGATAGGAATCGCTTAGCAGGGTTTTTGCTCCCGGTTGTTTTTTTATTTTTTTGCCGACCAGTGTTATTATTATAGATTAGGGAAAAAAATAAAGGCTGTGTGACTGTCATCGTAATTTTTCATGCTATCTTATTCGTAAATTATAAAAGATTTTACTAATTTAAAATGCGAAATATAAAGTATGAAGCAAAGTAATTTCAAAAATTTTAAAATATTTTTTAACTTACAAAAATATGTAATGTTGCTCATTATAAAGTGCTTTACGTAGATCCACAAGGACTTATTTGCTGACGACATCCGTAGTACATTAAATAACTCGCAACAGTATAACCTGGTTCCTGGCTTATGACTTCAGATGGATGTTATTGCAAGTGGTAAGTCAATCACGGCATATTTTCATATTGTTTTATTTATTACTTATGTTTTTGGTTTCATAGATAGCAACCTGGAAAAAAATAAAATATATCAACCTATTTTATCCTAAGTAATTCTATACTCGTATAACATAATGTAAGAATTTCATCAAAAATGTGATGTATAAAATGTAGTATTACCACGAATCAATTCATGCTCTTTAAAAAATCCAGCGTTATATGGTAGATGTTTACAAATGTATCGTCAGTTAACTTAATATTAAATATAATATCTCCCATTAATTTATTATTTGATACATTAAATTATTAAGCGAATAAAGATCATAGTTAATGCAAGCTGTGATAATTTTCCTTTTAATTTCGTTGTACATATATGTCACTATTGTAAATACTTTTGACATTATAAAAATAGCAGTTTTGCTGATAGGAGATGAGCACACGGAGGTAACTGTGATAAAAATGGCCAATTTAAAGCTTAATATTTCGTAAACGGGTCTGTGTATTAAAAATAATATTCATGACATCCCGAATATTTTTGAAAGTCTTATTCAACTAAAACCCTACAAAACAAGTTATGGAAATACAAATTCACATTTTATGTGTAGAAGGCTGACGTTAGCAAATCTTGTTAAAAATTTTTCTTTTCTAATATTGTAGAAGTTATAAATATGTACAATGTACATACATGTAATCACGCCAAATTTAAGTTTTGTAGCACTAATAGTCAGCGGACATAATGAAAATATAAGGGTTCCTGGTTAGGTTACTGAAAGCTAAGGGTACGTTCAATATCTCGACTCGAGTCGACTCGAGTAAATCTGACTTACTCCGGAGCGTTCAATATCTCACTCGAGTCGACTCGAGCAAGTTTTACTTGAGTTCAACCATACAACTGTGTGCGTAAATGTCAAAGAAAATTCAAATTTGTCATAACAGCGTATAATCAACAAATAGCAGATGTATTGCCCGCTGAACACACAATTTGAGTGGTTTGTTGTATTATAAAGTGTAAAAAAAAACAATAAATATATTGGAAAATTCATTAAGTATTTCATTGCACATAATTACTCAACATAAAAATAAAAATACAACCTAATTTAACTTGTTAATCAGTTTCTCCATTAACTCCCTAAATTCATTCTGCATTTTTGCTGCTACTTATTTCCAGACTACTTCGCGCCTTACTTTGTCCGACCCAAAGTCATTTTGTAGCTCCTTATATGCATCAATAAGGCAAAGAGTAGCATTTCTGCTAAACCTTGCCTTTTCTTGGGTAATTATCTCCCCATTTTCCGCAACAGCATCTCCTTGGTATGTACGTTACAAGTACCCCAATCTCTTCCATGGTGACGTCAAATTAAACGTCGAGTCACTTTGCTTCGACCTTTTGAGGACTGTCTAACACGACTCGAGTAAACTTAACCATGTGGGGTTTTCGTCAGCAGCGCCACCTGCGCGCCACTCTCGGCGCAAGCAGGTTTTAGCGCCGCGAGCAGTGTTCCAGCTCCACTCTATATTCGAGAGCTTGGGTTGCTGACACTGAATTGTTCCAGCTCCACTCCATATTCGAGAGCTTAGGTTGCCGACACTGACTTGCTCAGCTCGTCTCTTTTTTCCATAGCTGAGGTTGACGAGACTGAATTGCTGGAGTGTGCGTAAAGGCCGTTCTCCAATGCACGAACCACCCAACCACGAACGAACCAAAATCGCGCCATCTCGTCCCACATGAATGTGGCGTCATCTTCCCTCTCGCTCATGTTTTCGTCAACATGGCTAACTTTTTCTTGGTGCGTGTTAACCACATAGTACTAGTTGACCATTCAGCAACGATATTGTACCAAAATAGTGACATCGCCGCAGCTGTTCCGCCGGTTGTCAAAACATCAGTGCACTAATTATAACACGAAGCACTTATAAAAATGTGCACGGTAGTTTCAGGAGAATATTAAAAGTTAAATAGATAAGTTTGTCCGCTTAAAAAGTGGTAAAAACTTCTACATTTAACATTTGCCCGATTGTGTTTTCGCAGCTGACAGGCACAACTACAGGCAAGGGCTTATACTTTACACGGGATTCAGCATTTTCGTTCGGTGGTTCGTGGTTGGGTGGTCCGCGCATTGGAGAACGGCCTTAAGGCGCCTTTTTTCTGACACTCGGCAGAAAACCACGCTAGTGAGCAGACGCGCTTTTTCATCGCAAGAATTTGTGGCTAAGTTGTGTAAGATAACATTTCTTTGTGGCAAATAAAATATTCTGTGCAACCTCACGACTGTTTCTATTTACACCCGCACTCTATTATTAATAACCCAGAGCGAACAATCAAGGTTATTAAAACCATCAAAAACATAAAATGTAAAAAAATGCTAGGTCTCGCAACGCAGTTCTTCTGCCGTAAAAAGTTGTGAGATCTTAGGTAAAACCAAGTCAGTTATATTAGTTAGTGTCTATGGAAGCACCTATTCAACAACTTTGTTATAAATTGTTATCTAATCAATTACCTATCAACATTTATAGTGACCGTATCAATATTAGACATCTTTATTTCTATAATAATTATAATGACTTGGCAATTGCACGGTAACAACTAATATAACTGACTTGGTTTTAAATAAGATCTCACAACTTTTTACAGCAGAGACTTGGCATTTTTTTACATTTTATGTTTTTGATAGGATCTCATTTCTTTTTGTTATGTTATCCTCCTTTCTTTTTTCTCGGGTAATATATCTTGTCCGTCAGCTACTGATTTTCTTAAAGCCCACTCCTTGTCCCTATTGATTTTTCTCAGATGCTTTGATGTATTTTTCATTTACTGTAATGAAATTTCGGAATTTTTCTTTTTTTCCTTCCTCTATGGGCTTTTGCAAGTTTGCAGAGAAGAATGCTTCTAAAACTTTTCAGGTCTAATAAAGCAAAACAAGTTCACTACAAACAGCTTATTTATTTTACTAAGTATTATTTACACAAGTTAACAGAGTTCAATTTCGCGATACGACGAGGAGCTGCCGGTCCGATCCGTGTCCGTTCGAGCAGGTGCGAAGTAGTTGAAGAATGATCGAAGAAGAATGATGATTTCATCATTGTTGACAAGCTTCTTTCATTAGCAAGAAGACGGAAAAAGAACGGACGGATAAAGGCGCGCTGTCGAATGAAAAGCGGCGGAAAAAAGAACGGCGGAAAAGAACGGACGGATAAAAGCGCGCTGTCATAAAGCGTGCACTGTCAGCTGACATGGCGGAGCCACGAAGAAAGAGTGGCCTGTCGGCTGACATGCCGGAGCCACGACTAAAGAGTGGGCTGTCAAACCGCACCAACGAAGATGCCGTGTGGATGCGGGCAACACGAATAAATCTCGCGCGGCTTCAGCAGTTGCTTGCGCCGTGAGCGCTGCGCATTGGGCGGGACGGAACGGACCGCCACAGTCACTCCCCCCCCAATGACCTCGCGTCGCGCGGAGGGAGTGAAGCTGAAACTCTCTTCTTCGTCTCGTGCGGAGGGAGCGAGAATGAAACTTTCTTCCTCGCGATGATCCTTGGCCGATTCTGATGCAGAACCTTTACCGGCTGATGGGTGACAGGCGTTGTTGGCGTCTGGAAGTCGGCCGCAGGTGGAGACGCCTGGCTAAGAGGCGGTGGCGAAACCTGAGGAGGTTGTTGCGGGTGTGCGATCGGGCGAGGCTGGTCGTCGACCTGCTCTAAATGAGCCGGCTTGAGCTGGTCTGTGGATAGCGTTTTGGCGACTCCGTTGACGTCCACGACGAAAGTGCGATGGTCAATCCTCTTCATGACCCGATGCGGACCGGTGTAGGGCTGCTCAAGCGGCTTCTTTACCTCGTCGATGCGGCGAAAAACGTACTCGCACGTCCCCAAGTCTTTAAAGACGAACGGATGGTGGGAGGCGTGCCTAGCAGCTGGGACGGGGCGGATGGCAGTGAACATCCGACGCAGACTCGTGATGAACTCGGGCGGGCTGCTGACAGGAGCGCTCTGGGGCGCGATAAATTCGCCCGGGATGCGGAGTGAAGTGCCGAAGACCATTTCGGCTGGTGATGCCTGCAGGTCATCCTTGAAGGTTGTACGAAGACCCAGGAGCACTGCAGGGAGTGCCTGAGGCCAGGGGACCTCGGGAGAGCACTTTAAAGCGGCCTTGAGCGTTCGGTGAAGGCGCTCGACCATACCATTGGCTTGAGGGTGGTATGGCGTGGTGTGTACATGATGGGCTCCGAGGAGGCGGGCAAGATGAGTGAGAAGGTCCGCCTCGAACTGCTTGCCTTGGTCCGCTGTGATTTCGAGCGGCGCACCAAAGATAGAAACCCAACGGTCGACTAGAGCTCGTGCTACCGAGGGAGCTGTCATGTCTTGGAGCGGCACAGCCTCCGGCCATCGTGTGTAACGGTCGACGATGGTAAGACAGTGCTGGTAACCCTCGCAGAGGGGCAACTTGATTAAGTCAATGTGGATATGGTCGAAGCGTCCATCCGGTGTTGTAAAACTGCCGAGATCGGCGCGATTGTGGCGGTGCACCTTCGAGAGCTGGCAAAGCACGCACTGCTTGGCCCAACGGATGACATCCTTGCGCAGACTTGGCCAAAAATATTTGAGCGCTATGCGCTTGGCTGTGGCCCGACCGCTTGGATGCGCCAGCTGGTGCACCGTATCGAAAGCTTGACGGCGAAGCGACACCGGCAAGTAAGGCTTCATGACCCTGTTGAACTCGACGTAGTGGGCGGGATGACCGTCGATCTCGAGCTCGTGCAGCTTCAAACGGGGGCTGGCGAGAAGATGAGGCAGCTGAGCGTCAGTGGATTGGGCCTCACTGATGATCCGAGAAGAGAGAGCAGCTGGGGCGTTAATGAGTTCCACTCGCGAAAGAGCGTCGGCCACGACGTTTTCCTCGCCTCGGGTGTAGCTCAGCAGCGTGTCGAACTGGCTGATGAAGTCGAGTTGCCTATTCTGTCGAGGCGATGCCTTGTCAGAACGCTTCTCCAGGGCGAAAGTGAGTGGACGATGGTCCGTGTGGGTGGAGAAATGCCGACCCTCCAAGATGCGTTGGAAAAATTTTATGGCCGCGAAGACCGCCAGAAGCTCGCGGTCATAAGTTGAGTACCTCTTCTCTGCCTCGGACAGCTTCCGGGAGAAAAAACCCAGTGGGACCCACGAACCGTCGGGTCGCTGCTGATCCAATGCGGCGCCTATAGCGGCGTCGGAGGCGTCCGTGCGTAACGCTAGTGGCTGCGTTGTTGAAAGGTACGCGGATGTGGCTGCAGAGGCGATGCCCTGTCTGCAGCGGTCGAAGGCAGCCTCGGCGTCGGCTGTCCAAGTAAGCTGCGACTTCTTGGTAGTGCAACCTTTTAACATCTCCGATAGTGGCGCTTGGTGATCGGAGGCGTGCGGAATGCAACGTCGGTAGTAGTTAAGCATACCGAGGAAGCGTCTCAGCTGCGATGAGTTTGCTGGCCTTGTGAACTCAGCAATGGCTTGAGTCCTGGGCGCTGGAGGACGAAAACCCATCTCGCTGACATCGTAGCCAGCGAAGATGACACTCGGCAGGCCAACCTGGCACTTGTCCCAATTGGGCTGCAGTTTGGCGGCCTGGAGCGTCTCGAGGAGCTGCCGCAGGTGGCGTTGGTGCTGATCGTGGCCGTCGGAGACCACGAGAATGTCATCCTGGTATACACGCACGAAAGGCAGCCTCCTGAGCAGGTGGTTGACAGTTCGCTGCATGGTTTGGGCCGCATTTCGAAGCCCAAGTGGCATGCCGATGAACTCGAACAAACCAAACGGCGTGGTGACTGCCGTTTTGCAGATATCCTCAGGGGCAACCGGGATCTGGTAGAAGGCCCTCTGTAGGTCGATGACCGAGTACACCGAACCCTTAGCGTCCTGCAGGAGGTCCTCAATGATGGGCAGCGGGTATCTGTCTGGGCGAGTGCTGGCGTTGAGCAGACGGTAGTCGCCTGTGGCTCGCCACTTACCACCCACCTTGGGCACCATGTGCAGAGGGCTGGCCCAATGGCTCGAGGCGGCAGCGAGACGTTCACCTGCGAGACGGCGTGGTCGAGCGAAGACTGGCTGGCCGGTAGTAATGATGTGGTGGTGAACTGGCAGGTCGGCGATACATGCCATTTCACCTGCCCGCACGGCGGACTTCGAAAAACTGGAAAGTATGCTCCTATAAGTTTCTGCGTGAGGGCTCTCCGGGGTCGCCGAGGCTGAGACGACAGAGATGGTGTGGACGTCGGGGGTTGGTCCTAAAGTGCAGTCCGTGGAAAGACTCGTACGGTCGTCCAGAAGTTTCCGGAGGCGGAAGTCGAGGATGAGGCCGTGATGGTGCATGACGTCGGCACCGAGGATGGCAGTCTGTACGTCGGCTATAATGAAGGGCCACTGGAGTGGTCGGCGGAGACCGAGGTCCAAAGTTAGCTTTTGCGTACCGAAAGTGGTGATGGGCGTCCCATTGGCAGCCTGCAGCAAGAGGCACTGCTTCTGCAAGGGCTTGGCGATGAGCCTCCTGGGAATAATAGACAAGACGGATCCAGAGTCCACGAGGAAGCGGGTCTTGCTGCCACGATCGGCCACGTACAGTCGTCTCTCCGAAAGGGGGCCGGCGATGGTCGCCGAATACAACGCCAGCCTACTTAGTTTTCCTGGCGTGGAAAACTGCAAGGTGCTCTGCAGCGCATCGCCGCTGCACCGTGTTTGCTGTGGTACCAGCATAAACCCGTTTTCGGGTCAGGACCCGGAGTTGCTGAGCGGCCGCGCTCCTGAGAGCGGCCTCGAGAGGCTGAGCGGGCTCGCTGAATGCCGGTGGGGGTTCCAGGTCGCTGCAGGGCATCTCGGGTGATATTGACCAGCTGCAGAATGGCCTGACGAAGGGCCGCGAGCTCAGCGGCGACCTGGGCCGATGGTTGGGTGGCCGAGGCCCGGCCAACTGGCGATGTTGACCTCGAAAGTGGCAATGAGGTGCTGCATACGCTTGGCCCCATGCCATGTGCCTCGTCGGCGACCTCGGCCAACTCGTCAAGGGTCTGATTTTTTATTAGAATTAACATGCGACGTATCTGTTGCGGAAGCAGGTCCAACCACCTGACACGCAGTACGTCATCGCTGACGCGAGAGCCGGCAAGGGTGCGCATTTGCCGCAGAAGCTGTGAAGGGCGTTTGTCGCCCAACTCAACGCCGGTGAGCAGCTTGTGGAGCTGAGCGTCAGGTGAGTCAGTGAGCCGCCCGATTATAGCTGCCCTGAGTGCCAGGAATTTTTCAACCTCTGGCGGTCGCTTGATGACGTCAGCAACCTCGGCGATGGTGTCCGAGTCCAATGACGACACCATGAGGTTGTATTTTGTGGAGTCCGAATATATGCGGTGCACCTGGAATTGGCTCTCGACTTGGAGAAACCAAAGCTCCGGGCTGAGGCGCCAGAAGGGCGGAAGCCTGCAATGGCTGACGGGACCAACGTCGAAACTCGGCGCGAGCAAACGTGGATCGAATTCCCGCGGAGGGGAATGCTGGCTGGCTTGGGCCCGATGCAACGCCGGCGGTGAAATCGCGTTGGCGGCCCTCTCTGCGTGGGTTTGAGGCGTAAGCAGGCCCGCAAACACGTTGTTGGGCCGCGGGGGAGCCTCACGGTGCTCCGCCTCTGGGCCGGCGTCTTGGCGTCCCTGACCGTCTTGCTCGTTTGCGAACATTAAAGCAAAAGAAAAAAAAAAGATAAGTTTTGGCTTACCGAGAACTGGGACCGCGGCAGGCTGCTGAGTTGTCCGACGAAAAAAGAGAAAAAAAAGGGGGGGGCCTAAGCACTGCACTGCACCTTAGGCTAGTTTTGTTTCTTACACACACACTTGTGAGGTCACCACTTTGTAATAATGGAGTCGTTCGGCTGGGGAGCCTCGAATGTTTGTGTGGGGCTCCTGGGCGGAGTGAGAAATAAAAAACTGTTCGTGGGGGGCTCCTCGGTGGAGCAGCGAATGTTCGTGGGGGCTCCTCGGTGGAGCAGCGAATGTTCGTGGGGGCTCCTCGGTGGAGCAGCGAATGTTCGTGGGGGCTCCTCGGTGGAGCCTTTCGCGGGGCACCACTTTGCACGTACAAAGTGGCAATGCACGTTGCGATCACGTCGGGCTCCTCGGTGGAGTATCACGTCGGGCTCCTCGGTGGAGTATCACGTCGGGGTCACCACTTTGCAAGTTTGCAGAGAAGAATGCTTCTAAAACTTTTCAGGTCTAATAAAGCAAAACAAGTTCACTACAAACAGCTTATTTATTTTACTAAGTATTATTTACACAAGTTAACAGAGTTCAATTTCGCGATACGACGAGGAGCTGCCGGTCCGATCCGTGTCTGTTCGAGCAGGTGCGAAGTAGTCGAAGAATGATCGAAGAAGAATGATGATTTCATCATTGTTGACAAGCTTCTTTCATTAGCAAGAAGACGGAGAAAGAACGGACGGATAAAGGCGCGCTGTCGAATGAAAAGCGGCGGAAAAAAGGACGGCGGAAAAAGAACGGACGGATAAAAGCGCGCTGTCATAAAACGTGCACTGTCAGCTGACATGGCGGAGCCACGAAGAAAGAGTGGCCTGTCGGCTGACATGCCGGAGCCACGACTAAAGAGTGGGCCGTCAAACCGCACCAACGAAGATGCCGTGTGGATGCGGGCAACACGAATAAATCTCGCGCGGCTTCAGCAGTTGCTTGCGCCGTGAGCGCTGAGCATTGGGCGGGACGGAACGGACCGCCACAGGCTTAACGCTAACTAAGATTCAAAATTTGAACAAACTAATCAACTTGGAGGGGGCACTACCGTGCCCCCAGAACGATTGATAGCCTACTACATTCATCTTTTCAAAATTCAATCGCGGCCAGTGGCAAACGTGAGTACAAGCGCATGCGTTATTTTTTGAATGAACGTAAATTTTAATAAAATCATTATTGTTCATTAAATATAATGAAATTTCGGGATTTTTAAGTTTTTCCTTCCTTTGTAGGCTAAACAATAACTGTGTTCAAAATTTGGAGCTTCTATGTCTGCTAGAAGTGCCTTAGAGTTTTGATGATCGGTCAGTCAGTGAGTGACAAAATTAAGAAAATTAAGAAACTTTGATTAGTTATAATTCTTAAACTACTGGTTCAAATTGAATTACATTTGAAATATATCGTGTTTATACAATGCCTGCTTGGTTAGTGAAAATTCAGGCTTCTAGTTTTATCCACAAAGAAGTTATAGGGGGGTCGAAAATGGCCTAAACTGCTTCGAGATGCTTCGAGAAAAGGATGGTACGGCGGTGCTTGCTCGACTTGGCGGGGGCACTGCCCTGCCCCCAGATCGACTCGAGTAAGATATTGAACGGCAACTGGAGTAAAAAATCTCACGCATATAACGTAATCTAAGAATTCACAGACAATATTTCGTGTGAACTCGAGTAAGATAATGAACGACATAGAGTAATAGTAAAAATAACTCGAGTCGACAAGAGCGAGATATTGAACGCTCCGGAGTAAGTCAGATTTACTCGAGTCGACTCGAGTCGAGATATTGAACGTACCCTAAATGGGCCAAAGATGTGTAATAGCAAAGCAATACACTTCAATCACGCTAAAAGTTTCTACGATGAATCTTTATTCTTTAATAACTTTCAAATGATTAAAATACGGTCTTCTGTATTTTTATTTTTATTTTTCTCGAAAACGAAAGCGAACCTAAAGATTTAACTGTCGATGCCGGTACTGCTTAGCTACATATTTAATTTTTCAGGATCAATCTTGAATCTTGAATTTAACTGGTGAATTCAAAGTAGAACATATTTCGCTCGCTCGACACGCAGCTCAGCGGCGCGGCCGCACACAATTCCACCCTCCCGATCGATACGATCCATCTTACCCCTGACGGCGCGCGCCTCTCGGCGATTCCCTTCCACGCAATTCGAGCATCACCCTCGACGCCTCGCAACCAAAAACCCCCGGGCCCACAAGCGCTCGCTGGCTGCCTCGAACGAATTCTCGCTCACCGCCCGCCGTCCCCGCAACCGTCTGCCCTAAATTCCTCCACACGACCTTTTCGTCTGGAATTTTACTTAGCGCGATGCGGGAAAATTGCTTTACATTTTGCAGTAAACAAAAAAGGTTGAAACTTTAATACAAGATGGATAATTATTTATTATATGATCCTTCAAAATTTCAACCCCTTCCGAATTTTTTATTCAAAGTTATAAACAAAAAACCTTTTTAACCCTTTTCATCCCTTAGCGGTCACCCCAGAGGGTTGAAAAATTTTATAGGTTTACTTTTCAACCTCCCCAACATCATATCAAAAAATCAAACTACCGCTAATTATCGAGCTTCACAGGCTTTATTGACTGGCCTATTAAGCCACTCCTCATATTGTGGCGTATTTTTGGGTGGAAAAGAAAAGAGTCTTCGTCCAGTATCAGTTGATATAGTATTGCAACCAATGATACAACATCTCCGTTTCTGGGAAGACATCGTGAGGAATCAAAAATCGTAAGCCGTGAAACGCCAAGTCTACACCAAAAAAACAAATGCCGGAACCAAAACAAAATATATAACAAAAAAACAAAATCAAATCGAGTTTCAATAAATAATATTCAGCACCCAAAATCAGCCAATAATTCAAAATCAAATAAAAAAAACGTTGCCAAAATCAATCGCAGAGAAAATGCCTAAAAATTTCAACTCAGAAAACATAGAGAACGAGCAAACGCAAACGCCTTCCAGAAATCGGCACGGTATCATTCTAAGGAAAGTGCGAGCGCGAGGCGAGGGGCCGCCGTGCATTCACTGCTCTGCGCCTGTCCCCCAAGTCCCACGCACACCCTGCCATCAAGTCACACAGAGCATCACATCAGGCACGGCATTTCGTTTGCATGCGGCTGCGTGTGAGACTGTGAGTGGCATAAACATAAGAGCGTAAGGCGCTTAATACTATCGAAACTATTCCTGTTTTGTGTGTGCGCTTGGGTTACAATGGGGCATTAAATTTGTTCTTCTGAGGCAATAGAGGCAAACGTAAAGCTCAATTGCCAGAACAGGCTACAGCTTTCACATTGCATTGTCGCATCTTATATAGATTCTGTTGGCTCTGGTAAAACCAAAGACTGTATATGTATTAAGACGTCCCAAGCGGTGCAACTCACAATTTCCTAAAGCTTAACAACAGGCATCCTACATCAGCCGACAGAGCTTTCCGAGGAGGGTTGATTTTGTCGTCCACTTTTCTGAGTAAAAAGCTCTGTCCGCTGAAATTTTTCTTCTCTTGCGCATAGATGATTTTGCAAGACGCGGGTCGCAGGCGGCGTTTGCTATATCATTCAGTAAAGAATATTTTCTAAACACTGATACTTCCGTTATAGAGCACCTACGATTGATAAACAATATATTTATTGTTAACTATCTACCTACCAAAATTTCCTATAGAATCAAAAATCCGACATATGTATATGCAAAATGCACACACACAAACGACTTGCTTCTTCCCGATCTTGCTCCGGAAATTCCGGCCGGATCCATTCCCACACACGCTCCAGCATACCTGCAACGATATAACTGCGCAGACGGCCGCTCCCGTAAATCGTAGCGTGTGTGGCCGGCATACGTTTGAACTTTTTGTTAATCTATTTTGACTGAACTACATGTATGAATCACATACAATTTTAAACTCTTTGCTCATAAATTGAACATCTTTATAGCATATAATTGTATTTGGCACACCAAATAATAAAAATACATGATCCCCTTATGCCTTCAAACTAGTATTATGCCGGCCACGCACGCTACGACTTACCGGAGCTCATTATACCTAAATAAAATGTAAACAGTCCCCATCAATCCCATGACTACTAAAAATTTTATTCAAGGTCGAAAGACAGAAAATTAATTTTTCGCAAATATCTCTTAAACGGTAAGCGTTATTATAAAAATAGTTCATACAAAGCTTGTAGATTATGCGATTACCTACAAAACAAGTCTGTATAATGTTTTCCCTAGGAATTAGCATTCATGAGATATCGCGATTATAAACATTTTTTCAATTTAAAGTTCTTCACCTCTAAAAAACCACCCTAATTTGGGATTTCAGAAAGTTTTACAATTTAATGTATTGTAATTAATGTACGTTTTATGGACATTCTTCAGTCATTTAGCCGATAAGGAATTTTGTTTAAAGAAGGAATTAATATTTCCTCAAGTTCTACTCTTTCATTATACTTCACTAAGCGTTTTATTTGAAGATAATTGAAACCATTTCGAAGATAATTGGAACCAATTAGCGGGAATACACAATAAGACAATTAGCAAGGTTCTTAATATCTCTACCAATTTTTTAAAATTTTTTTGTAATATAAATGATGTTAAAACTTAAGGCCTTCTCTAAGAGTTGCACAAATGTATGTATCGGAATTCTGATAATTGCAATTAAAATTTGAAACATTAAAGCGGCGTTTCCAATACAGCGTCAAGTTCGCGCCCGCACTGGCCCCGTTTCAAATGGCAGCGTTGCGCCTGCGTAGCGCATGTTCGAAAGTTCAGTTTTTCGAAATCATATGATTACATGTCACTTTTTACTAGTGTGATAATTAGCTGTTTTGGAATTAGCTGTGATGGAAAACTAAGTTGCAGCTATTGTTTCTATTATGCCTTAATGCAGTTGTACTAGATAATGCAAATCAAACTCGCGATTGGTAGTTCAAAAACTATTCGAAAATGCAGAAGCCAGCTGATTCCAAAATGCAAATTTCAAGAATAAAATCATGACTGAAACAATGAAAAATTTTCCAAAACACTTTTTCCTCATAAGAAATTATGCAACACACAATTGATTTTATCAGCCGACATGAGTTTTCTTTGCAAATTATAGCTGCGTTTTTTTCACCGGGGTTTGTGACCAGATCAGCGGTTTTACATGTAAGTCACTAAATCCTGTCCCTGACCAGGGTTTCGGTCACACACCCAGATGATTAGTTCCAAATATTCTACCAGAGGCGCTGTTCCCATATACGCTAGTAAGGTATCTCTCATCAACGACAACCGCGCCACCTGTGAGTCCCGCCAAGCAAACTTCTAATGCAAATGAATAAAAATGCAAGGTTTTGTCTTTCTCACTATCACTATCGCAAAGAGGGACGCAGCACCGACGTCCACTCACTCGTTTTTTTGCGTTCCACTCACTCGTTTTTTTGCGTTTGTTTCCATTGACTGAGCACATGGCTTGGATTTGAAGTTTTGCGCGGAAAAACCTATAGGTGGCGCTAGTGGAGATACCTTACTAGCGTATTTCGTATTTAAAATGTTGACTAAGCCGGGTTTTTAACCTGAGTCGTTTTTTTTTCATTTGACGCTAATCTGGTCACAAACCCCGGTGAAAAAAACGCAGCTTTTCTCACTCAACAAATCAATTGCATAGTTGCTCCATCTTGCGTCAAAAAAGTGAAGCTAAAATTCCGAAATTTTTTCGCAGTCGCCAGCGCGGGAGTAGAACTAGAACTTACTTTCGCGCTGACTCTCGGCTCCAGAGCGAGATTTTTAAAGAGACGAAAGATCAACTCTGACATGTGGAGTGTGGAGATAGCAAATACTCTGAATCTCCACGCTGTATTGGAAACGCGCCTTAAATATTTCTTACTTTCTTCTGGTAAATTTTGAAAATTATAAAAGTGAAGAATTCTCATTCATTATCATCACACAACTAAATAATACACAAAATAAAAAACCGGACAAGTGCGAGTCTGACTCGCGTACGTAGGGTTCGATAAAATATTTTTTTTTATGAGATATCACTACAAATTAACGATTTTCGGATCTTTTCCTTTGCTTATGCTGTGAGACCTCGCCTCTTGCCAAATTTCATGACTCTAGGTCGACGGGAAGTACCCTATAGGTTTCGATTCTCTTGCGAATGTCAAAATATGTTGCATAACCGGCCGTATCTTTTGATTGCGTTGACTTAAGGCCTCGGCGATACTAACAGCCAACTATATATCGATACGATTAACGCAGTAGCTCCTAAAAGAGAACAGTCTTGGTATGAAATGGTTAAAATAAAAAACAAATTAATAAAATTTAAACTTGATACGGGTGCGGATGCCAATGTCTTGCCGTGGAGCTTCGTACAAAATTTAGGTTCCGTAAATTTGAAAAATTCGGAGGTTAGGTTACAAACATACTCGGGGTTTGTTTTAGAGACATTGGGAACACTAAAGGTTACTTGCACTCTTCGAAATGTTATACAAAGCATTGAGTTTGCTGTCACAAGGGAAGTTCAACATATCTGGGCTTAAAAGCGCAATAATTGAGAAAAATTTAGGGTTGTTTGAGGGTATTGGGAGGTTTGCACGAAATAATGGTGAAAGAAGATGCAGTCCCAATAGCCAAACGAGCAAGGCGCATTCCGTTTGGAATTAAAGATGCGGTAAAAGAAGAAATCAATAGATTAGAGAAATTAGGAATAATTGAGAAAAATGAAAATCCAACAGGATGGATATCCAACATAATCATAGTGTTGAGAAGCCCAATAAAAAAATCAGATTATGTCTAGACCCTCGGGAATTAACAGTTAATTATCCTATACCAACCTTCGAAGAATAGATAGAGCTTAGTAAGCAGTCAAGTCAACTCTACACTTTTAGTACACCTTTCGGGTGTTATATGTTCAAATGGCTACCCTTTGGTGTCTGATCAGCACCAGAAACGTTCCAAATGTTAAATGAGAAAAATTTTAGTAACATTCCTGGGGTGATCGTGTATTTGGACGATATACTAATTGCTACAAGTAGCGAAAAGGAACATGATGAAATTCTAGATGCGGTATTCAAAAAAGCGCAGAGTCTTAATTTAAAATTTAATAAAGACAAGTTCCAGTATAAAGTCCCTGAAGTAAAGTTTTTGGGGCACATAATTTCGAGGAACGGGATATCTTGCGACCCCCAAAGGGTAAAAGCCATTAGCGAAATTAATCCACCAAAGGACAAAAAGGAACCAAAAAATTTTTGGAATGATTAATTATATGCGAAGTTTCATTCCAAATTTAGCTCAGATTTCACAACCACTCAGGGAGCTCTTAAAGAAAAACGTAAATTTCAACTGGGAAAATACACACATTAAAACCCTAGATGATATAAAAAATTTAATTATCAGTTCTCCGGTGTTGAGCGTTTTTGATTTTAATAAAAGCATCACTGTTCAGGCAGATGCGTCAAAGTTTGGGTTACGGACCCGCATGCTTCAAAACGGCAAACCAATTTATTTTGCCTCGAGAAGCCTTTCTGACACAGAAATTAGATACTCTCAAATCGAAAAGGAACTCTTGGCAATTGTTTTCGCATGTCATAAATTCCACAATTTTTTATATGGAAAGCCATTCAAGGTAATCACGGATCATCAGCCACTGCTTGGGGTATTCAAGAAAGAAATGTGGAGAGTACCTAATGCACGCCTTCAGAGAATGCTATTATGTTTGATCAAATACGATATTCAGTTAGAGTATTCGCCGAGAAAATTGATGTACATTGCCGATGTACTTTCACGATTTTCTGACCCTGACTGCTCACACCCGGAAATTGAAGATCTAAATGAAATGGTCCGATCCCTAAATGTGAGTAATGAGAAGAGGACCAAGTTCGCTGAAGAAACGGAGAAAGACAACGACCTGAAAGAATTAAAAGCAACACTCTTAGAGGGATGGCCTCTGACGAAAGAAGGGCTAAGATCTGGAATAAAATTCTATTGGAAATTAAAAAACGATTTAATTTTCGTAGATGGCATTATATTTTTAAATCATCGAATTATTGTCTCATTGACATTAAGACAGGAAATGCTCAGATTGCTACATATAATAGGTCACATCAAGGTATAGAAAAGACGAAGGCACGTGCTAGGGAACTAATGTACTGGCCAGGTATAAATCAAGCCATTGAGGATATGATTGCAAGCTGTGAAACATGTCAAAAATATAGGAGCCAAAATATTAAAGAACCGTACATCGCGCATGATGTCCCAAATATCCCATTTAATAAAGTATAGGGATGGATATTTTTGAAGTCTCAAAAAAAAGTTATTTAGTAGTTAACTATTATTTCCCCAAATACCTTGAAATCTGCCCACTAAAAAATAAATCAGCTCCGGGAATCATAAATAAATTAAAATCTCTTTTTGCAACCCACGGAATTCCCAAAACAATAGTTGCCGACAATGTACCTTTCGGATCGTATTCTTTTAAAAAGTTTGGGTTACTCTATGACATAGAGATAGTCACAACTAGCCCTTATTACCCCCAAAGCAACGGACTAGCTGAAAAGTCGATCCAAATCGCGAAAAGAATAATAGAAAAATGTAAAGTGTCAGGAGAAGAATTGTGGGTGTCGTTGCTAGAATATCGTAATACCCCACTCAAGTATATTAGGAAGTCACCCGCTGAATTGCTGATGGGGCGAAAACAAAGGACGCTTCTTCCAATAATAGAAAGTCTACTAAAATACAGAGAAAATTTGAACCAGACGTTGACAGATAAAAACAGACTTTATTATAATAGGTCCGCTAGAGAAAGAGAAGAGCTAGGAAGGGCGCAGGCAGTATGGATAAAGGATAAGAAACATTGGGAACCAGGGACGATCACGGGAAAACATGGCACACCGCGTTCTTATTGGGTGAAGAGAAAGGATAACTCAGTAGTAAGACGAAATTCTAGATTTCTAAGAAAGAGGCAAATATAAGCGAAATACACGAAAAATTCGAATTTAAAAATCACCCTGTATACCTCCCAAACGGTCAAAATGCGCCCCGTTTACAATTTTTGTTTGTCTAGGTCACATCTTTCATCCCACTGATTTTGGCATACGCTATACGAAAAACCCTGTAATATAAAATACAGATGTTGGGATGGTTACTCATCTTTACAAGTCTCTTCTATTTAAGATCCTCAGAAAATGTACAATTTCTTTGGTGAGTTTTTGATGACGAATTTCGGAAAGTCTGATCGATCCTAGTCGGGCCCGTTAATCTCTCTCAAAGTAGAAGGGAAAAATTTCGGAGAGCAGCTTTGTCGCTCATTTCGTCTAGAGTACTTCGGACTTATCTACGTGATGTATTTTAGCCAAATTTGAAAAAGTCCACAATGGTAAGTTAGCAAGTTTTTATGTGAAATTACATTGAGTCATCCGTGATGCTTGGTTCTCAACTAATAGTTCTTCATGGCAAACTGAACCTATTAAGCGAAGAGCTGGCTACAAAAATGTGAACTGATCGAATATAGTGGCGATTTTTCTCATAAGATTCCTATTACGTCATCTAAGCAAGAGGGCACCTTGCCAGAAGTCCTAGTTGCTGCAATCAAGGGGGGGAGAGGGTTAAACGAGCAATTTTTACCGCAAAAAGGACTGATCGAATATAGTTCTGAAAATTGGTAAACAGTTTCATTCCTGGTAATATAATTAAAAAAAATGTTCCCAGAAGTGTAGGTGGTAAACTAACTTCTCCCAGAAGCGATAAATAGTCCAGTCAATGCACGGTTTCCCTGGCAATTCTACCAAACAGCACCGATTAGCACCAAAATTTGGCTGTAGGTTCTACTTACCCTCTACTTCAAAGTTGTCAATGTGCCGAGGGTCGCTTTTACCCTGGGGGTGGACGCCTCCCCTTCTCGGGGATGAAAAACTTTTTATTAAAAATAAGTATGGGAATGGATAGATTGACTAGTTCTAAGCAACTTATGTTATATAAAGTTTTTACTGAAAGTCAATACTTTTCGACTTATTCGAGATTGGAAACGTCAACAACAAAAATACTGGGTTTAAAATATCACTAGCCCGAATAACAACGGAGTAATAGCTTGTTAAAGGTTGGTTCTTCTTCGTCAAACGCCAAAATTGATAGTTTCAACGTGAAATATCCAAAAAACAATGCATTTTTCGGGGAAATCTCATCGAATGTTTTTTGAAGTGCTTGAAAAAACCTTTATTTTTTTTTATGGAAGTTCCTAGTATCAAAATTAAGCGAGTTATGACAAAACCAAAATTGGGCCCTATTTTTTTGGCGGCAAAAAAATGTGAAAATCACCCCCTAATTACCACCCCAATTGAAAATGATCGTTGCTTAAAATTTACTTTATTTATGTACTTGTAATATGCCCTATAAGCTTGACCGGTTTAAAGTGCTTAGTTTTGAAAAACTTTGAGCTGAAAGAGCTTGAAAACGTTACTATTTGCGAACATATGCAAACTTGAAACGGCCATATCTTACTAAATTTTTATCGTACAGAAAAAGAAAAAAAACCAAAATTTTTAGAAAAAAAACCTAAAATTTTTAACTCCTCACAATTTTGCGTATCTTTCATAGTTTTTGAGTTATTTTTAAAGAAAGGCAATTTTTTGCAAACTTGCGCAAAAGCTCTCTTCACTTCAAGCTCAAAGTTTTTCAAAACTAAGCACTTTAAACCGGTCAAACTTATAGGGCATATTACAAGTACATAAATAAAGTAAATTGTAAAGCAACGATCATTTTCAATTGGGGTGGTAATTAGGGGATGATTTTCACATTTGTTTGCCGCCAAAAAAATAGGGACCCATTTTGTTTTTGTCATAACTCGCTTAATTTTGATACTAGGAACTTCCATAAAAAAAAATAAAGGTTTTTTCAAGCACTTCAAAAAACGTTCTTGTATGAGTTTTCCCCGAAAAATGCATTGTTTTTTGGATATTTCACGTTGAAACTTTCAATTTTGGCGTTTGACGAAGAAGAACCAACCTTTAACAAGCTATTACTCCGTTGTTATTGGGTCTAGTGATATTTTAAACCCAGTATTTTTTTTGTTTTTTTATAAGCTACATTTTTACTCCTAATGATTTTTTTCATAAAATACTTATTTTCAAAGTTATTCATGAAAAAACGCCTGAAAACGTGGTTTTTTGTTGAAAAATTACCGTCTTAAAACGTGGTGTTTTTGTTAAAAAATTGACATTTCCACTCTCGAATAAGTCGAAAAGTATTGACTTTCAGTAAAAACTTTATATAACAAAAGTTGCTTAGAATTAGTCAATCTATCCACTCCCATACTTATTTTTAATAAAAAGTTTTTCATCCCCGGGAAGGGGTGGCGTCCACCCCCAGGGTAAAAGCAACCCTCGGCACATTGACAACTTTGAAGTAGAGGGTAAGTAGAACCTACAGCCAAATTTTGGTGCTAATCGGTGCTGTTTGGTAGAATTGCCAGCGAAACCGTGCATTGACTGGACTATTTATCGCTTCTGGGAGAAGTTAGTTTACCACCTACACTTCTGGGAACATTTTTTTAAAATTATATTACCAAGAAATGAAACTGTATACCAATTTTCAGAACTATATTCGATCAGTCCTTTTTGCGGTAAAAATTGCTCGTTTAAACCTCTGCCCCCCTTGATTGCAGCAACCATGACTTCTGGCAAGGTGGCCTCTTGCTTAGATGACGTCATAGGAATCTTATGTGAAAAAAACGCCACTATATTCGATCAGTTCACATTTTTGTAGCCCAGCTCTTAGACTATATTCTTAGTTTTTCGTGGTTATTATTGCTTTTTAGATTAAGTCAGATAACGCCAAAAAGACAACGCCAAAAAGACGGGTTCGGGCGGTGTCAAAAGTGCTAAATTAAATGAAATTGATAACAAGGTTTTGGACATCTTAGAAGGAGATACGCCAGATATCGGTGGCTTCTCAGTTTCTGAGTCAATGGAAAATAGCTTCATTGACGATGAGAGCCAAACCCCACCTGCCCATTCGGAAATAACATCGACTAATAATAATAAGAAAGCTAAATTAAGTTGCGTCAAATATAAAATAATTATAGATATACCTTGGAAAGCTTGTTCGCACTGCACGCCACCAGTTTCAAGTTTTAAAAGTTTTTGGAACTCTTTATCAATTAAATTACCAGTGCGAAAATTTTCTTCAGGCTAAAGCCAGTTTTTAAAGGGTGTTTTTGAGGGTGAAAACTTTAAAAATAAAAAATGAATACAATATGATTAAATTTATTCAAAAAACTAGTTTTATTTAAAAGTTTACATATGTTATTAATGTTTGACTATGACTTCGGGCATATGGCAACCTCGACTGTTCGGGACGTGTTACAATCTGTCGAATTTTTCATAACTTTTTCGAGCAAATCCAGTGTTATTTCTGTTATAACTCGTTCAATATTGGCTACCAGATCGCCAATTGTTGCTGGGTTGCTAGCGTACACAAATGACGTAACATAGCCGACAAAAAAAGGAGTCCATCGTAGTTAAATCAAGCGATACTGGAGGCAAATTAACAGATATTCTTCTTTCGCCAGTATTCTACTCCTTTTATTTTCTTCCCTAATGAAGTTAAATTGTTTAACTTGTACAGGACCATGCCGACCTATTAAATTAATTAATATTTGTTGTGTTCTTTCAATTGGCCACGTGCTACAATCTTTAATGTAGAAACTCCTGTTTTCTTCTTTTTATGTGTTAGTTTCCATATCTTCACTTATTTTTCTCGATGAGTTTCGCAGTCGTTCGTTTTCCTGTTGTTTTCATTTGCGCCCATTTCAGTTTTGTTGGTGTCTTCTTCTTTTCCTTTCACGGCTATATTCAACTGTTGTTTTCCTTCTCCCAAAGGAATCTGATGCATCGCCGAATGTTCTTCACTTTCATTTGACTGTCTTTTATTACATAAAATTGTTTGTTTGCTGCTTAATATCTATGTATAACGATGTCTATATCTGCTAGTCATAACGGTTCTTAAAAATGCACAAAAGCTTATGTACATATTTTACAAAAATGAATACAAACGTATACAAAAACACAAAAAAAAACAATTACTGCAAAATAGTATAAACTACATATTTCTTTAGTTTGTATGTATGTAGTATGTAACAGACTAATAAAGAACATAAAGATTGTTCATCCCATCATAGAGAAATAAATATAAAGATGGTCCACTTCTAACAACAGAATCGTGACCAATAATTTCTGATGCCTCCACCTTGCGATGCTGCATCGGCAAGCAACGCAGAGAAGTTCGGCGCGCAATGTTATTCTTGGGCTCATGCGTTGTGGTGTACCGCATGCGCATATGCGTCGTCGTCGTGCCTTTGGCTGCCGGCATCGCCATTCTTCTGGGGCCTTATTCTATTGAGAGTGCAAATCAAATTCTGGGAAGGGTCGGGAGAACCCCGACTGGGAATCAGAACTCGGAATTTAGGAGAATATGCACGTTTCGTTATTTTTTAATTCATTTCATCCCGAATTTACAGAATTTGCAATCATTGAAGAAAATGCTTTAGTTGAGGATTTATCCCTTCGGTATTTTGTTGGTTTTGCGGTATTTAAAATTTCTCCAAAAATTAATTGCGACAGGAAAAATTTGAATAGGACGTAGCGCTACGCTGTTGGTCTGCGCAAGGAGCTTGTGGGACTGCCCTAACGTGAAACGTAAGGGAGTTGGATTTTTTCTAGAATCCTCTGAGTTGCGTGCTGTGATCAATGAAAAAAAAGTAAATTTAAAAAATCAAAAAGCCCGTCTGTGTAAAAAATGAACTTGAAATAAAAACTGAAAAGAAAAAAAACAAGTCCAGTGGCCTAGAATTCTGTTAAGTAATACTGAATAACTACACCATTGAATAGTTTCATGATCGATACACACATAAAACAAATAATAAATTCTAATGCGGAACATAGCGACTTTAACAGTCGGGAACCATTATTGGGAAAATTTGATCCGGTCTAGAATATTTCTGTTGTCTCGGTCCCCTGCCTCCTCCTGCCTCAATCGCCGTGACCACTACCCGCCACTGCGCCCACCACACCACAGCGAGGCCGTCCTACCTTTGTCGCCGAGAGACGACACTGCCATCATAGACAAATAACACATAGATTTCCATTCTGGGCCTAAAGGTGGACATACACGTTAGGTTTTGCATGACGGTTTTAACCTTGCATGGAGAATCGACAGGTAAACCCTAGCGTGTATGTGATAAAACTATACAGTTATCGGCGCATGTACATGCAACCTAGCAAATATCAAAATTGATATTTTTTGCCGCTCGGTTACGTTTGCGCGCATGCATAACCGAACGTGTGTGGCGCCCGGCCTGCTTACATGCACAGTTGTCACCTGTAGATACTATAGATAGTCCTTTTTCAGAGGTTTATAAGTAGCATCAAATGTTTCTGGTATTATTCGGCCCAAAGCCTGAAATGATATAATGGCAGAATATTTAAAACGCTCATTATGTTCTTCCTGTTGCAAGACGTCTTAATGTTACTGTTAGTCTCTCATGTGCTGATATAGCTTTATAGCTTTTCTCATAACAGTATCTTGCCTTTGTATTAACGGACTGATCAATGACAACAGTTTCAAATAAAGTTTTTCATCCATTCGTCAATAATTTTTATAATCTTTTGGTGTAAATCTCAATTCATTTTTCAAATTTACGTGAGAGAACTGCTTTCTTTTCAATAACTAGTGTTTACGTTTACACCATTTAGTGCGATCTCTTTTTCTTTTTCTGTTCTGTAGAACACGTGTTAAGCCAAGTAAAGCTATCACATCGTCGTCGTCCATTGTTGGTATACTGTGCACAGTAGTTTAGATAACTGTCTTACATACAGCGTCACGTAGCTCCAACTGTCTTTAACTGAGAGTTTATGGCAAAACTGTGCATGCAAACCCTAACGTATATGTGCAATATGAAACTCGGTTATAACTCTCGGTTATGCATGCAAGGCTGAAACCGTCATGCAAAACCTAACGTGTATGTCCACCTTAAAGCTCAATCCATTGAGCTTTCAATTTGGTAGCCTGATGTCGCCTGATCTTACTAACACATCCCTAACGTGGCTCGATATATCATTTCGGGAGAGAGAGAGAATTGTTCCTTTAGCTCGGCACGCGGGCAGCATGGTTTCTACGGCGCGGGCGGCAGCGCGGCGTGGCGGCGACATATCTCTTCTTTAGCCGTCCATCAGCTGTTGTTCTGCGCAAGGGGCTTGTGGGACTGCTCTAACGCTAACATGAGGCGTGAGGGAGTTGAATTTTTCTAGGAGTCCTCTGAGTTGCGTGATTGGCTCAATCAATGAATGAAATCTTCAAGGGAAACAGACACACGGGCAGATTCATGAGGTTTGAATTATCTAAATCCTCCGAAATAAAATTCAGCTGCGAAGCGGAGTCAAGTAGTGCTCGGGCGCCAAATGTTGCGGCTGCCAGCTTTTTTGCAACCGATTCGCACAAATAAAAGAGATTTTAATCGTGCAACGACAATGTATTGTTTTATTGACAACCAGTTAGCGAAAGAGGAATTTTTAAAAACAATTGCTCTTTTTATAGTAATTTTCAGCTAGCAGGCCTTAATGGCCTGCATCGATTTCCAAATATGACAAGTACAATTTCGCAAGTAAATAAATTCAAAGTTGTTTTGTGGCACGGCTCAACATCCCGCCGCCCTTGAAACGGAAGAGCCTCGTTTCAACTACATTATTGGTTGTCCTTAGGAATAGGGGCCACTTTATGCAATGCTCGTCTAATGGTGCCATGAGGAGTCTTGATGTCTGGCTGGTGCAAATACTCCTTAGACCACCGTCTCCAGAAATATTGATTGAGAGCGGTAACACGTCGCCACCTGTGAATATAGCTGATTTCTTTGATCTCATAAGGTGGTTCAACGATATTGTTGAAAAGCCCTTGGTTTAAAAAATGGAAGGGGGTTAAAGCTTCAAAATCGTTAGGGTCAGAGGAAAGTGGTGTGATGGGACGTGAATTTAAGACGCCTTCGATTTGTACCATCACGGTAGTAAGTTCTTCAAATGTGAGGACCGAACCTCTTAACGTTCGGAAGAGCTGACCCTTGGCGGATTTCACCGCCGCTTCCCAAAGCCCTCCGAAATGCGGCGCTCTGGGGGGGATTGGATGGAATTCGATGAAATTGTTGCTGCACCAAGACAATATGTGCCTCTGAGTATTTTGCTCGAAAAAAGCGTCTCGAAATTCTTGCAAGAGTCGCCGTGCACCAACGAAATTCGTTGCATTGTCACAATAGAGGTGTCTACACAAATTCCTGCGTCCCACAAATCGCTTGAGCACTGGTCCACAGAAATCCACACCACTGTAAGTAAATGGAGGAGTCGGATTCACTCGCTCTTTAGGTAAATCTCCCATAATCTGCTGTGCCAGTCTAGGGCGGTAACGAAAACAATGAATACAGCTTCGAACGATTTTTCGAACGTAGTCACGGGCGTTAATAATCCAGAATTTTTCACGAATTATCGATACTAGCGCTTGGGGGCCGGCACGAAAATTTTTAAGATGCAGGTATCGTACGAAGATTCGACGAAGGCGTTTTTCCGTGGTAAAAACACTGGGAATCGGGCACTTACAGGTAGCTGAGCGAACTTTAATCTGCCCCCTACTCTCAACAACTTAAACTGCAGAGCAGGGAACACCTCTAGAAAAGGATTTAACTTCTTCAGCATGCTTCTGCCTGATATTTCTCTTCCCTTTTCGAGATCGGCAATTTCCTCAGAGAAGGCTTCCTGCTGGATGCACCAAACCAGGCGCATGAAAGACATTTCTATCTCCGTTGCAGATAATTCGCCTCCAATCAGCGGTAATGACGCATACTTGGACTTAATCCTGTCGACAAAACGCATACTATAAGCAAACCGACGGCAATTTTTTATAAAGTCGCTGACAGAGTAAACTGATTGCAGGAAGGATTTCGATTCAGTACCGAGCAGAACAGATTTCACTTTTCTCCTTTCAGGTATGTCGTCGAGATTTAGATGTCGATCTCTTTGAGGAGGCCAATTTCCTTTAGGTCGGCGCAGGAATTCAGGTCCAGAAAACCAAATAGAACCAGCCAAGTCCTCGGCAGGGATTCCTCGTGACACGATGTCCGCGGGGTTCGCTACTGAATTCACGAATCGCCAGGAAGCACCCTCCGTTAGCCTCTGAATCTCCGCGACACGGTCTGCGACATAAACCTTCCAATCCGAAGCATGAGCGGATAACCAGTCCAAAACGATTTCTGAGTCAGTCCATAAGTATTGCTCGTTAAGAGGTTTGGGGAAATTGCGACGAACCTTTTCAAATAGCCTGGCTAGTAACAACGCTGCACAAAGCTCCAAGCACGCCACAGACCGAGGAGTTTTCATTGGAGTGACCTTAGATTTAGCAGCTACTAAACTTGCTGACACATTGTCCGTTTCGTCAATAGAAAGAACATATATACAGCAGCCGAAAGCACGAGTAGAGGCGTCAGCAAATCCATGAAGAGCCACCTTGCATGGTCTCCCCCCGCCAAGTATCCTCCGTGGAATTCTCAAATGGTTGAGAGCATTTAGCTGCGATTTGAACCGGCGCCAACGAAAGTCTAAGTCTTGAGGAAGCGATTCGTCCCAGTCCAGCTTGAGTGACCAAAGCTCTTGCAGAAATATTTTTGCCCGCACTACGACGGGATTAACGAGCCCCAAAGGGTCGAATAGCCTTGCGACGTCCGAGAGTACCGTTCTTTTTGTTACGCTGGAAGACGAATTTTCGCTGGTAGTATAATGAAATCGGAATTCATCGGCTGTGGGTTCCCATATTATCTCAAGAGTCTTGACAACCTCGCAGTCGTTGATTCTCAATGTTTTTTCGCGCTCAGTTTCCGGAATCTGCGACAGAAGCTCCATATCGTTGGAATACCATTTTCGTAGTATAAATTGACCAGATTTTACGATTAAATCAACCTCCTTACGAATTTGGTATAGCTCATTCTGGCAGTCTGCTCCAGTGAGTAGGTCGTCCATGTAAAAATCTCTACGCACTATTTCGGAAGCTCTTGGGAGCTTGGAACGAAAATCTTCGGCCAATCTTCGCAAACAACTGGTTGCAAGAAACGAAGCTGGTGCCGTACCATACGTTACAGTTTTCAACCGAAAGGCTTGCAAAACATCAGCATGGGACTCGCGCCATAGAATTAACTGAAAGAGGCTGTCCTCTGGATACACCAAAACCTGCCTATACATTGCAGTAATGTCGGCAGTTAAAGCAAAGCGGTAACAGCGAAATCGGCTTAAGATCGAAAATAGGTCATCTTGAATATTAGGTCCAACTAGTAGCATATCATTCAGCGACTTACCAGAGGCCGCGCGACAAGAAGCATCGAAGACGACGCGTAATTTCGTAGTGGAGCTATCCGGTCGTAAAACACAACTATGTGGCATAAAATAGTATGCCTGAGGAAGTGTTTTAATATCGATTGATTCCATATGACCAGCGCTGAGATATTCCCTGAGGAACTCGGAATATCCACGTTTCAATGCAGCATCTCTCCCCAATTTCCTTTCCAGATTGTAGAATCGACGACGAGCTATATCCAAGGTGCCAGGAAAGGTTACTGGGAACTGTCGGAAAGGCAACTTAACCATGAACCGGCCGTCAGGTAAACGACGAGTCCATCGCTCGAACTCCGTTTCACACTGGGAGTGATATTCATTCAGCTTCGCAGGGGATTCGGGGACAACTTCCTCCTCCCATAATTTTTGAACCAATTGATTGAGTCCTAATTCCTCAGCTGCGTCACTTACGTCGGTTTCTTGCATCGCAAGCGCCTGGCTAGTCAACGTGGAAAAGGTTGAAGGAGATCGCAAATATCGACCAGAGACAATCCAACCGAACACTGTCTTCTGTAGGGTAGGTAAATTTTCCTTCAATCTTATCTGGCCTACACACAAGAGATGAAAGAAGACATCCGCCCCGATGAGCAAGTCGATTCGCTGAGGTTTATAAAATTGTGGGTCCGCCAACTGAATATTGAGGGGCAACTGCCAGCCGGCCGTCTCTACACGTCGTTCTGGTTGCAATCCGGTAAAGTGCGGGAGAACGTAGCATGACAAGTCCGCTTCATAATCGCTAGTCCTGGATTTAACGTAGACCTGAGTCGACCAACGAAGCGACGACGACGAATTCCCATGCCATTCACAGTCAGTTCCGCCTTTGAGCGAGGCAATTTGAGAGTCTGAGCTAAATCCTCCGAAATAAAATTCAGCTGCGAAGCGGAGTCAAGTAGTGCTCGAGCGAAATAATATTGACCCGCCTTGTCCCTCACCTTCACCACGGCAGAGGCTAGAAAAACTCGGCTCTTGACTGACTCATTAGAGACAAGCGAGGTGGTTAAAGAATTTTCTGACGGAAGCGAACGTTGACCATTTTGATTTGACTTCGATACTCTTTCACATGCAGATGCAGAGCTGGCTGAATGATCCATATTATTCCGATGTAAAAGGGTGTGATGTGGTAGAGAACAGATTTTGCATTTTGAAGACGGACACCTCTTCACGCTATGGCCCGCGGAAAGGCAGTTGATACAAAGACCCTTGTCCTTTATTTGTTTGAATCTAGCCAGTACAGGCAGTTCTAAAAACCTCGGACACTTATATATGAAGTGGTCAACTCCCTCGCAAATAGGGCAGGCAGACTTAGCGGCAGTTAACACTGTAGGAGATGAGCCTTTCTTCTTTCGAACGGGTTGCGATGGGGACGATTCAGCTTTGAATTCCGATCTGTTGTCCCTAGCTTCCAGAAATTGACGGCGCTTGTTCAAAACTTTAGAACATTCTTCCCACGATGGCAATCGTGAATGTTCGACCGATTCTTCTAATTTGTCAATAGACTCGGAATCCAGCTTCGCGTTGACTAAATGAATAATAAGAGCGTCCAAAATATTTTCGCTCGTACCTAGGCTTCGCAACGCGCTTAAATGTGCATTAGTGCTGTCGACGAGCAGCCGTAGCTGGCTTGGTGACGATTTGGCTACCTTAGGTAGGTGGAGAAGACCCACTATGTGCTCTTGAAAAGTTAGGTATTTATTGTCATACCTCTCTTTCAATTGTGCATATGCTTTCGCGTAATTGGCCTCACTAACTTCGAAGGCCCGTACAGCCTGCAAGGCTGCGCCGCTCAAACAATTCAATAAGTGGTTGAATTTCTCGATCGAAGTCAAAGTCTGATCCGAATCCACGAGTTTGGCAAATGTGCTGTTAAAATTTGGAAACTCCGAATATTTTCCAGAAAACTGCGGCAATTTCAATTTGGGGAGATTATTCTTTATGGGTGCAGGCGGAAGCAACGAAAGGTCCTGAAACGAGTTCGAGTTGCGGTGCTCGGCCATAGCGCTAAGTATTTTAGACTTAGTGGCGCAGTACGTATCTTCCAAATCACTTCTAACCTGAATTTCCTTAGGGTCGTCGGGCTCGAGTTGCTCAATGGAAGTCTGGTATCCAAGAATTTGTTTGAAATAGGCTTCGAGTATTCCTAGCCTGCACTCTAGCTCCGTGTACGATAACGTGCTAGCCCTTGAGTCGATCATGTTTTTGATTCGGGTTAAGCACCCTTTCGTGGTTGCTCGTTGAGCCTTTAAACCAGCTAACTCGGTCATGGCGAAACCTTCTTACTTCTTTGTATCGAAAAATTCCCACGTTGAATCAAGGGCGAAACAATTCCTTTCTTCTGATGAAGAATTTCACGAAATTCAAGCAACGTCCGATGACGAATTAATTATCGTGACGATATGTTCAGCGATGCCAATATCCAACGACGATAGAATTCCCAAATATCCAACGACGATAGAATTCCCTTGACAATATATTCCAAGCGGTACAAACCTTGAACGATGAGAGAGAATCCCTGCCGCAGATATCCAACGATAGTATGCAAAATTTTTGCAATCAAAATGGCTTCCAGCTTCCCAAGTCGACGATTTCCGAGGAGCAAAAATTTTCACCAATTTTCACAAATTTTCACAAATTTTGCAATTATTTATTTATTTTAGGACCGAATGTCCCTGACTTAAAAAATTCGTTAATAAAAATAGTTTCTACAATTTTTTTGTTTTTAATTTCAATCTACTAAAGATGCATTTTGGATTGATTAAAAGGAATTAATTAAATTTATTACTTGCTTAAAAGCTTGAAGTACAAAAGTCCCTAATATTAGGCGAAAAATGAGTACAAAATATAAAGTAGATATGAAAAACTATAAAATTATATAAAAAGCTGTCAATTTCGCAGCGTTGATTGACGCCTACAATTTGCCTCCACTTGATCCATCAAGTGTAAGGGCCGGTGCATCATAATCGAAATTCTTTTTTAAGTCATGCTTTAGTTTTAAATGAAAATCACCTAAAACAAAAAATTTCAGTTTCACTAGATAGTTCAAATGTCATGAATCAGTGTCCTTTTTTCATTGAGCAGAGCACGCAACTAAGAGGATTCCTAGAACAATTCAACTCCCTCCGCTTCACGTTAGGGCAGTCCCACACACAAGCCCTTTGCGCAAAACAACAGAAATTTGAAAAAGAAGCAGTGTTCTCTCACAGCTTTGTGCATTGAGAAATCCTAAAATTATCTCACGCACACAAACTTAAAGGAAGTTGAACTGGTTGAGCTTTCCTCTCAGATTTATTTTCATAGGAACAATTTTTTGTATGAGAATGGATATCTATCTATTATTTGTCTATGCTGCCATGGCCCTCGTCGCTTTTGCCGCGGTAAGCAGTTACTACTACACTGCTGCCGCGGCATCGATCACTGCCGCAGCTTGACCGTCGCAGCAGCCGGCATCGCTGCGTACCTAACCCGGCCTTTACACTGGACAGTATTACTGTTACTGTCGCTGTCACTGTCTCGTGTAAACGTCTACTTTCCACTGTCTGACAGCTACTTTCCACTGTCTGACAGCACTGCTTAGATTAAAATCATGCCAAGACTGTCTGGACAGAAAGTGTCAGTTTGTTAATTCAAAATGGCGAAAAGTGATTTTGAAGGGATAGACAGCGGTTCATTGAATTGAATGTCTATAAACGAGCGGATTTGAAAGTAAAAGCATGGTCGGAAATGCTTCCAAAATGGAAATGGATACAAATTTTATTAAAAAAAAAGTGAAGAGTCTTCGTGGGACATATGTTGGCGAAAAAAGGATAGAAGTTATAGAAGTTATTGCAACAACCGCACTGTGCGACAACATTTTTAAAATGAATTGTCTTGACAGTTAATTGAACGCTAATCGGCCAGCTGGACAGTGTTTGACAGTTCCGGACAGAATTCTCCGTCAGTAATACTGTCCAGTGTAAAGGCCGGGTAAGTACGCGTACGCAGGACGATGCTGCCACGGTCTCCTGCCGCAAACGACCGCTGTTGGTTCTGACTCGCCGCCGCGTCTAGCTGCACGCTTTTACGGCGCGGCCGCTGTAACCGCCCGTCTGCGTGCTGCATGAAGTCGCTCGGATGGAATTTCGAGCTTCTGAGGAGGGAAAAATGTTATACCTGTGACACACACGTAGAATAGATACCATAGTCAAAGAATATGGAACCTTGTTACAAAGAATGTTCACTCTAATTCTGCGACGCAATTTACCCCCACCATGGACAATTTTCAGAAAATTACAACAACAAAATGCCCATTAGCCGAAAAGAAAAATTCGCCGTGTTTGTTCCAAGTCCGAATCCCCATTTAAATCGCCTAATAATGAACAAGGACGGCAATAGGGAGAAGTGCGGCAAACACCATGAAGCGAGAGTTCGCCTATTACGGAGCGCTCCTGCTCAAGCATTGCATTTTGTGAGACTGTGTTGGTGCGAGGGCGCCCGTGCTTTTCGAATAGGAACAGGTAAAACGAAACTGCCGGACCCACACATTGAAGGGGTACACGGATTCGGTTGTTTACGTTTTTTCACCATAGGATTTCTTAGGCGCTCCTGCTCAGTACAGGAAGCAAATGCGCTTGTATGGTGAGGCGCTCTTGCGATCGGTTTGACAGGGTGGTTCTTTTGGTTGGATTTTCATATTTCCTCTGCAAATCCTGACACCCTGTAACACTGTACCGATTTCTTCAGATTCCAAGCCCCGCCTCTGAATTTTTCTTCTCTCTTCGACCAAAGTGCTTAAGCAGTGTATCATCCTCTAGCAAAATCGTGGGGTTGGGAGGAATAACGGTACCAAGGTCACAAAAACTGAAAATCTAAATTGCAGGAGTGAACAGTCTTTGTAACGAAGGTTCCATAGTCTTTGCCATAGTATCCGGATAAACTACGTGTGTGTCACCGAATATCAGCATAATACTATAGACACACATCTGGTATCGGTACCTGGTATTCGTATACCACGTAGTATACCATATGTGTGTCACTCAATACCACCTAGATACCAGCGAAAATTCGTGGTATACCACGAACGAACCTAGTATTGAAACTTGATAATTTTTGCTGGTATCCCTGTACACAAACCTGGGATATGTACATTTTTACTGATATCAGCGCCATAGCTTTGCAGTAGAAAGTAAAATAATTACTTTTGTGACAGTTGCGATTTGATGTTTAAAAAATGGAAAACGCGAAATATAGCAGAAAAAGAAAAATACTCTCGAATACGGAGACAGAGAGGTTTATTGATGTGTGGAAGGAACACATTAGTGATTTTTTTAAAACTTCAGTGTGGCAATGTCAAACTATACCACGAAGGCATGTGTGTTATGGGGTCCTATACCACGTAGTATAGCTCACTTGATAGTATCAATAACTGCTACCGATACCAGATGTGTGTCTATAGTAAGACAAGCTTAAATCCAAAATTTCAGCAAAATCCATGCAGTCCGACAGAATTCGGAGGTAATGCACTATTTTAGGCCCGAGTGACTGGACTAGTATCTTATTGCGATAGGGAAGGGTAGGGATATTTGGTGCTGTGGGGTGCGAGTGCTACATCAGGCAGCCAGAGACACAAAAAATTTGAATAGGTGTTACGGTGTTAACTTGCTGCAAAATTCAAGATGGCGGACTGTCAAATTTTAAAGTTTATGCTATTTGCACCAAACTTGGTATTTGGGGGCTTTCGGGGTCGCTGATTTCGATTCAGCTGTCAAAATTTACGAATTCAAGATGGCGGACTGTCAAATTTTAAAGTTTATGCGATTTGCACCAAATTTGGTATTTGGGTGTTTTCAGGGTCACCAATTTCAGATCAGCTATCAGAATTTACGAATTCAAGATGGCGGACCGCCAAATTTCAAAGCTTATGCGATTTGGACCAAATTTGATATTTGGGGGTTTTTGGGGTCGCCGATCTCAAACCAACTGTGAACATTTATGAATTCAAGATGGCGGATTCTCAAATTTTAAAGTTTATAGGATTTGCACTAAATTTGGTATTTGGGTGTTTTCGGGGTCACCGATTTCAAATCAGCTGTCAGACTTTACGAATTCAAGATGGCGGACTGTCAAATTTTAAAGTTTATGCGATTTGGACCAAACTTGATATTTGGGGGTTTTTTGGGGTCGCCGATCTCAAACCAACTGTCAAAATTTATGAATTCAAGATGTCGGATTGTCAACTCCTTAAAGTTTGTGCTATTTCCAACAAACTTGGTTCTTAGGGGTTTTCGGGTCCGCTGATTTTTACCCACGACGGAACGGAGCTGGTATATGCGATTAGGGTGAGAGGTTGTTTGTCCAGTCCAATGTTGCCAAGTATCTCCAAAACGGTTTGACCGATTTAGATACGGTTTTCTGTAAAGGGTTTGTGAATCATCGGCCAGATATAAAAATAATATTTTGTAAGAAATCTCTAAAAAGTTTCAAATAAAAAACAAAATTAAAAATATTGAAAAAACCCACGACGGATGTAAACGTCGTAATAGAAAAAGGATTAAATAAAATTTTAAAGCCCCCCGACTAAAAGGAGGTAAGTAACCAAAGAAAATTCGTCGGGGGATGCCATTCCCTGCCCTGAAGTGAACTAAAATATTGAATGTATGTAGTCTTTAATTGATATTCTCCTATTCTTAATTCAGGGCAGGGAATGGCATCCCCCGACGAATTTTCTTTGGTTACTTACCTCCTTTTAGTCGGGGGGGCTTTAAAATTTTATTTAATCCTTTTTCTATTACGACGTTTACATCCGTCGTGGGTTTTTTCAAAATTTTTAATTTTGTTTTTTTTGTAATAATCGGTACGGTTTTTTTTCCTCTCCTTAAAAACGATGGGTTGAAATCACAACCGGCTAATGCATGAAAGCCCAGTAAGCTTTGACATACTCGTAAAAGAGGTCCTAGTTCTATATATAACTCTGAAATATGTATCCACTTCTTGGAATTCATAGTGCCATATTCCATGTAAATATTTAAATTGTTATTACAGAGGTGATCCATGTTCCCCAGCATTATTACAAAAATATCTGTGTCAGATGTTTTGATTAAAACATTGGATACATTATTATCCATATGGTAAATTATTTTTGTATCAGCTTCTTCATGATGTTGATACGATAAATTATCGTTTACGTATGAGGTCATAGAGTTGTTGTGAATGATTACAGCGTAGAGTTTTTTTTTATCTTTTATTGACACTTTCAAAAATATAGGAGTTGCTGATGTGCAGGACTGAGGCCTGCCAGGTCATGGTTACTATACTTAGCATGCTATAACTCATCAGTAAACAAATTTCTAGCCTTACAGGAGAACCGTTACCCGGAGGGTTCCCGAGCTCTCTGTCTATAGCGGTAATCTTGTTTGGAGAATTTTTACATTCACCAACAATCTTTGAGGATATTACATTCGAGTCAAGAGCTTTTAGCGCGGCTTGACTGTCTGAGAAGATGTATGTATGTATATGTTCTTCTCCCGAATGTCTTTTTCCTGTATGGCGTTGGCGCATGTAATGATGCCTAGTATCTCAGCCTGGAATATCGTCGTGAATCTACCTGCGGATATCGAGACTCGCAAGTCTTCCGTAAGTCCATACACTCCGACTCCGCTTAGGCCGTTTGCTAGGGAGCCGTCTGTAAACCATAGGGAGTTGTTCGCTGACGATATATACGTGGAGAAATTTTCTTGCCATGCTTCTCTTGATGGGAAGGTAATTCTGTACCTTCTACAAGGGCATATTTGGGAAGTGATTTTATCTGGGATCATCAGGACATGTCTGTCAATTTTGTTAAGTTTATCCCAGATCTTTAGGTGCCCCACCTGCAGGTGTTTCGTTTGCCAAAGGTTCTTCTGCTCAAAGTTTTAGAGAAAAAAACAGGTCCTCATTTCGAATTCCATAGATATGAAATATATTTTCTGGCTTGATAAGCGCCACTTGCGTATAAAATTGCAATGAAAGTAATATAATTTTGGTATGGAAAGATCCCATGCAGTTCCTAGTTCTCGCAACGCTTCTGCTTCTGTACACGTTTTTATGTGCTCAACAACCCATATGTATATCAATAACCAAAAAAATGTCGTTTTTGTTTTACCGAACATAATATTTATTTTAGCGTGTCCCGTTGGATTTGATATTTCTTTGGAATTATATGAAAGTCTTCCGATTGCAGGGCCTGCTTTTATTTGTTGCCATTGATTATCTATCTATATATATAAAAATGAATGTTTGTCTGTATGTATGTATGTATGTATATCCTCTATGCGTTCCTAAGCGATTTATCCGATTGTGATGAAATTTTGGTGAGCTGTTCTGCGTACGCCCGTGAAGGTTCCTAGCCCAAAAAAAATTGTTTTTCTTGGTAAAATAAAAGAGCTAATAATAAATCGAAAAACTTTATAATACCTACTTCGATCAGATTATAACACTTTAAATGCAAAAAATTAAATTCAAAGTTTACTGAGATGATTTTACGATAGGAGTATAGGGTATAGGGGCTGTGCTAGCTTTCCGATAGCTGGCACCGCATATTAACAATTGTCATTTGCCGCGTTAATAACCGAGAGATGAGACGGAGTATAGGGTATAGGGGCTGTGCTAGCTTTCCGATAGCTGGCACCGCATATTAACAATTGTCATTTGCCGCGTTAATAACCGAGAGACGAGACGAGACGAGACGAGACGAGACGAGACGAGACGAGACGAAAAACTACTGGATGAGAAAACTGTAATCCCTATATGTATACATGTACATAATAAAATCGAAAGTTTGTTTGTTGCTCAATCACGCCTAAACGATCGGGCCGATCATATTCATTTTTTGAGTGAAGACACTACATATTCCGGGCCACCATATAGGCTATTTTTTATTCGCGGGTTTTAAAATGGACCCAAGATGGCGGCCAAAAATTGTAAAAATTAAGAGATTGCCATGAAATGTAGTATTTAGGGGTTTTTGGAGGTGCTAATTGCGAATCTAAGCTCGAAACTTGGAAATTCAAGATAATGAATCCAATATGGCGTCCAACAATTTTCGAACTTCAACGAATTTAAGTGAAATTTAATACTATGGGTATTTTGATACCATTACTTTCGAATCTACTATTAAAATTTGGAAATTCATAATTGCGAACCCAATATGGCGACCATAAGTCATAAATTTTTTTTACGAAAGTCGAGCTTTTCAAGTATCTTTAATTAAGTAGTACTTATAATATACCGGGTGAAACCGGGTAACCCAGCTAGTACCAAATAAAAGCAAGTCGCCTACACATGCGCCTTTTATATTTATAGTCCAGACACTCGGGCCTAAAATAGTGCATTACCTCCGAATTCTGTCGGACTGCATGGATTTTGCTGAAATTTTGGATTTAAGCTTGTCTTACCTTCCTTTTCAAAAGTTATATATGGGCGGTGTGTGCTTTTTGATTTTAACGGGTTAAAACTACCCCCTAGTAAAAAAAAATAGGAAAATACATTTTTAAGCATTTCTCGCATTAAAATTTGGTTAAATTGTATAAAATAAATTTACTAGAAGATATTTTGTGATTTACTTCAAGTTTTCAACCCCTAGAAACCACCCCTTATGATGAAATTAACGTTAAAAAATACTTTTTCACACTTAAAAATTCTTTACTTGTGAATTAAAATCAATAAAAATTTATTTCTTACTTATGAAATGATGTTCCATTAGTTTCAACTTTTTAACCCTTAGAAACCACCCCTTATGCAGAAAATAATACTAAAAAAGCCTACTAAATATTTCAAATGTTTTAATTTTGCATTTAGGTAAATAAAAATTCCTTCCTTGCTTATGAAAGGATGTTTTGTTGGTTGCAACTTTTCAACCCCTAGAAAGCACCCCTATGGCGACTATAACGTAAGAAATAGTTTTTTATACTTTAAAATGCTGTTTGTTATCGCTAAATAATAATAATAAATAAAATAAAATAATAAAATAAAATTTAAATCGATAAAAATTTATTCCTTAACCCCTAGAAACTATCCCTTATGCTAAATATAACATTACAAAAGCATACTCAATATTGTTTCAATGGTTTTTTATTATAATTAAATAATATGAAAAATACGTAAAAATTATACAATAATATATCTGAGCTCATTATCGGAATCACTTTTCTCTTTATCCACTTCTTCTTCGTCTTCATTAACTGGGGGAAAGTTTTGGTAATTATCGCCGGAGCAGGTCGCGCATGTAGCATTACAAAAAAAACCAAGCCTCCGACATCCACATGAGGATCCGCAACCTTTTTTACAATTACAATTGCGTTTAAAGTAATAATATCTGGTTCACTGTTAATACGTTTTAAAATTTTGCGATTTTGATCATCTGTTTTCAATAAAATCTATACACAACTTCAATTCCTTCTAAAAATTACTGCAAATAAATTTTAGCACCACGTGTTTTTACTCCGTATTTCAGACTGTATCAGCTGTATACTGATGGAACAAAACCACTCAAGAGAGAACAAAACCAAGAAAGAAAGAAGCTTCAAAGTCCGTTAGTATAGCAGGTGGCAAAAAATTCTACCTATGTCCTTTATAGACTTTGAAACCATCCATCCGATGTGCCCCGAGACGAGACGAGACGAAACGAAACACCTACAACACTAATATATGTATTTTAGAAATCTGAGAGCTTCAAAATACTAATATTTCTCACGCTTCCAAATTATCTCCCAAAAATTTCATTGGTTTTTCTTCAATAAATCGGTTAATTTTCGAGATTTGATATATGTATATGTATATTATATGTAACAACCTTAAATCAAATATCATGTAAATAATAAACTAAAACAATTTAAAATTAATAATAAAAGTGGAAATAAAAGTTAAAAATATTTTTAACTAAAAATTAAATATTTTAAATACAACTTAAATGGAGGCTAGTCCCCTATACCATTTTAAAGGTAATTTCAAGGGCTACAAGGCTAGGCTAATTAAAAAGTGCACGTACCTTTTAATTTTAAAATGTTAAGGGTTGAGGGGCTCGGGACAGGGGGTGTTCACACCATGACATGAATTTTAATCGGTAATATCTCCGTCAATTTTCATCCTACAGAAGTTTCAAAGAAATGAAAATGTTCGTTGAAAAAAGAGCCACATTTTTGTATTAAATATATCATTTTTACGTATATATCATAGTTTTTAAATTATTTTGAAAAAACGGAAATTTTTTTAGAAATTTTCAAAATATGCGTTACAAATTATGTTACTTTTTTCAAAAACTATGCAATTTAAACCGGTCAAACTTCTAGATCTAATAAATAGTACTAAAACAAAATGTCATGTGGAACGAAAACGATAAATTTTGATTTTGGTGGATATTAGGTTAATTACAGTGCTCTTTTTTTCATAAAAAATTCGAAAAGTCTATCTTTTATGCGCTGTAACTCACTCAATTTACATGCAAATGACTTTCGTCAGTGCTCATTTTGAAGGTCTTCTTAAGGACTAAAAAAAACTTATGTATCATTACCCCCAAAAAATCAACCCTTTTCTCGTAATTTAACGTTGAATACATTGATTCAAATATTCGCAAAAAAAGGTCTCCTTTCACCGATCATATCTCGCTTTGTATTGAACCTAGAATAATTTAAAAAAAATGAATCTCTTGGTTTTTTTATAAGCTTCATTTTTGTTCTATATTTTTTTTTTATTAGAGGCGTCATTTTTGGGTTATTCGTTAAAAATCGTTCAAAAATGTGGCTTTTTTCGATGAAAATTCAAGGTTTTCAACCACGAATAACGCAAAAAGTATTGATTTTCAGAAAAAAATTTATAGTACAAAAGTTGCTTAGAATTTGACCCTCTATCGATTCCCGGGGTTATTTTGAGTAAAGGAATTTCAACTCCCGAGAAGGGGTGGCAACCCCCCCTGGGGCAAAAGCACACATCGGCATTATATAACTTTTGTTATTTAAGCACTTTCCCATCATCTCACCAAATTTAGAGTCCGAAAGAATTCGTAGGTGAATATCCCGAGTGACTGGACTAAAGCAGCTCATAAAGAACCTCACAGAATTCCCAGATTCTCTTTTAGAGTATTGCGTTGACGCAAAAGCGTTCACAGTTTCTTCTACGGGGTGCACAGTCTTTATGTTATTTATTAGTCTATGGTATTACCTTTCTATGTTAATGCTTACTTTATCGATATTCAAATTCTTAACTAGGTTTTTGTAATGGATTTCACTTGTATCAGCGCCATACGTTTTTTACTGCGATACAATTTCATTTAGGATTGATTTTAAGTCAAAAGGGGATTAGTAGTTATGAAAAATACTTACCAGAAATCAAAGTTTTTAAAATGTATAACAGTAGGTGAGAGATCAAAATGTATTTTACACGGTTTATACCACATTATTACTTAAAAAAAAATTCACGCGGGACGTAGCAACCAGAATCCTCGCCACGCGTCGAGAGATTGAGTCGAAGACGGTGGCGATGGGATAGCCTGATGCGGTTTGGTTTCAAACGATATGAAACGCGGTTCAAAATTCGGATAACGCACCGCAAGACAGCAATTGAGACCGAATCACCAATAAATGTCGGTCGTTGCTACGCTAGTCCGTAGAAGCTGCGACTCGTCGACGACTTCCAAGAATTGGTGATCTCAATTTTTTTAACAATGTCCACCACGATCAAAGATGACCTAAACAATGTAACATTCTCTATACCACCTCAAAGCTCTAGCCCATATGCAATTCCGAAAACGGGGTCAAGAAAAATGTCCTTTACATAAAATGCAGCAAAGAACTACAGCGTAACATTCCTGTAAATGTAAATTCCAATAAGAGCAAACGACACAAAATTAAGTAACCACAAAGGAAGGAGAAGAGGCACGTAGCATAAACAAATCTGGTTCAGTTCATCGTGTGCGCTAGCGGGCGAATATAATGTGGGTTTGATTTTCTCAGAAAAGTTTTACAACTTGAGACATTAATTCGAAAAGTGATATGATTTGCACACACCTGAATTTTCAATCTACTATACAGGGGGTCCTGCCAAATGTCTGATGTGTTTTCATATTGCGCTGCGACTTTCAAAACGCGAGATAGAGTTCCAGCGAACGCGTTGGACCTGCTTCGCGCCGGCCCTGATTTCAACCCATCAGGGCGATTTCAAGACGGCCGGAATATTTACTTATGTTCGACATCCTTGCCCACTAGTAGTATGTTCCTAGGAGAGAATATGGATCATGTTCTTTTGATCTTGATAAAATCACATTCACAGCATCACACACTTAGTCCAAAAGAAATGGGAGCTGATAAGCGAGATTTGCTATAGGAGTCGATGGTAATCGATCAGATCAGCAGAGGATCAGGTCAAACGTAGAAGCCCAACACTCAACTAACCCAGTTCAGCGCCCAAATCTTGTTGGACCCCCCTGCATAATTAAAAAATTAAATAGCATTCTACCCAAGTGAAAATTTTAACCAAATTGCATAGGCTACAAAAGCTATAGTTGCCGAGCACGGGAATAGATAGCATTTCCTGAGTTACTGTAGAATAAATTTTTATAATAATTAAACTATGAGTGGGTTTACATGCACGCCACTTTGGACTGACTAAACCAGGCAGCCGTCCTATTCTGGATAGGCAACGTTTCTTGTGTACTTACCCATGTATGTCAAAATTGAAGTCATGTCCTTTGACAAATAAGAAGTGATGGAGATGGAGGACGAGCTACTTAAAACTATCTTAGTTTTGTGCCAATATGTGAATGAAAATACTTTTTAAATACAGAAAATAAAATAAATTCTTTATTCTTTTATTTCATAAAATTTTGTTTTCGCCACTTCAGTCAGAAATTGACAGTTCTATTGCTGTTTTGGGTATAAAAATAGGTAGGCAGTGTTTACATGCAGAATTTGGCATGCCTGATTTGGCTAGCCACTCTTTCCGTGGGCTGCCAGCCTAAAATGGGTAGGAAGAGTTTACATGGAATATTTGGCAGCCCACCCAATTTAGGTTGCCCATATGTGTGCATATAAACCCAGTCTATGTAGCCAAACAGTTTTATAATCAGTACGAGTTTTTTTTATAGTTCTCAATCGATAGAAAAAACCAAGAATGGATACCTGTAGCTTTAAATTATACGTATACACATGTATTTATGTATATACGAATGGACTGACGGATACGCTTGCCGGTTTTCAAAGATAAATTTAGATCATAATAGACAGTTGAAGAAAATTGAAAAATGGTTTCATTTTGTCAAAATGAATTCCTTTCCAATTCTACTCTAAAAAGAAAATTGGTGCTTTATAGGTTCTGCACACAGCCACTGCCAGGGGTCGGAATTACCGTCAGTGGATGTTCTAAATTAAATAAATGAATACGACTTACGAAAAACACTTTAAATCTTTGCTAACTACTCTAAAAGCCAAACTAAATTTTTATAAAGCATAAACGACTAAGTATTGTTTTAATTTAACTACATTTGAAAAACCACGAAGAGCACATAATTATTTGCATTTTTACCACAATTAAAATAAAATATCGATTATTTAGATAACTAAAATTTATATTCTTCAGGAAAATTCTGCAAATTGTACCTAATTTTGTGGACATATATACCTACATATGTATATCTCACAAAATTAGGAAAATTTGCCGATTTTGTTCAATAAATGAATAAGGAACATAAGGAACAAAATAATATTTAATTCAATCATAATATTTGGGACACCCAACTTGTGGAAAATTAATTATACTGCAAATACGAGGTATGTTACTATAAGTAGGTCTGCATGATGGCTTTACAGAAATATATATAATATATTTATGTATATATATTATTTTTCATTCACCAAAAATGCTAACGATATTAAATAAATAATAAGAATTTCTTCAGTAAAATCAAACGATGGGAAACTATATCATTGAACATATGGGTATCTGTATATGCACGCGATAAACATAAATACAGCCAAAAGGCGTTGGGCTAACCGCTAAGGGGTTGTCCTCCGCAATCGATTTTTTCAAGAATCTGCAGTGGATCACACCGCGTTGTTTTTTTTAGCCACACAGCGGTGGGAAGTGCGAGTTGCTCTGTTAACATTTGTAATGATATAATCACCTTTATAGTCAGTTAACATTAAAACATCGGACTAATCAGGAATGTTTTCCTTGCACTTTCACAATCTATCAATGACCCACGTTAACACTTACGGGTTCGAAGTTCACTAAACGCTTTAATTAGAACCAAAACTAAAATTTTTTAACGCAAATCGTAATGCCCCACAATTTAATCAACCGTTTTTCACGATAATAAGAGACCGAATGTCCTTTTCCACCGAAAGAAAATTTAATCAATGACTGTTAACGTGTACACCGGAGATTTTACTGCGACGCGACGGTCGATGCCTGGGTTGGTTTTATAGCAGCAACAGTAGTGGGCTTTGATAAGTCACAAGCAGGCTCAGCATGACTGCATTTTGTGCCCAACCTTCTTGCAAAGCTTTGAGTTTTCCCTCTTCGGTTCCTCAGCACACGCACAAAACTCGTCTTAGATTGGAAATATCACTAGAAACCGGCACAATATTCTTATTCAGCTTAAATCTTCAGATATAAACTGCGGGAACATGATAGGAAACTTCAGCTGTGTAAGCAATTATGGCTTATAGGCGACGGAACTCTTGTTTATCATTTATCACATTGCATACATGTGTTGGCGTCGCTCATTCTGCCTCTGCCCTGCTTTACTATAACAACAAAACGCGCATGACACTCGTAACCTATAAAATGTGGGAGAGAAAAGCTCCAAAACGATGAAAGCTTTGCCTTTGTGTGTGGGTTTCGTTATCATATATTAGCGGATGAATTGTGGGTTTCAGTTAAATGTTGAATCTTCAATTTTTAAAAAGAATTGTTTTCGCCTCTGTTTTCAAACATAAGGATAATTACAAATTTATTTAGAGTTATTATGATATGTATGTATAAAAAACAAATAAGTTCCCAAATATGAGCTCTAATTTATTGAATAAGTTTTTACCAGAAGCAATATTTCGGACTCTACTAACAACATTCTACAATATTGGCATTATAACTTACGTTTGTAGGTACCTATAATAAAGAAAAATATATAATAAATTATAAATTATAAATAATAATAATAATAATAATAATAATAATAATAATAATAGAATTATGACGCACTTCTCAGCATATTGCTGGAAACATTCACCTAATTCTATATCTTACAGGCATGAGAATTTAGGCTCTGTGGATCCTTCGCTGAAAATCCTAAATAATGTAGGTAGATAAATATAGAAATAAAAATAAATAATTAAACCATTGTTATGTGCTTCCCAGACAAATTAAAATTTGGTATAAGGGGGGCGCACATAAGTTAAGAAACATTATTGGTTATCCTTCTTTGACATTACTTTTTACTTGTTTTTTGCTTAACGTATGTTTTAATCATCTTCTTAAATTCAAAAGTACTGCGAGCGTTTTTTATGTTTTCTGACAAATTATTATATAAATCTACAGCAGAGTAAATCGGGTCGTATCTAAGTCTGTTTGTCCTTGGTCCTTATTTGAAAAAATAAATAAATTTACTTAGAACAAAATTTTTTATTTTTAAATGATTCTGTATCCAGTGAAGTTATATTACAAGTCGTAAATTAAAACAAACAAAAAACCCGACCGGGTAAAAGTGAACTAAAAAGATGGAAAGTTGATCAGGAGACTACATACATATGTAGAATTGATTTGTATACCCCTATTCAGACCTTAGCAAAACACCCTGTATAGAGATCCTCCTACACAACTTTTAGGTTGCGTAATTCTTAAATGGAGCATATGGCTGTTAAATATTCTAGCAAACATCATCTTGATTTTTAAAAGACCTATCCAAGTGATATCCCACTCAATATGGTACGAATCGTTTTTTTCGTTTCTACCGCCAACTTGTATTTTACGGCCGCCATTTTGGTTTCATAAAAACAAAATCTACCCCATAACTATGGGGGTGCTTAGAAGCATTAAAATTAAAATCCATTCAGCCGTTGGGATGCATCCAGGGTATAAAGAATACCACATACCCAAATAACCGTAACAAAAATTAATGGTACATCAAATGAATTTAACTATGAAATATTTACATACATATACATATAGTGAACTCCTCAGTCATTTTATTTGGAATCGGAAAAGACGCAGAAATTATGAATGTGACGTCACAAGAATTAACTAATTAATTAAATGATGGGAAAATAATACTTACTGTTTCGTAATATTCTACAAGAGTTTTACTTGGTTTTACTAAACAAATTTTGGAAATTCTCAAGGGAAAAATTAAAAGTAAACATTTTTTTTTAAAAACAAGCTTTTATTGAAAAAAAAGTGAACTAAAAAGAAAAAAATTAATTTAAATTACATTTGTCATATACATATGTATGTATATATGTACATAGTAGGTTTATTCTAGGTTCAGAATAGCCCCTCTCTTGGTAACTCATCATCATAATATAGAAGTACGTAGATAGGTAAGTTCGTGGGACGTATATAAATATGACGGAGAGACCGGCGAAGATAATAAATGCTGCCGGTCTCCGTTTGTTGTATTGTTATTTTCCATTTTTATAAAGTTTCCTTTTCTTCGAAACAAATGAAAAACCTCCGTCTTCGAGAAAGAATTTATTATTCGCCTTCACCGCCTGCTCCACAATCCAAATCAAAATTAAAACAAAAACCAAACCCATCGCCTTCTAGCTGAATCGCAGCACAGTACTTCAAAGTGCAGACTCCATTTCCGACAAATATATGTAGATCTTTTCAAAATGTAAAATACATATAAATTTTAAAAGCTTGAGGCCCTGATATTGTATAGTATACCTGTATAACGGATAGCGTACATCAGGGCTTTTAAAATTTATATATATTTTACATTTTGAAAAGATCTACATATATTTATATGCGTCCCTAGAACTTACCTATCTACGTACTCCTATATTATGATGATGAGTTACCAAGAGAGGGGCTATTCTGAACCTAGAATATACCTACTCTATACATATATGACAAATGTCATTTCAATTTATTTTTTTAACCGACTTCAAAAAGGAGGAGTTTCTCAATTCGACTATATGTTTTTTTTTTGTATGTCGTTACGCGATCATTCCGCCAATTATGAATTAATTTTTATGATTCTTTTTTTGTTTGGTAGGTCATACTTCAGAGGTGGTCCCATATAAATTTTATCGAAATTGATTCACCGCTTTTTGAGTAAATCAACAAAAAACAAAATATATACACAGATAAGGATTTGGTATTTGGTTGTACATTCGGTGCCCGATTGCGAGGTTTCAAAATGGCGGACCAAAAAAAATTTACTAAAACATATTACACTAAACAGAATGAAATAAAAATTTTTTTTTAAAAAAAATAGAACCGACTCCAAAAAATCCCAAGCCCTAAAAATTATAAAATAATTATATTAAAAGTCCTCTGCTACTACTTTCAACATTAAATACCAAGACTTTCCTAGACTTTTGAAGTCGGTGTGAAAACCTGACTGATATTAATCCAATAGTAACTAAATAATAAATGCAATCGGTTTGTCTGGGTTAATTGGATTAATATCAGTCAGGTTTTCACACCGACTTCAAAAGTCTAGGAAAGTCTTGGTATTTAATGTTGAAAGTAGTAGCAGAGGACTTTTAATATAATTATTTTATAATTTTTAGGGCTTGGGATTTTTTGGAGTCGGTTCTATTTTTTTTTAAAAAATTTTTCTTTTTAGTTTTCTTTTTTTTCAATAAAACCTTGTTTTTAAAAATTTTTTTTACTTTTAATTTATTTTTTACTTTTTAGTCTGGTTTATTATTAAAATTTTTTTTTTCAAAACCTTGCATATGGCATTTTCAGTTTTTAGACCATTAACTTTTAATTATACTATTTACATTATTTACACCATTAACATTATTTACACTATTTACATTATAGACATTATTTACATCATTATTTTCACCATTTACATAATTTGTATCACTGACTTTATTTAGTTAGTTATATTATTACCTGTTGTTTGTTTTATACTTTTATTGTATTGTTAATTTTGATTGTTCACATGTCGAGTAATATTTCTCGTTCTATCCATTTCAGCTAGTGCGCTGGTGTTACATGGTGCTTTCCCTGATACTTTATTGCAATCTAATTAATTGGTCTAATGAGCGCACTCTGCTCAGCGTGACATATGTTTGACCGGCCGCAAAGAGTTTTGGTTCTAAATATACTGCGGCATAATCTACCGTGTTACCCTGATTTGTGAACTGTTGATGCCCATGATAAAATCAAGGGTAACATGCGCCTTTCAATAGTGCCATAGTTGTATTTAGCTTGAAATTGTACAGCGATTGCGTTTTATAATATCTTCCCCGTCTTTAGAATAGTTGATACGAACAAATTGCATATCCGATGCATACATTTGGTCACGGCGGAACAGAGGCCAGATAATGGTCTAGTCTATCACTGTACCAAATTTCATCAAAATCGGTTAAATGGTTTAGACGTGAATAGACGTGAAAGCGTAGCAGACAGACAGACAAAAAGTAGCCTATGACCTTCTCTATGATCTAATCTATCACTGTACCAAATTTCATCAAAATCGGTTAAATGGTTTAGACGTGAAAGCGTAGCAGACAGACAGACAGACAAAAAGTAGCCTATGAATTTTTCTATGGTATAATCTATCACTGTACCAAATTTCATCACAATCGGTTAAATGGTTTAGACGTGAATAGACGTGAAAGCGTAGCAGACAGACAGACAGACAAAAAGTAGCCTATGACCTTCTCTATGGTCTAATCTATCATTGTACCAAATTTCATCAAAATCGGTTAAATGGTTAAACGTGAATAGACGTGAAAGCGTAGCAGACAGATAGACAAAAAGCCTTTTAGTTATGTTGCCTTACTGTATGCATTTCCGATAATGCATCATTATTACAAGGGCTTTTCCCTGTTAATTTTAAGCTATCTAGCTCTCCAATGAAGATGCCATATTAAGGAGGTTTAAAAGAAAATGTGATCCGCCATCTTAGGACAGCAGTCATATTGAATTTAGTGCTGAGACGTTACTCATTTTATCGTTTCCTACTCTTCAAGTTCTTTCATTTGATGCCCATATTAAGGGGGTTGACAAAAAATACATCATCCGCCATCTTGTGGCGGCGGCCATTTTGAAAATATTTCAATATTTAGTATTGTATATTGCATTGTCACTGACTTTACATACGTGTGCCAAATTTCAACTCAATCGGATACCGGGAAGTTGGTCAAATTTAACTTCCAAATTTCGGAGCGGACAACTTACATACGAAGATTGCAAGTCAAATAAAAGCTTGTAAAAAGGTTCAAGGGCCGAGTCATTAGGCTGGAATTACGTAATGAAATTTAGATGTTTTCAAATGACTTAAATGAGTTCTTAAAACACTAATTTTTAGGAAGTATTTTATTTTTCAATAATAGATTTATGCCGCACTTCTCAGCATTCACGTAATTCAGTGCCTCCATGGAGCTAGAATTCGGGTTCTGTGGATTCAAATCCTAATAAGCCTAAAAAAATAGTTATTTTTTTAAAATAATAAATATTTTTTGTGGTCCCCAGACAAAAATCATATGGTATATAGCTGTATATTTCTTTTCATTACTCTAGTAATTGCAGCCATTCTTCTCCTAATAGGAACTCACATGCTTAGTCCAATTGAGTTGATCATATACTATTTAGAGTCCAAGAGCCCGCGACGATCAGACCTTCGTTATTTCATAAAACCTGAAAGTTTCTCTGTGTATGACCCTAATACAGGTACATACAGGTACATAATACAGACAAGTTTCACGACCACCCACTTCGCTACCTACCCTTATCAAGATTTTTCCTTCAGACAAGTTGGGCGTCTCGGCTACACGAAGCTACTCACCCATTATCAGCTTGTTATTAATCAGTTACAAAAAACATTGCTGGCCCGTGGACTATAGCCTTATACTCTAATTTTAGAATTTAGACTTTAAGTCTAACTCTAAATCGTTAAGGAATCCCAGGACATATCTAAAATGCATTAAAGATTAAATAACTGACTGTTGTCCAGCTGATGATTCTATCCATTTCACTATTAAAACGAAAAATTGTACGTTCGATTAAGTTAATAAGGCTGCCTAAATAAAGCTGGACATCGTTAGCGTAAAGATGGTAAGAACACTCATGGATTACTAATAGAAAAGTCTTTAATATAAACAGAAAAAAAGCGGTCCTAAAATATAGTCTTGAGGAAAACTGGGGACTGCTCGAAAATCTGATAATTTATTGTTTCGATGAACTTGTTGCTGTCGGACTAGTAGATATGATCAGAGGAATTTATACGCTGCGACAGATGGGTTAAATTTTTCACAAGGGTTATTCTGAAGAGGAGTATGACAAATTTGATCGAAGACTTTGGAAAAGTCCACCAGAACAAGCATTACGAAATTATCATTGTCCTGGACAATGCAAATAGAGACTTCAAGCAAGATAGAAAAGCAACTGCAATGCTTAGGGCGGAAACTGGATTGAAATGAAGATAGACGGTTATGCATTGAGTAAAATGGATAGCTCCGGGTGGAATATTTATTCTAATGCCTTGTAAAGGTGGAGGTTAGAAGAATAACATTATAGAAGTGAGTAAGGAAAGGTAAAATAATGCGGAATAAAATTTACTCCTAAAAGTAACCAGACTAGTATCAGTATAATAAATGTAAGCGAATTTTAATTAAATAATCAAAAAATATGTATCTTATTTTTGATCAAAATATATACATATATTTATCAATATCTATGAGATATAATTACAGCACAACGTAACATCTTTCTCCATTATAATGGACAAAAAACAAAACTAACAAAATAATGCACAAAATTCATAACACAAAGACAAAAGAATCCGCACAAAATTCTAGAAATAACATTTGATAAAAAAATTTTTTTAAAAAAAAAGAACCGACTCCAAAAAATCCCAAGCCTTAAAAAGTATAAATTAATTATATTAAAAGTCCTCTGCTACTACTTTCAACATTATAGCAAGACTTTCCTAGACTTTTGAAGTCGGTGTGAAAACCTGACTGATATTAATCCAATACTAAATAATTAAGGCAATCAGTTTGTCTGCATTAATTGGATTAATATCAGTCAGGTTTTCACACCGACTTCAAAAGTCGAGGAAAGTCTTGGTATTTAATGTTGAAAGTAGTAGCAGAGGACTTTTAATATAATTATTTTTTACTTTTTAGGGCTTGGGATTTTTTGGAGTCGGTTCTATTTTTTTTAAAAAGTTTTTTTTATTTCATTCTTTTTAGTGTAATATTTTTTAGTAAAATTTTTTTGGTCCGCCATTTTGAATCCTCGCAATCGGGCACCGAATGTACCACCAAATACCCTCAAATAGTCACATAGTCATTTTGTTCATGAGTCCCAGGTCATTTATCATTTTTATTTCGATTTACCTCTCTTTTGTGGCGTCCTTTTGTCCCTCAGGGTTTTCATACTTATGTATGTACATATCATCACGGGAGAATCTTAGACCAGAGATAACTAACAAGTAGATGTGAACCAAAGAATATGGAAATACAAAGAATAGGCACTCTATTTTTGCGGCGCAGTTATCCCCACCACAGCCCATTTTGGGGAAAAAAAAACAAAAAATTTTTCCATTAGTTAGAAAGAGAATCTTTCCCTGCTTGTTCCAAGTCCAAATTCCCATTTATATTGTCTAATAAAGAATAAGGACGGCGACAATCAAAAGCGCCGCACACACAATGACACCAGAGTTCACCTATTACGGTGCGCTCTTGTTTAGCATTGCTTTTTCTCGCACTGTGTTGGTGCCGGATCGGCCGTGCTTCTCATATATAGGAACAGGTAGAAATCGAGTGCCTGCCTCACACATTGAAGGCGTACACAGATTAAGTTTGTTTACGTTTTTTCACCATTCGTTTTCTTATGCGCTCTTGTTTAGCACGGGAAGCAAATGCCATTGTATGGTGAGGCGCGCTTTGCGATCAGTTTGCTTTCCTTTGACAGGGTGGTTCTTTCAGTTGAATTTTCATATTTGCTCTGGAATTCTTGGCACCCTGTAACACTGTACCGATTTCTTCAGATTCCTCTGAATTTTCCTTCTCTCTTCGACCAAAATGGTTAAGCAGTGTATCAACCTCTAGCAAAATTGTGGGGTTGGGTGAAATAACGGTACCAAGGTCAAAAAAAGATAAGGAGATAATTGCCGGAGTGCCTATTCTTTGTAAACTAGTTTCCATATTCTTTGATGTGAACTCGCAATGTAAATCGGTGCGAACGAAACTTTAGCTCACAACGAGCTGATGGCCCCCTGATAGAAAGCTGTTTACCAGCAACACCTAGCAACATTGTGATTGGCATTAAGTTGCACTTAATTGTTTCGCAATTTCGTGTCTAGTCACATTTATTGAATCAAATTTTTTTAGCCGTCCGTCAGCTGTTATTCTGCGCAAGGAGCTTGTGAGGAGTGAGGGAGTTGAATTTTTCTAGGAATCCTCTAAGTTGCGTGCTCTGCTCAATCAATGAATGAAATCTTCAAGGGAAAAAGACACACGGAGAGATTCATGAGGTTTGAATTATCTAATGAAATTCCGATTTTTTGTTTTTAGGTGTTTTTCATTGAATTAAAAGATTATTTTAAAACAATAGTTTGTAAACATTTTGTTTTTTTACTTTCAATGTGCTAAAGATACATTCTGGATTAATTAAAAGGAATTAGTTAAATTTATTACGTGTTTACAAGCTTGAAGTAGGTACAGAAATCCTTAATCAATCACCCCCACCCCCGCCCCATCCCCTCCGGGCGTGGGGACCTTATCTAGACATTTACCCTAATTTTTTAGTAATATACGTATTGTTTTTCTTTTCGGCCACCCTAATGTACATGCTATATCAACGATTTACTCTTTGAGAACTCTTAACCGTTCTCTCCTTTTCTCAACATTACATTTGAGCATTTTTTGCGCCTCCCACGCACAATGCTTTCTTAATAAAACAAGTAGCAAAAATCTGTGCTCGTAACATGGGTTTAAATTGTCAAGCCAAATTGGAGTCCTCAATTTGCAGTAATCTAGCATGTTTTTTAAAATATTTTCTTTGAAGCTAGTCTTAAAGAAATATTTACTCTTCAAATACTTCAACATACTTCTTGCAAATTTTAAAAAATTCTTCAGTGGGTGCGTACAGAGATCCAAAATCATCACTTTGCTTATAGTTTCGAAATAAAATAAGCCATTCACTGGGAGCAGTAATAACATTATTAGAATTTATGCAGGCTTGTTTACAATCAACACAATTTTTTAATATTTTCCTTCTAAATGCCTTCTGCAAAATATAGCCAGTAAAATACCTTGTAGCATTATCGGATAATTCTATGAAAGTTTTCAACTCGGAAAATTGCATTGTGATAAATATGTCATCATCTTGCTCCTTTTCAACAGCAATTTCGGACTCTAATTCAGAATTTGTACCAGGAACTTTTTCATCTGTTGTTTCATGAGTACAGTATTCATTATTTGTTATTACGTTCCAGTCAACATTCAGCATCTCGTCACTGTCTTCTTCACAATTAGCGAATTTTGATCTATACATCAAATTTACGCTCATAATTCTACCAATGATTTGTGAAGATTCAAAAACTGTCGGATTTCGTTTTTTATACCGAATACGACTAAACAAGTTTTCTAAACAGTCCTGGTTTAATTTATTGGTACATAAATTGTAACAATCTTTATGAATTTCAAACAAATTTTCTGAAAGTAAAAGTATACCATTAATGGTTTGTGACAAACCATTTAAGCAATTGATCTTAGTTTTATTAGAAGTGGTAATAAATTCGAGACCTTCAATGAAATTCCTTGCATTGCTCAAATAATTATATACTGCATTGTCCTTTTGTAAAGCAACTTTAAGAGGATTAGGCGAATGTAGTGATTTACTGTTGAGACAGTCAAAAATATTGTTTAATTTTTCAAATATGTCAGCGGTACTGGATGCAACGTCTTTCAGTTCATCATTGAATAGACCTAACTTTATCATTGTCCTAATACCGGCTACAGTCCTTGAACTTAAAGCTTGAACAGCAAGTCGAACGTTCATTTTTTGAAATCTGTCTGGAGATATATGTGCAGGAGTCAAACGGGGACATACTATGGTTGTAGATTGTGAATCTATTCGATATAATTCTCTTATAACCTCCCAACTAGCGTACCGACCCATCTGATCTTTAAGACAATAGTTTATTAAATTGTTTCGCAATGATTTGAACAAATGAGGAGTATCGAAAAGACAAACAATTTTACTTTCTTCAAATATAAAATAGGGTTCACTTTTGGTTACCCCTAATTTTTTATACACGGATTGATTTGTGGTACTTTGATCACAAATAATTGCTTTTACCGAAAGATTTATTTTTTGACACGCTTTAATATTTTCTTTTATCATATATTTCAATTTATCACCTGGAATGCATTTCTCAGAAACCGTGTAATTTAAAATTTGTTTCCATCCGCCAAATACACTTCTTATCATGAAAACACATATGTATATTTTTGCCCAGTTTAGGTTGCCTTTTTTGATTCCCATTACCAAAATCTACATAACCTTCAACTTTATCGAATTTTTCAGTATATTTTAAGTCCCTTTTTATTGCCATTTCATCAAACACAATAATAACGTCGCGTGATTTTTTATCAAAACCAGAAACAGCAGTTTTAATTTTTTCGAATATGTCATACTGCAGACCCGCTTGTAAACCATTTATTGGAAGCCATTTGTAAATTGATCGTTCCGAGGGCAATCGAAACCCGAGCTTGACCCTCATGAAATTGTATGCTGCTGCAGACTTAAAAAATATTGCTTTGGCAACGTATTTTTCTTCATCAGAATAAATTGATTTTTTAATTAACAACATTTTACAAAATGTTTTGGTGTATTCTGAAACATTTACCAAAAAATCAATCATATGCTGAATATATGTCACCATAAATGCAATATTAAGAAATTTATTTTTTTGTACTTTAGCTTGATTTTGAGAACGCCATAATTTCTTTGAATAGCTCAAATTTTGTTTTCGCAAAGTTTTGTTTCTTTTTTGGAGTGTCTGTACTTTTACTTTGAGCTTGTAATTTTCTTTTCTGTAATAATCTAAATTTTTTTCTCGGGTCTGACAAAAGCGACATGTACTTTCTTCAATTTGAGATTTTTGTAAAAAACTAGAACTTCCTGCTTTATCAATTTCTTCAAAATTGAAATCACTGCTTTCACTGCAAATTTCTTCTTCATTTACATCATTATTGTCCAACATCAGTGAGGGGATGGCATGGGAAAATAATTTTTTCGTCCCCAAATACTTTTTTTCAAAATGAACGTCACAAATCAATGGCGTTTTTAAATTTTCAATATTGCTACAAGACATATGGCATGCTTTTAACCATGAATCATATTTGTCTGTACCTTTTTTTGGAAAATTAAAAAACCTGCGAGCACTGCCAACACCCGTGCGATTCCTGCAGGATATTACACAGCATATACGCTTGTAAGGCGACATATTAAAACCAAAACAAAAATAATTCTTTATTCAAAATAACCTTATTCTTTATCTGACTACGCTTTATGCTAAAAATGCTAATAATACAACTTACTATTCTATGACTACTATTATTCTACAGCTACAACTATTCTACAGCTACAACTATTCTACAGCTACTACTATTCTACTATAACTATTACTAACAGTACTATTGCTTATAACTAAATTACAAGAAAAAAAAATTATATTCCAAGTACAATATATGTAACCCCAATATATGTAATTCAATATGATTCAAAAAATTAATAAAATGCAATGCAAATACGAAATACAAAATACGCTTATATTCCCAAAATACTCCCAATAAACTATGCAAGCAGTCGCCAGCGCATACAAATTGCAAGTGAGTAAAAATTCGTTCCACGACGAAGTCAAGAAGAGTTTGCGACCACCACCAAACCTTTGAGCCATAGCAGCTGGGCCAATTCATCATGTTCGGTGTTTCGTAGAGGCGCACACATTCAACTCATTTGCTTCTCTATCCCACTTGAGCCACAGCCGTATTGCATGCCCTTTGCGCTTCGCTCCTGCAGTGCAAAGCGGGCTGAGCACTCCAATCGGTAACTGTTGCGTTGCGCGCCATCTCATTTTATGAGCTTTGCAACAAAACTTAAACTTGGGCACATTTGAGAAACTAGCAGATACATTTCAGGAAGCTCTCCGGCAGAGCTTTAAAATATCTTGTGCCGCGCTAAGATGCGCCGCTTCACATCTACTTGTTAGTTATCTCTGCTTAGACTATGCAACAAAAAAGAATCATCACAATCGATTCACGCGTTCAAAACTTATACCTGTAAAGCTTTTTTCATATGATTTAAAAGATATTTAGTAACAAAAAGCCGCAATGTTTGGTCCGTCATTTTGAATCCTAGGAAGCCGGCAGCGAATGTACAATCAATGACCCTTAAATCACGCACCTAGTCACTTTATTTACGAGTCCCAGGACATTTATCATTTTTATATCGATTTACGTCTCTGTTGTGGCGTCCCCTGGCCCCTCAGGGTTTTCATATACATATATCATTGTACCTCCGGAGAATATTCGACTACGCAACAAAAAAAGGATCATCAAAATCGTTTCACGCGTTCAAAAGTTATGCGTGAACAGACATTAAAAGAAAATACATACGTGTCGAATTGATAACCTCTTGTTTTTTTGAAGTCGGTTAATAATAAACAAGATATTATAAAACAAAAGTGATATCCAACTAAGGGATATCACTTTTGTTTTATAATCATTCGTAATCTATTTAGAATAGAAAGAATTTTTGTGTATAGTAAGAACTAATTTTGGTCCATTCTTCCTTTAAAATAGATTTGAGCTGCTTCCTTCCCAGAAATCTGATGTTTTCTAAATCCAGCATCCAATTTCGCCCACGGGTTCCCAAAAGGTTTCATATCTGGCGACTGGTATGTCTTAATCATTTTAGAACAGTTATATAATGACCATTCACGTACTAAATGTGCCCAATGTTTAGGATCGTTATCCTGGTAAACTTTAAATATTCGTGTTATCCCAAGTATTGGAGCACTAATTTTTAAATCTTGTTTTAGAATATTTAAATATGCTACCATAAATCCATTAATAAAAACTTAGTCACCCACCCCAAAGGCCGCCATGCCCCATGCTTCAAAGTAGGCCGAAGATGTTTTTTCTGCATCTCTGTATTTGGTTTCCTCCACACCATTCGCCTTCCATCAGAGTTGAAATCATTGAACTTACTTTCATCAGCAAAACTAACTTATTAACTTTGCTTATGAACGGCTTCTTCCTTGCTACTCTTCCATTTAGCTTAGCTTTTCTTATCACACGACGAACTGTTTCTGCACTTACAGACTTCGCAAGGTTTTCTTCTATTTGAGAACATAATTTTGGTGCACTAATTGCAGGATCACACTACATATACAGTTCTTAAAATTCGTCGGTCTTCTTCTCTTAGGAATATTTAAAATTTCACTTGTTTCACGGTAGTTTTTCCCTTTCTTATAATGAAAAATCACCAAATCACCAATCTCTTGGTAGCAAAGGTGTATAAAATTGGACCTCAAATTCGTTAAAGTATGAAGCCCAGTTTTTATATATTTTATTTGGAATAATATTCGAAATCACGTCGTCCATTGTCAGACACTTAGTAGAGTTGCAACCCCCTGTCAGATACCCTTAAATTGTAATAAATTATAATTGTACTTACGATATAGTATGAAAGCTGAATTTTATTGTACATATGTTACTTGAAGAACTATCAAAAGATGTTTTATCAGCTATCAGACGGTTTCGATGGTTCTTTCGCTGTTCGTGAGCAGAGCTACATGTTTACTCATTTAGACTTATTTTATTATATTCAGTAGATTTTCATTGAATTGTTAAATTTCAAATTTTGTAATCTCCAAAAACCGCTGTAAAGAATAAGCTATTGTAAGTGTTAGGACATTTAGGACAGCCATGTCACAGGCTGTCAGTAGGGACATACTTTTTGCGCGCTCGGCACTTGTCACTTGGTGTGCAGCAGCGGCAGAGTAAAGTTGGTGAATTAAAGAAAAAACAAAAGGGAGAAAAGTTTTTTTTTTGTTAATATTGTATTTTTTGTGCAACGGTGAACTTTAAGGGAATTTGTCACGAGCCGACAAATTCCATGAGCCCAGCCCACCTAGTCACCAAAAAACGAAGTTTCCACGAGAGATCAACGTGCGGATCATCGGGAATTTCCACTACATTTTTTGGTCCTTCGAACCGGATCAGCGAAGCCGCAGCAGGACGCTGATATAATTACAAGCTTAAATTAACAAGTTGTACAAGATAAGTACACCCTTCCTTTTACTTAATAAATTAAAAATTATAAAAACAAAAAAGAAAAAAAGAAAGGACAAAATTGAAAAAAAAAAAATTGAGAATTGATACAGTTCACTCAAAGTACTCTCTGTGGAAATCATACGGTAAATTTTTTCGCACACAGCAAGACATTGGTACAGTTCACTCAAAGTGCTCTCTGTGTAAAATCATTCGGTAAATTTTTTCGGAGAAAAAAGAAACGTGGTGCCTCAACGGGACTTTGATCATTACGGTACGGTATATATTTTTTTAACAATGCGTCTGAAATCTGAACGTACTCTGAACAATTTGGAATTTTATTTACGGTGGACAATAGATTATATTGAAAAGAAAGGGAGTTCGGACATTGGTTTCCCGGCTAATTAATTAGTGTAGCTTCAGCTCAGTTTGTTACCCCTAATTATTTTTTATTCTGCGCGACTAAGTCACCATGGTAAATGAAGATGAAACCACGTCATTAAAGCTAAAAAGGGGGAGGGTGAAGGGAACTTTGACCAGATTGAAGCGATTTGCTGATACGATCAACACGGCAACTTCGGTCGAAGAAATTAAACCACGATTAGATAGATTGGAGAGTTTGTGGCAGGAATTCTTTGGTATAGAGGATGAGTTGCTTGCATTTGAGGGTCAGGCCTCTGAGTTGGAGGAATTCGAGGAACGATTTTTCGAAACGAAGTCGAAATTTTTGAGTGCGATTAACGCCAACGCTACGCCCGCTGATGACATAAATTCTACCATGGCCAATTTCCTAACGCAGCAGCAATCCTTATTTCAAACCTTTGATCACTCAGTTAGTCAGAGCACGCATAATCTCCCAAAGTTGCAAAATCCGCATTTTTTCGGTGATTATAAAGAGTGGCCGTCTTTTAAAGATTTATTCACCGCTTCGGTGCACCGAAACGAGTCTTTGTCCAAGTCGCAGACATTTCAGTATCTGAAAGGCTTGCTAAAAGGTAATGCAAGTAACTTAATTAAGCACTTAAATATCTCTGATGCTAAATATGATGAGGCCTGGGAAAAACTGACGAAACGTTTCGACAAAAATAATCAAATAACAACAGCCTATATCAAAACTTTCATTGAACAGCCGTCGGTGTCGCAGACTACCGCTAAGGCCTTACGGAACTTATGTGATGCTCTTGACGAATCGATTCGTGGGTTAAAGGCCATTGGCGAAAAGGCAGAATCCCGTGATCCCTGGTTGATTTATATGGCTCTCACAAATTTAAACCCAGAAACTCGTGAGGAGTGGTCAAAGGAAATCGCAGAAAAGGATTTTCCTACCTTCAAAGAATTCTTAGAGTTTTTAACCAGACGGTGTGACGCATTAGAGGTTTGCAACGTTGTTGGAAAGTCAGCTTCGCGCTCAGCTAAGGCATTTCATGCTACATCATCGAACTCAACAAGCAAAGGGATAGTATGTCCTAAATGTGCATCAGATCATCGGTTATATCAATGCGACCTTTTCAAGGTAGATCCGGTTGCCACTCGAAAATCATTTGTTGCGTCCCATAACATTTGCTTCCGGTGTTTGGGCTCAAATCATTCCAGCAAAATGTGCAGATTTAAATTTCATTGCACATTCTGCAAAGGTGCACACCACACTCTGCTTCATAATTCGGAGAACAAAAGCAATGCTAATACTATAAAAGGTCCTTCTTCAACTTCTGGGCAACCATACCTGCTACAATCGGCCAGTCATCAGATCTCTGCGGCCCCAAGCCCTCCCCCCAACGTTTCTCCATCAACCATTCCTTCAATCAACCCTTCATCACATACTACAATCAACCCTTGCTCTCTGAACTTCAATAGCGAGAAATCTGAGGAATTCTTGTCTCTCAACACATGCGTTGATTCCGATTTGTCGCTGCGCAGCTCTTCTAATAGCCTGTTAGCACTTCTTCCAACCGCTTTGGTTCATATGCGCAATGCAGTGGGAGACAAAATTGTGTGTCGCATCCTTCTTGACTCAGGCTCCCAGATCTCATTAATCTCTGAATCATGCGTCCAACGAGTAGGACTTAAAAGGGAGCACGCGAAGCTCGCAGTAACTGGCCTGTCCAATACTGGAGTAGGTACAACCAGGGGCAAAGTAAATGCACTACTGGAATCTCGCTTAAATAACTCAGATCCCATACCAATTCAGGCTTTCATTCTGAAACGGCTCACAACTTTAGTCCCCTCTAAAGTCTCAAGGATCTTTAACACACGAAACCTCCAGGATGTTAATCTCGCAGATCCGTTATATCATCGGGCCTCTGAAATCGATGTGATTTTGGGTGCGGACTATGTTTTTGACATATTAAAAGCCGGTAAATTAAGTGACGACATGGGCAGAATTGTGGCGCAAGAAACCATATTTGGCTGGGTAATTGTGGGCAGTTCCAACGAAATAAGTGAGTCGCTAGCTAGCTGTCACACCACTTCCCTAACTGATATAGACAGAACATTGAGACGCTTTTGGGAAGTGGAAGAAATCAATGAGCCAACGAAGGGTTGGTCGGAGGAGGAGATGGAATGCGAAAGGCATTTCAAATCTCATGTTTCCCGAAACGAGGAGGGTCGATACGTGGTTGCATTACCATTCAGGGAAGACTCCATTCCGTTGGGCAATTCTCGCGGCAGTGCATTAAAACGCATGCTGGCGTTAGAACGCAAATTTGCAAAAGATGCCACCTTAAAAGGGGAATATACAAAGTTCTTAAAGGAGTACGAATCGTTGGGGCATATGGAACCTATCAAAGAGTCTGGCAGTGTTAATCCTAGTGAGGAATATTTTCTGCCCCATCATGCCGTTTTCAAGACTGAGCCTACACCAAAAATACCAAAAATACGAGTCGTGTTTGACGGTTCGTGCAAAACCAGCACTGACATATCGTTGAATGAACGGCTCATGGTCGGCCCCACCATTCAAAGGGATCTAATTAGTGTTCTGCTCAACTTTCGTCAGCATGATGTGGCCCTTTGTGCCGATGTCGAAAAGATGTACCGTCAAGTACTGGTATCAGAGGGACATAGAAGTTTCCAGGATATATTTTGGCGTGAAGAACCTAATCTGCCTATAACAGAATATCTTCTAAACACAATAACATATGGCACGGCGTCGGCCCCGTTTTTGGCTACAAGGGTTCTATTTGAAATTGGCGAGAGATGTAAAACAGAGTATCCAGAGGTTTCCCGAGTCATTCAGAATGACTTTTATATGGATGATTTGCTAACCGGCGCTAGCTCGATTGAAGACGCGTTATTACTGAGAAATCAACTACAGACATTATTACAAGACAGTGGCTTTCGTTTGTGTAAATGGAAATCCAACAAGATTGACCTACTTACTGGCTTTCAAAACAATGATGTCAGTTCAGAGAAGATGTTCATTGACGGGGACTCCTCAGCGACGAAAATTTTGGGCATACAGTGGGATCCTCGAGACGATGTTTTTTCATTCAACTTTTCGAAAATACATGGAAAAGCGGTGACGAAAAGATTGATATTATCGGAATCATCTAGACTGTTCGATCCGCTAGGTTGGCTCTCTCCGGTGGTCGTAAAGTCTAAAATTTTACTTCAGAGTCTGTGGCTATCAAAATTTGATTGGGACGATGTCCTCCCAGACGAATTAGTAGAAAGATGGCATGATATAAAATGCCAGTTGCCATTGCTGTCGGAAATTCGTATTCCAAGAAGTATCATAGTAACAGCGGGATCTCAGGTTCAATATCATGGTTTTGCTGATGCTTCGGAGTCGGCGTTTGCAGCGGTAATATATTGTAGAAGTGTCAATGCCGAGGGGGTCATCCATGTAAGACTTGTGGCATCCAAAACTAGAGTGGCTCCAGTGAGGCAGCTATCCTTGCCAAGATTAGAGCTGTGTGCCGCATTACTTCTAGCACAGTTGCTGGAAAAGGTTACAACCTCCACCCAGAACGACAAAGCGGAAATTTTTGCATGGACAGATTCCATGATAGTTTTGGGTTGGTTATCCGATTGCCCTCGTCGCTGGAGGTCATTCGTCGCCAATCGAACTGGAGAAATCCTTAAGACTCTTCCCAGACATGTATGGAACCATGTTAAATCTAAGGACAACCCGGCCGACGTGGCATCGAGGGGAGTTTCAACCAATGATCTAATAAATTTCAATCTTTGGTGGTCGGGGCCCTTTTGGCTTGGAAGCGATGCTTCGCAGTGGCCAAGAGACGATTCTTCGGTCAGGGACTCAGAGATACTACAAGAGGAAAGAAAAAGAAAAGCCATAGCATGTACTGTGAGTGGCGCGGACGACGAACTCTTCAACCGCTTTTCGAGTTTTTCAAAATTAATTCGAGTTGTTGCATACATTTTGCGATTCCGGAATAATGCGAGTACAAAAAGGAACTTCCGCAACCTAAACTCGCTATCTGCAAATGATTTCAAGGAAGCTACACTTCAATGTTTAAAGTGCGTTCAGAAGAATGCATTTGAGAAAGAAGTTTGAGAACTGTCAGCTGGAAAAATGTTACCTAACAAAAGCGCAATAAGTAGCTTACATCCCTTCATTGATTAAAGAGGGTTGTTACGAGTAGGCGGCAGACTAAAAAATTCTGCATACTCTTTTGACGCAAAACATCCGATCATCTTGCCCAAAAATTATCATGTTACATCAATTTTAATCGCAGAATATCATAAACTTTATCTACATCCTGGTCCCACCCTCATGATAGGGCTGTTACGACAACGTTTTTGGATTTTGGGTGTCCGTGGCCTTGTAAAGAGACTATATAACAAATGCGTAACTTGCTTCAGACAACGAGCAAGTGCATCATCACAATTGATGGGTCAGATTCCGGAATCTCGCGTACAAATAGCTCGTCCTTTTTTGAAAGTAGGGATTGACTACGCGGGTCCGATCAAGCTCTGCGCAAAGCTTGGTCGAGGTATACGTCCAGTTAAGGGGTACATTGTGCTGTTCGTGTGCTTGGCAACGAAGGCGATCCACTTGGAAGCAGCTAGCGACCTTTCTGCAGAGGCCTTCATTGCAGCGCTGCGTCGGTTTATATCAAGACGAGGAATTCCATCCCACATCCTCTCTGATAATGGCACCAATTTTGTTAGCGGTTATAGAAAAGTCAGAGAAATGCATGACTTAGCCTTAAGCCACAGTAAAAATCATTTAGTAACACACTTTCTCTCTCAATCCAGGATTACTTGGGAATTTATCCCTCCAGGTGCCCCACACTTTGGAGGATTATGGGAGGCGGGTGTCAAAACCGTAAAGTGGCACCTACGCAGAGTTATTGCAGAGACGACGTTGACCTTCGAAGAGATCAGCACCCTGCTAGCCCAGATTGAATCTGTGGTTAACTCTCGTCCATATGGGGCTGCTTCTACGGATCCTGAGGACCTGGATGCCCTTACACCTGGTCATTTTTTAATTGGCCAACCCCTGACTACGCTTCCTGAGGGTGACTACTCCGACGCAAGGATTGGCAGACTCGGACGATTTCAACATCTGCAAGCAATGCTTCAAGGGTTCTGGAAGTGTTGGCAACGAGACTACATATCATCTTTGCAAGAGAGGGGCAAATGGAGACAACCTAAGGAGTGCGTTCATCCCGGTCAACTGGTGCTCCTCGTTGAGAATCAACTTCTTCCCTCCCGATGGTTAACTGGCCGAATAGCTTCCGTTCATCCAGGAAGTGATGGTATCGTGCGGGTGGTCACGATTCGTACAAGGCAGGGCAAATGTAGGAGGGCCATCACCAAGATCGTCAGGCTACCAGTGGACTAAGCACATTCGTGCTTACGAGGGGAGGATGTTCGTGACCAGAGCTACATTATTACTCATTTAGACTTATTTTATTATATTCAGTAGAGTTTCATTGAATTGTTAAATTTCAAATTTTGTAATCTCCAAAAACCGCTGTAAAGAATTAGCTATTGTAAGTGTTAGGACATTTAGGACAGCCATGTCACAGGCTGTCAGTAGGGACATACTTTTTGCGCGTTCGGCACTTGTCATTTGGTGTGCAGCAGCGGCAGGGTAAAGTTGGTGAATTAAAGAAAAAACAAAAGGGAGAAAAGTTTTTTTTTTGTTAATATTGTATTTTTTGTGCAACGGTGAACTTTAAGGGAATTTGTCACGAGCCGACAAATTCCATGAGCCCAGCCCACCTAGTCACCTAAAAACGAAGTTTCCACGAGAGATCAACGTGCGGATCATCGGGAATTTCCACTACATTCGCTTTGTCAGACACATTAAAAGTCTAAATTATGATATACTAACTGTCCCGGCGAACTTTGTACCGCCTAACAGTCAACTGAATTTTTAAACTCCTTGGATGTGCCTGGCTTACACGAATCGGAAATTGAATTCGTTTAAACTCAAAGGAAAACCACGTCCATTGGACCAATGCGAACGAAAAGATGCGAGCTGTAATCAATTGTGCAATCGTATAGAAACGCTACTCGATTCTAATCAACACTTGAAACATTTCTTCTTCCGCGTCGAAAATTATCTCGTTGTTGATCTGTGTGATAAGCTAGACTTTTTCTCATTGCCAAAAGAGCCGCGTTAGTATGGCCCGACTTCGTGCTTCTCAAAGCATATAAAAATGCCGCGACCCAGTAGATCTATACCATTTTCAAGCAACATGTCACCTTTTTCCCACGCAAAAATATCTTTTTCCATTTCAAATGTATAAAAATCCATTTCAAAAGTACTGAATTCGAAAACATTAGTATCGAAATTTAACACCAAAGTGCTCATTATTCCAAATGCAAAAATATCTCAATTCAATTCAAAAGTGCATATATTGTTGAATGTTATATATTGTTACGTCCCTCGACGACGGTGCCGTTCTTCGGAGTCGGGAGACAGTTTTCGGCAGCAACCTTCCCCCACAGGCTGGGCAGTGCCAGCAGCCTTGAAGCTGAGCTCAGCGCGAAAACTGAGCTCAAGCCGGACGACCGTTAGAGATCGAGTTCCGGAAGGTAGTTGGAGATAACCATCGGAGCAGCGTGGAAGTGCGGAAAAACCTAAAAGAGATTTCGAGTTAGTAAATCGGTCGTAGCCTTCACATCCCAAAAATCGTTGTTAACAACAAAGAAATTGTTCACCGCGAACGAATTGTCCCTGAATTCCGCGAAATAAATTGAATTGACGAATATCGCGGGTTTTATTTCTTTCCCCGTAGGCGGAAACCAGGTAAGTCGGTTCCTCCTACTTTCTATCTTGCCCCTTGAGAAGCCCGTCGTGAAAGGCGGCCCCGCAATCGCCAGAAAAGGCGCAGCCACCCGGAGCGAGAGCCTCCGCGACGCCCGTGGTCAGGGTCGAGGGTCATTGCCCCCAGCAGCTGGGTGCCGCAGCGGAATTTCGCTAACCGCACACACACGTTGAGCGGGCCACGGTCACGCACTCACACCAAGGCGACAACCAGGCGCTTCCGCCGCCATCTTCGAGGCGCCCGGCCCCATTTGTTTTGGCCCCAATTTTATTTGGTGTACTCACCCGGGTCCATCCACAGGATCCCTCGGTCGGCCGCCGTACCTCCCGCTCCTACGGGGCCGAAAATCCCGCGCTGCCATTCCCCGTGGGCGCTCCAGCGCCGCGCTGAATTCCCCCGCCGACCCAGCTGAAAAGAAACACCGCACTAGCCCTCAGCGACCCAGGATTCACCGGTTCTGCCTCGCCGGTGTGAATGCGGTGTCGCAGGGCTTCCGTCCTCCCCAAATCGTGCTTTCCACGCGAGAACGCAGCGTCGTGTTTTCTCAGCAACTTTTCGAGCTGTGCGTCCTGGCTGGGAGTAAGGTCTCGTTTCGCTGCGCTGATGAGTTCCACTAGCTCCCCGGGCAATGGCCCTTCAGCCTCGCGGTGCTCGCTGGTCGTTATCCCGACGACGTTGTCGACCTCCTCCACCTGCGCGACCGTCGCATTCACCGGAATCGTTGCCGCTTTATCGGTGGTGTTGCATACACGAATCCAGGCGCTCCCTTCCGAAAATTCCGTCAGTGTAGGAGCCAACAGTAATGTTCCGGCCTCCGCGTCGAGGGAAGTCATTAGGACGGGTGCTCGCAGCAACGCGTGGCAGTTTACCCGAATCAGCGCATCGCCCTGAGGAGGTATTACGACCTCCGCGCATGTCCGGACGGCGTTGACCGGCGACGTCGTTTGTAGTGGAATCCGCTCGCCGCCCACGATGAAGAACCCGCCGCTAAAGTCTAGGGTGCACCCGTGCCTCGTAAAGAAGTCCATTCCTAGGATGCACTCATCGTGAATTTTCGCAAAGTAAAAGGGATGGTACGCCGCAAAATCTCCTATTTTCACGGGGACTTCCGCTATTCCTAGTACCCGTGTTATCTCGCCGGTGACACTCTGTATCACCGTGTTAGTCCGCCGCAGTTTTACGCTTCCGCCACCTCCCTCTAATATTCGAGGGTGCGCAATGGAGTGGCTTGCCCCCGTATCCAGGACAATCGCACAATCCACTTCGTTGATTTCGCCGTTCATATGAAGATTTCCCGAGTTCTAAGCCGTGTTCGCGATAATTTTTACTTCCGATTCAGGGCCTCCACCGTCCGCCAACTTTAGCCCCGAAAAGTCGGCGGGCCCCGTTTAAATGAGCCGGGTCCTGGAAATTCTGCGAGGCTGCTTCGCTGCTCCGACTGGTGGAAGGGACTGCAGGGAACGCGGTATTGGGAAAACCCGCCGGGGCGATCTGGGCGCTATTTGCAGCGTAGGTGCGATCCGGTGGCTGCCGCGATTGCGAGTGGACTATTAGTAATGCATTCCTAGCAGCCGGCGTTCGATTCGTCCAAACTACCTCGAATTCCACTTCGTCGCCCTCTCTGGGGGTCGCTGCCGTGTTGCGCGGTATATTCTTAATCGCATTGCGATGCAAGAAGACGTTTTCCCCGTTGTCGTCGCGCGTTATGAACCCGAAGTTCCGGTCCTCGAGAAATACCCTAATCCTCCCTTTTATGCCGGTCTCTACACGAGACCTCTACAAATCTCTTTTAGGTTTTTCCGCACTTCCACGCTGCTCCGATGGTTATCTCCAACTACCTTCCGGAAGTCGATCTCTAACGGTCGTCCGGCTTGAGCTCAGTTTTCGCGCTGAGCGCAGCTTCAAGGCTGCTGGCACTGCCCAGCCTGTGGGAGAAGGTTGCTGCCGAAAACTGTCTCCCGACTCCGAAGGACGGCACCGTCGTCGAGGGACGTAACAATATATTGATGAATGTGGGTTTCATCTTCATATTAGGAGAATGCACTTTTGAATTGAATTGTAATACTTTGCATTTGGAAATGGAAAAATATATTTTTGCGAGGGAAAAAGGTGACATGTTGCTTAAAAATGGTATATTCTTTCCCAATAAAGCCGTAATGCAATTAGCTTTGTTGGGAAAGATTAAATCTTCTGGGTCGTGGCATTTTTAATATTATTACTCGCACATTAAGATTTATTAATAACACTGCCACAAAACAAACAAATCGACCGGTAACCTTTATATTTATGCTTTTATCAAAAAACGCACCCGCTGTAACACTACTTTTCTTTTGAATTGAAATTCCGTATTTTAAAATTCTCTCGTAAAATGATCTCAATAAATTTTGACTTAAATTTTTTGCATTCAAAGTGTTCCTTTGACTAAAATTTTTGCATTCAAAGTGTTATAATCTAATCGAAGTAGCTATTGTGCTATTTTCCGATCTACTATTTTTTGTGCTTTTCCTTTTGGTTTTTCCCAATTTTCTTTTCTTTTAAGACACCCCTTTATTGAGACGAACAAACCCAAAAAAGAATCATCCAAATCGGTCGAGCCGTTCTCGAGATATCATCAAAAAAGCGGTTCCATATAAAATGTATGAGAAAATGAATTTTCTTCATAAATTCTTTTTCCGTGAATTTTTCCAATATTTTAATAGTTATTCTGTTAGGGAGGGCGGAGACGAGTCCAACAAATCAAAGATCATAAAAATCGGTCCAGCCGTTCTTGAGTTATAAGTGGTCTAACACGACTTTGTTTTATATATACGAGTATAAGATGATATCACAGATAAATAATACAGATGCCCAGTCGAATAGGGCAGAAATTTCCAAAGTTGCCGAATAATCTTTTGCTTGGGCACATGCATATTTAGCTCTCAGGAAACCAACGATTTGCACCAGATATTGCGAAGAATAGGGAGAGAAAAACACGCAACATTTTCCTACCTCAGCCATCATTTGGTCGAGGGCCGCAACATCAAAGCAGCTGGCAGTTTTTAGAAAAAGTGTGATTAGGGGAAAGCCGTAGGGGAGAAGCAAATGAGAAGAGGCAAGCACGGAATGTTGCACAACACCCATTCGCACATGCTTTATTCTATCCCACTGTGTTTTGGAGTGCAAGCAATATGGTGCGCCAACCATACATTTTTTGCTTATCTTCTTGGGCTTGCGCTGATATACCGAGAATGTGTGCGCACACCAGCAAAATCCTGTTGCACGGTTTGTACACAGATGCCAGACGGAAAGGCAAGAAAAATCGAAACGAAATTCATTCTTTAAATTGGATTTGCGCTAGGAGGTTGTAATTTGGAAGAATTTTGCGATTTTTATGCTTGGATTTTTATATGGTTTTTAATATCAACTATTGGATAGGTCTTTGATTCGATTCTTTTGATTTGGTTACGGTTTTGGGATTTTCTATTATTGCAATAACTTAAAAAATTAATATAAAATTGGATACTTTGTTGACGACTTTAGCTTGAATTCATCTTTTTTCTTTGTTACATATTTATTTTATTAATGTGTCCAAACTTTGGAATATTAAATGTTCCATCGTCAGTTGTCAGGCAACTGCGAAAAATAATCCTGAAAGGCGTTTTTTCAACTTTCCAAAAAATAATCCCGAAAAATTTGAAAAGTGGATTAATGCTTCAGGAGAGTCAGTCTCTCCAATAAGGAGAAGGAAAAAGCCATATATTTGCAATATACATTTCGAGGAACGGTATAATAATAATTATGACTAAAAAATAAATTTTCAAAAAATTATTCAGTAAAATTTTCATGTCAATAAAGAAGTAAAACAAAAATCTAATAAATCTTTATACAGTCCCTGTTCATAGAATTAGGACCACTCAGAATTTTTATCATTCCCGAGAAATTTCTCGTAGCTTTATAAAAATGCGGGTTTTTACAAACAAAATCATTTTATCGTATTCTTAAGGCCGTTCTCCAATGCATAGACCAGCCAACCACGAACCATCCAACGAAAATGCTGAATCCCGTGTAAAGTACAAGCCCTTGCCTGTAGTTGTGCCTGCCGGCTGCCAAAACACAATCGGGCAAATGTTAAATGTGGAAGTTTTTACCACTTTTTAAGCGGACAAACTTATCAATTTAACTTTTAATATTCTCCTGAAACTACCGTGCACATTTTTATAAGTGTTTCGTGTTATAATTAGTGCACTATTGTTTTGACAACCGGCGGAAAAGCTGCGGCGATGTCACTATTCTGGTACAATATCGTTGCTGAATGGGCGACTAGTACTATGTGGTTAAAACGAACAAAGAAAAAGTTAGCCAGTTCGACCAAAACCCGAGCGAGAAGGAAGATGACGACACATTCATGTGAGACGACATGGCGCGATTTTGGTTTGTTCGTGGTTGGGTGGTCCGTGCATTGGAGAACGGCCTTTAGTGGCGGCGCCAACATAATGTGAGCGCAATTACAACACCTTATACCCTTTACCCATTTTTCGGGGTGATTTTCGACCTGTCTTTTAAGGGCGTGTTTTGTGAATTTGTGGTACTATATAAATAGGCCGAAAAAACTCAAAATTCATCATTATTCGGGATTTGTTTATTTGTTTGATCCTACGCCAAGGAACTTAAAACAAAATATTACAGAAGTGTGGGAAAATAGACCCGAAATTAAACAAATGATAGAGCGATGCTATGAAAGCATGCCAGAACTAATAAATGCAGTTATTAGTGCTATGGGTGGTCCTACTAAGTATTAAGCCATTTTTAAAGTATGTAAAGTAAGTTCATTAGTTAATAATAGTCAATAAAACAATTATCCAAAAACTACACTTTTTTTCTTACATATATTTATGTTTCCTTCATGTTTTACCAACAAGAAAAGAACGAACTTCAAGAAAATTCTGAGACGAGACGAGACGAGACGAGAGACGAGAGACGAGAGACGAGAGACGAGATACGAGAGACGAGAGACGAGAGACGAGAGACGAGAGACGAGACGAGAGACGAGACGAGACGAAAACTTTCTTTTTTTCCAACAAATAAACAAAATGTATTTCTTTTTTTTGGCGTAGTAGCACACGCCGCCGGGTATCCGCTAGTTAATCAGTAATATTGTAGAGTTTTACTGTAAACTGTAATTTAATTAAAATCTCAATATTTTATAAAAACTTATTGTTTACTAGAGTTTAATGTGTTCATAGCCATTCTATACAAAGAAATAAAATATTATTTCGAATATGTATTATTAGATTCAAAGAAATATTTAATTATTTTCTCAATTTTTTCAGGTCTTCATTTTCTATGTGAAATGATGATATTTCGCAGTTTTGTAGTCTTTTTACTTCCTCTATCATATCATCTGTCAATGTTATGTTATCATTTTGTAGAAATGATTTAAAATGGAGTATTTCCAGTCCTAATGCTATCAAACAAAGAATGCAATCTTTTGCAGCGGTTGAAATGTTTTCCATCAAGAAATTCATTTACAGAACCATTTGCCAGCAAACTACTCTCAACCATAACATTTGTTAAACCACAGTCACTTATCACTTTGCCGATGGCTTTAAAATAAGCCATCATTATGTGAAACAGTCCTAATTGTATGAATAAATTATCAAATTTAGGTTTTTCCGTAACTTGTATTTGAAATGCAACTTTTGCTATCGCAAGATCGTATGTAACCTGTATGTAAGGGCGCTGTAAATCTTTTAGTCCAGTCATTTAGGGGTTTCACCTCGGAATGAGAGACAATAAGCTAGAAACTCGCATACACGTTCATTTTGGTGTTCTGAAACTTGTCTCAAAAGTCTCATAAAATCTCGTGTCTGCGTGGTAAGTTATTCAAGGTCAAAGGTCACGAAAAGCGGTTTTTCGCAATTATGTCGTTTCCTATGCGAAATACGTCATTTGAGGTTATTATGAATTTTGTAGGTCATAAAATTGTCTATAATTTTCATTTAAAGCATTTTTTCATATCATCAACCATTCTCGAGATATAACGCATCCTTAACATATGCAGGGTGTTTTGCTAAGGTCTGAACAGAGGTATGCCAATCGATTCTAAATGGTCTCCTGATCAACGTTTGTTCGGATACCCCCCTTAAAATCGGTCCTTCCCCCCTAAAATCGCGATTGAAAATTTGAAGGGGGTCAACCTAGAGAAAATGCTTTATAAGTTCTTTGAGAGACATCTTAGGATACTGGTTGATAACGCATTGGAAAGCTGGGCCTTCAAGCTTTCCAACGATACCACTCACGACCCAATCCGTCAACAAACAAGCGGGGGAGACCCCGTCACATTTCAACAATGGAAATTTCAAAGCCCAAAATTTGACCTTGACCTTCATTCTGCCGATTTTTTGTATGGGAAGATTGAAGCTTTTTTTGAGAAAAAGCTTCCCTGTTGTGTAGTCAACCATTTATCTGTCGACGCTGTTCACCTAAAGATATTACATATAAGGACGCGCTTGCCACTCTCCGCGCTATATCTCGAGAATGGTTGATAATTTGAAAAAATGTTTTAAATGAAAATTATAGACAATTTTATGATCTACAAAATTCATAATAACCTCAAATGACGTATTTCGCACAGGAAACGAAATAATTGCGAAAAACCGAATTTCGTGACTTTTGACCTTGAAAAAAGTGATAAAAGGGTTAATTTAAATTATAATGCGGATTTCACCTAGTTTCACTGCAATTTATTAAACAAGTAGTAAATTTTACAGAGAAATTTACGAAGCACTTATCTAGTTAATGCACACTTATGGCTATAAATTCATTGCACCCCAAGAAAGCATATATGGAAATTCTTCAATCGCGAAGATCATGCAATTTCCAAAATTCATTTTCTTATTTAATCCCACCTTTTAATTCACTAAATGCCTCTAATTCACTAAAAAATCCAAATCGTCTTCCAAATTCCGCAATCCAATGTCGTCGTCTAATTCCGCAAAAATTCAAAGTTGTTCCCAAGTCCTCACTTAATATCGCACTCAAAGTCTTTGCTAACTGTCTGCTAACTGTGTGGATTTTGCATCTCTCTAAGCCTTAAATAGCTGACTTCTCCAGAGCTCTCAGGCCTTGCCAGCTAGCTACCGATTAAGTGGAAGTGATCGTAAGCTCCACAGGAGGATGTACTATCCTAAAAGTCTCAATTTGTTTTGACGTGCATAGTAGTGACAGTTCGCGGTGCTCCGCATTTTGTGCTTAGTTTTAGTGTTGTGTTTATTTACCATGGATCGCAGGTAAGTTAATTTAATTCAAATAGTTCAGTTGTTGTATTCCCATTTTTAGGAGGCCACCTTCTGGTTGATTCTCACAGGAACTGAGTTGCACCGATCCATGGTCTGTTGCAGGTATGTTTATAATTCATTTCTAATTCATTTTTGTGTTTAATTCATGTGATTGATGTTCCAGCTAATTCGTCGTGGAACAGACCTTGAATAACTCGTGACCCAGACACGATATGATATGAGACTATTTAGTCAGTCATTGAACACCAAAAGAAAGCATTATGCAAATTTACAGCTTATTATCTCCAATTTCGAGGTTTGCCCATTATAGAGCAAGAGCCCGCGACGATCAGACCTTCGTTATTTTATATGAAAAACCTGAAAGTTTCTCTATGTATGTCCCTAATACCCTAGATACACGGACACGATCGAATGAAGATCCAGCACGGATCATCATCGGTTGGCAGTGTATCACTATGAATTAAGTTCGGATCTTCATCCGTTAACTTCATTCCTTCATTCACGGATGAAGTTCCGACAACTTAATTCTGAGCGAATGAAGATGAGAGTCCTGGAAAAATATGGAAAAAATCAGCTGATTTCCAGTGTCAAGCTGTCACAACAAATGAAAATTGAAAAATCGAATTTCATAAGTTGTCAATCAGTAGGTACCTAATATTGTGTTTTAAAAAATATGGTCTACAAGTGGAAAGAAATAGAGGAAATAAAATTCCTTGATGTGTGGAGGGAATATATCAATGACCTGAGAAGAGCAAAACGAAATAGGCACGTTTATGAAGATATGGCGAGGGCATTGGGCAGAGTCGGTGTGCCTGTTTCATTTTCGGAAGTGCAAAGAAAAGTTAATAATTTTTCCCAAAGATATAGGTAATGTTTTTCATTACATATAATAAATTTGATTTAATCGACATTTATTAATAGAAAAGAAAAAATGGGCATGGGCTGTTCAGGGGGCAGCCCATCAGGTTGGAAACACTACAAAAGTGTCCACTCAATTATTGGGAGCTTCGCCAGCAACGACAATTCAAAAATACACGAGAGTATTGAGTGGGTAAGATATTGTTTATTATAAATTGTATAAAAATCTCATGAGTTGTTTTATCTCACGCGTATTTAGGATTCATCGAACTCGGAGCCGCTGTCGCATACCTATTCGCCACCGCAGCGCACCTCTTCGCCACCGCCGCAGACCTCTTCGCCACCGCAGCGCACCTCTTCGCCACCGCCGGCGCGGACCTCTTCGCCACCGCCGCGTAACTCTTCGCCACTACCTTCATCGCTGTTAACACCGTCACCACCACCTCCTATAGCGGGGCCATCAACATCAGGTTCTTCCTCATCGGGTGCTAGAAAAAAGGACACAATTTCGGAAAAATTGTTGCGTGAATTGAAAAAAACAAATGAACTAATTGCAAAAGACATTGAAGAAACAGCGGAATACGTGAGGGAGTCTCAAAAATTGGAAAGAGAGTGGATTGAAATGATGAAAGAATTCTTACAGAAGATACCGAAAACATAACATTTTTTACACGCATCGATATTCGCAATAATTAGTTACTAAATTATGTTTTCGGTATCTCAATATCAAAATGAATTAATGTTGTTTTTGCTTTTGATTTTGTAGAGAAATTATTTAATTTATATTATATTACAAGAAATTATTACCGAAATATGTTGCTAGAGCGTTCCTTATTTGACTTCCTTCCAAATTTCCATCAGCTTGCGTTCTTCTACAAGTATACTGTCTATGTTGGGTAGGACGAACGTTGCTTTCTTCTAGCCATGATGACAAAACGAAATCTCTCTCCGTTGTGCAGAAATTATGCAAAACACAACAAGCTTGGATAACACGATACGCATTGTTTATAGGCACATCCAATCCCTTGCCAATTTTCCGATATCTTGCTTTTAACTGGCCAAAAGCATTTTCTATGACCCTTCTACTCTTCGACAGCTTATAGTTGAATGCTTTTTCTCGGGGACATTGATTCGCGATGAAAGGAAATGGTTTTAGTACATATTTTGATAATTTAAAAGCCGAGTCACCAATCAATAAAATTGGAATACTAAGTCCGTTGATATGCACATTATTTTGTTGAAAAATCGGTGATCTTTCGTGCATTAGTTTTAGGGCGGAGTGTTCAAAAATGCTTGAATCATTATTTCGCCCCGTTGCACCCACGTTAATGTATGTAAACTTGCACCTAAAAAATCGTTCATATTAAAATATAGTTTGTAACATACCTTTTCTGCCGACCGCCCATCTCGCGCCGCCACTGGTCGCCGGCTAAAGCTCAGGGCTGGGGGGGATCGTATCGCGCCGAATGGGGGGGTGTAGGTATGCATCCAAAAAAAATTTTCTTAAAATTGGGGCTGCGGTGGCGGTAACGCTGACAAGATGACCAGCAAGCGGCAGGTGGTCGAGAGGGACTCGCAGGCTCACGGGGCCTCACATTGGCAACCAGCTTCTCCACTCCATCTCGTCTGAACTCACGGCCTATTCATCATCTGTCCGAGAGCAACCACCAGCATAAAAATTTCAGGGAAAGAAAACAATAAAACAAAAATAAAATACCAAACCACAACGAAAGATAAGAACCGGGAAATTCCTCCCTCGAGAGCAGTCCAGCGAGGGCGTGCAGGGCTTAAGCCTCCCTAAAGCACCCAGTTCCTGACGCAAATCGACCGAGCTATTCCAACAAAAAAAAGGACGGAATAATAGATTCTCTGTTTTTTTTTTCTTTCTTCTTCCTTCCGGTTTATTCCAAAAACTTACTTATACTACTCGTATCTATCCTGCCGCTTAACAAAGTAAAAAAAATAAGAGAAAAAAAAGGAAAAAAACTACCTGCTTCTTAACCTCACTTAAGGCTACGCAGAGGGGGTTGAGGGATGATCCTGACGATGGGGCGCCCTGGAGGGTAGTTGCCAATACTGCAGTCCAGGCTGCGTGGGTCCGTCTTCGTTCCACGAGGTCCAGGTCAGCTCTCCTTCTTTTGGCTTCCCGTAATTTTCTTTCGTAGGGCAATTCACCGAACTTATCACAATTTTTCCAAAGTTCAGTTGTTTTTCTTTCTCTTGGCTGGAACTCAAAGACGTCCCGCCCGCAGTTACACACACAAAAAAAGAAAATCTTTAGTTCACTAAGTTTTGGCTTGATATGGAAAACACCAGAACGTTCTTTTTTTTTCCTTTTTTTTTTTGTTTTTTTAATCTTTTTGGTCTCTGTTTCAGGGTTCACTTATCGCATTAATTGTATAAAATTCAGAGGAAAACAACGCGACAGTATAATTGTTCCCGTTTTTATCGTTTTTCTTATTTTTTTTTTTTTTTTTTTTTTTTTTTATCAAATTTTATAGTTGCAGTCCACACTAAATCGGCTACCACACTTGGGTTCTGCAATTCCTCGCAATTGGCATCAATTATCCGATGTATTCAATATTTAATTCACTGGCTCAACACCTGCTTTTCTTAGTTTCTTTAACTCGTGCTCGCACAAACTTAAAAGTCCAATATTAGCTTCCTCCTTATTCTATTCCAACTTAACTCTCTAACAATCCTCAGCCAACTCCCTGACTTTTTCCTCCAGCTAGCTTGGTCGATTGCGTCTGAGCTCGTGGTTTTTCAAAAAGTCTTTCCCATTGGTGGACGCTCTCGAGGGAAATCACGCCATTTAACGGTCTCCTCCGCGCACGGCTTTGCCGGCTGGTAGTCGCTGCTTGGGACGGAGATGACAGTGCGCGCCGAAAGTAAAGGGACAGGCCTGGGCACAGTGTCGGGCATAAACAAGAGGGAGGATGGAGAAAAGGTTTAATCTGACCGAGCCGACTCGTAACATCCCCCCCCCCGCAAGCTTTTGATAGAGACTCGCCCCGAGTTCGTCGAAAGCTGGAACCACGAGTCGGTATGAGGAAAAGACAATTCAACCGGAGAGGGAACGGAAAAAGACTTGAGAAGAGAAAAAGTTTTTGAAGATTTGCCAGGGTTATTGACTAACTACTTATTCGGCTCAGGGTATGAGCTAACACCATATTTCCTGAAAGGTTAACAACCCACCCCTGACGAACGTTTCATGCTCTCGCTGAATTAAAGACGTAGGTCCTTAGCGTGAAATACTCCTAAGTAGTTACCCTTCAGATCCTCTACTTCATAGCAAGCATTACCGCGTTTAGCTCTGATTCTACTAGGCAGAAACTTTGGAGCCAACTTCGCGTTATACTTGTCGCTAGCTTTGCTCAAAGAGAAGTTCCGACGGTATACAATCTGACCAACATTAAGGTTTCTTTCACGACTTCTAAGATTGTATACTCTCACACTTTTATCGTAAGATTTCTTGAGGTTTTGTACCACCTTGTCATATACTAGTTGACGTTTCGCCGTGGGTGGTAGCAATTGGATATCGCTGGGTTGCAGCAGATGCATACTGCGTAACAATTGGTAATCTTGGGCATGAGTAACTAAATGATTCCCGAAAACCAAGAAATGTGGAGTGAATTTAGTTGCTGAATGAACCGTGTTCCGGATAGCGCAACCTATTTCGGCTACATATTTGTCCCAATCCCGGTGGTCCTTCTTTATGTAGGAACGAATGGCCGCTAAGATTGTACGGTTAACTCGCTCCGACGCATTGGACTGGGGACTATAGAGCGGGGTGAAGAAGTGCTTCGTACCATATTTAGAAAGTAGGGCTTTAAACTCCTTTGAAGTAAACTGTACGCCGTTATCGGAATGAATAAACTCTGGGACTCCGAACAACAAGAATACTTCCTTTTCTAAGTAGCTGACTACTAAGGCCGCGGTTGCCTTCCGCATGGGCTTGAGCAGTACGAAGCGACTGAATTGATCCAGTACGATGAAGAGGTAAGTATTTCCTGCTTTACTACGAGGGTAAGGACCGAGGAAATCAATGAAAACTCGTTGCCAAGGGCGCTCGATAATGACTTGGTTTCCCATCGGTGGCCTCAGGGAAACATTTGGAGCTTTGCTCTGCTTACAGATGACGCAACCCCTAATAAAGTCCCTAACCTGACGAGCCATTCCAGGCCAGTAGTAGTTTCTACTGAGCCGTTCATACACTTTAGACATTCCGCAGTGTGCGGAAGTGGGGGGATCGTGAGCCCGCTGGATAAGCTCAAGGGTCAAGCTTTCTGGCACCCAGAGCTTCCATTCATGCTCCAGAGACTCATCTGTAGCAGTGGGAAAGACTTTCTTGTATACCATATTTCCTTCTACCTTTAAGTCTGGCAACGAATCAGCCCGCTCCTGAATGCGTCGTCTTAACACCCCATAGCTGGGTTCTTCAAACGCTGTAGAATCTAAATCTATACTCAGGGATAACACCGCCGCGATCTCGACTGCTTCCTCATGTACTCGAGAAAGGGCATCTGGAACAACCTGCTGTGTACCTTTTCTGTGCTCAATTTCAAAGTCGAAAACCTGCAGTTTAAGACTCCAGCGCGCCAAGCGGCCACTCAAGTCACGCTGGCTCATTAGCCATTTTAAGCTAGAGTGATCGGTTACTATTTTGAAGTGTGAGCCCTCGATGTAAGGTCTAAACTTTTTCACACCGAGCACAGCAGCCAGACATTCGAGTTCCGTAGTGGAATAATTACGCTGGGCAGTGTTGAGCTTCTGGGACATGAAAGCCAACGGACGCTCTTGCCCCTCCTCATCCAGCTGGACCAAAACCGCCCCGACACCACAGGAACTAGCATCACAGGATAAAATAAAGGGCTTCCGAAAATCTGGACAAGCCAGCACTGGGGCTGATGACAGAGCCTGTTTGATGTCTTTAAAGGCTTTGTCTGCCTCGCTCGTCCAAACTGGGGATTTACGCTTGGCTAGAAGATCTGAGATAGGAGCTACAATAGAAGCGAAATTACGAATGAAACGCCTGTACCATCCGGCCATTCCCAAAAATCTGCGGATACTCCGCGCGGTTTTCGGTTGAGGATATTCGGCGATGGCGCGAACCTTATCAGGGTCAGTTCTGAGACCTCCTTCCCCTATTACATAACCGAGATACCTTACCGATTTCTGACAGAATCGAGATTTTTCTACATTAATAGTCAATCCTGCAACCTCGAGGCAACGAGCAACTTCACTCAGTAGTTCCACATGGCTGTCGAAGTCTTCGGTAAGGACGAGCAGGTCATCGAGATAAACGAAAACACGATCTTGGAGACGATATGGGATGACTTTTTCCATCAACTTGCACATTCGTTGGGGGGCGTTACACAGTCCAAAGGGCATAACTGTGAACTGGTACAGGGCCCTACCTGGTACCGTGAAGGCTGTTATCTCCTTTGATTTCTCGTTTAAAGGAATTTGCCAAAAGGCGTCCTTTAAATCTATACTAGAAATGAACTTTGGTGCAGGTAGCCTACTTAGTATACCGTCAATATGAGGCAATGGGAAGGCGTCCTTTTTTGTTACTGAATTCACCTTGCGAAAGTCAAGGCATAATCTCATCTTTCCATTGGCTTTGCGCACCATAACTACAGGTGATGACCAGGGGCTTTCCGATTCCTCAATAACCCCAAGGTCAAGCATGCGATCTAATTCTGCATCCATCACTTTTTGGACTGCGGGTGATACCGGGTAAAACCTTTGCTTAATTGGCGTACTGTTCCCGACATCGATAGTGTGCTCGGTAAGGAGAGTTTTACCTAGTCCTTTTTCAGCGCAAGAAGGAAATCTTGCGATGACTTCTTCCAATCTCCTTTCTTGAGCCTTGGTTAATGAATGAGTGTTTTCAGGCACGGACAGTTCGCTTAATGTGGATGGTCTTTCTACCACCGTAGGTTTGATGTTAAACTCATTCCAAAAGTCTATACCCAAGAAAAGGGTGCGCTTCAAACTGGGAACTAAGTATAAACGAATAGTTTTGGTCATATCAAGGTAAGTTATTGGCGTATCAACGTAACCGATTATTGCCTGCTTGGATCCATCTGCGGTCAGAACACTCGAATGGAGGCTTGTGAAGCTTTTATTGGAAGAATTCAGCAGTTCTTGAGCTCCTTCGCCTAAACAACTTATGCTCGCTCCACTATCCAATAAACCTCTAATAGTTTTACCAAATATAGTCACCAGTGCATAGGGTCGCTCATCACAGGGATCGGGCAAGTAGGCGGATGAAAGTTCTTTCAAAGCTAATTGTTTTTGACTAAAATAATGGCGAACTCGAAGAGCTCGTTTCGATACGGTTGACCTGCCTTTAGTTGGTGCATCATCCCTTATAGGGGCGGAAGGGACACACCTGGTGTCTTGGGACTTTGCAAATCGGTAGCGTTCCTGGGTGGCGGTGGGTAACGACGCGGGAGGGCGCTCCCAGGAGTAGCTGCTCCCGCTGATTTGTTTCCCGGCCTACACTTTTGGCATTTCGGTTTTACTACATCCTCTGCTCCGCAACCGTAACAGAATATATGCAGTGGAGGAGAAGGACAATCCAGGAAACTATGCCCCATGTCCTTACAATTCCAGCAAATGAGATACTCCTTCCCCGCAGAGTTCTTCGGCCCCTCCAAACCTACTGCACAAAGCTGATCCGCAAATCCCGCTTCTTCATAAGAAAGTTCGTTAACCCGACGAACCGGAAATGGGTCAGGGGTCATACCCAATCTCACCCATAAACGTTCGTAAATTTGGACCGCGTCTTGTAGAGCATCCATATAAAGAATGACATCTTTGGCAAGGGAGTTCTGAAGTACCGGTTTCATATTTCGGCGGGCGATTTCCACCAATTCCCGTTCAGGGATTGGGCTACGCATGCGTGCGGCCTTACTCTCGATATCCAATCGGAAATCTGCAAACGATTCTTTGGGTCCCTGTTTTCTCATATCGATATACCGCCTTATCTCAAGGTCTGACGTATAGTCTCTGAACTCTTTCAACATAGCGCCTCGAAGTTGGCCCCATGTAAGTCCTGGGTACTTTCTTCGGTGTAACCAATACCAGTCAGAAGCCTTTCCATCCAACATCTGATGGATGTGGGAAATCATAAATTTCGGAGGTATGCCCTCCCCGGACGCTAGCACCTCCAATCGGAAGAAAAACTCCTCCACAGAGAGACCGCTTGGCTGAGCTGAAAATTTCAGACGCCAGGAAGAAATTACCTTGCTCCAGCGTGGGTCATGATATTCTTCCGAAGAACGCGGGAGACTAATCTCATGAACATTATCACGGGGAGGTTGGGGAGCATTCTGGGAAAAGTATCGTGGCGCTTGCGCTGTGCTACTATACTTGGGTCTACGAGGGGACCAATTTGTTGTATTGGGCATATCCCTCCAATTACTAGCACCAAAATTTTTGAACCGAGCCACAGGTTCCCTTGGCCCAGCAGGAGCTCGAGGGTTACGAAAGTCAGGGACCGTATCATCGGCATCCTCGAACAAGGTATTCAAGGATTTACGCGGGCCTGGGCTGGTTAAAGATATCCTAGGGTTTAGGAGTTCGCCTGTGTGCCTACCCTTTTTGGGCACTTTAGGTCTTACTCCATGCTTCCCGGACGTCTCTTGTGCCACTACAGTGGCCTCGCTCCCCAAAGGGGTCTTTATTTTCGTAAGGTGAGCTGGACTCTCTCCACTGGCCAAAGACGTATCTGCATTAATCGTCTCAATTAAATATAACTGTTGGTCTACTTCCTGTTGTAAAGGCTCCACTGATGGCTTAAGGGTTGGAGAATACAACAATAGCCTAATCAGCCGATGCTTCAAATGCAGCAACCGGCTCTTTGCAATTTGCAGGTCCTGTTCGTTATTTTCACGTATTCCTATTTCAACCAGCCTACTCAATTCACTACATTTTGCCGAACACTCACGCAATTCGGTATTGACTGAGCGAATATTATGGATTCGCTGGGGCGCCAAGTCCTCATTTGCAGCTTCTTTCTCCAAAAGTTTTGGCAACCGATCAAAGTCGACCTCATTGACTAATTCTCTGATTTGCCTTTCAACAGACAACTCATCTAGAGTTAAATATCTAACATCCATGGTGAAGGGGTATCAGGAATGATCTTTTATTCTTATTAAAGGACAAAAGATATATAACCAAGAAATTAGAATTAAAAATAAGGAAACAAGAGGGAAAAGAAAAAAAGACAAGGGAAACAACAACAAAAAATTTTAATGGAGTAAGCGACAAGTCCTAAGGCAATTCAATTGGCCTGACCCTTACCAATCTTGATCATACAGGTCACAAAAAATACTTAAATCCTGAATTTCTAATTCAAACTGAACTACTACCAAATTCACCACCCACACTTGAAGGGAACAAACCCCTGTAAACTTTGAAAAAATATTAAATACTGAACTTAGAGACTGGGGTGGAGCAGCTGGGCCACCGATACAGAAACCCCAAAACTACCGCGAACTACCGATACTACCTTGCTAGTCCCTCTCACACGCTTAATAATGATAACACCCGATCACGAAATCTCGGAAACCCTCTAGGAAAGCTACCGGGCAAGGGGATTGGATATAGAGTTCTGGAAAATTCGAAGTTCGGAACCACCAAATTTCGTTTCGACAAAATCCTCTAAATTAGTCAGTTCAGGATAAAATGCTAGGAACCACCGAGCAGTAGTCACTGAACTTGATTATATATAAAACAAATCTACCGCGCTTCAGCATTAGGGTGATGTGGAACCGGACCACCTAGAACCACTTCAAACCCTAAAACTACCATACTCCAAGAATCACGATAGCGACCCTAAGATTACAGATCATCCGGACTAAGTGCTAAACCATCGGGCCCCACGTTGGGCGCCATTTTGTAACATACCTTTTCTGCCGACCGCCCATCTCGCGCCGCCACTGGTCGCCGGCTAAAGCTCAGGGCTGGGGGGGATCGTATCGCGCCGAATGGGGGGGTGTAGGTATGCATCCAAAAAAAATTTTCTTAAAATTGGGGCTGCGGTGGCGGTAACGCTGACAAGATGACCAGCAAGCGGCAGGTGGTCGAGAGGGACTCGCAGGCTCACGGGGCCTCACATTGGCAACCAGCTTCTCCACTCCATCTCGTCTGAACTCACGGCCTATTCATCATCTGTCCGAGAGCAACCACCAGCATAAAAATTTCAGGGAAAGAAAACAATAAAACAAAAATAAAATACCAAACCATAACGAAAGATAAGAACCGGGAAATTCCTCCCTCGAGAGCAGTCCAGCGAGGGCGTGCAGGGCTTAAGCCTCCCTAAAGCACCCAGTTCCTGACGCAAATCGACCGAGCTATTCCAACAAAAAAAAGGACGGAATAATAGATTCTCTGTTTTTTTTTTCTTTCTTCTTCCTTCCGGTTTATTCCAAAAACTTACTTATACTACTCGTATCTATCCTGCCGCTTAACAAAGTAAAAAAAAAAAGAGAAAAAAAAGGAAAAAAACTACCTGCTTCTTAACCTCACTTAAGGCTACGCAGAGGGGGTTGAGGGATGATCCTGACGATGGGGCGCCCTGGAGGGTAGTTGCCAATACTGCAGTCCAGGCTGCGTGGGTCCGTCTTCGTTCCACGAGGTCCAGGTCAGCTCTCCTTCTTTTGGCTTCCCGTAATTTTCTTTCGTAGGGCAATTCACCGAACTTATCACAATTTTTCCAAAGTTCAGTTGTTTTTCTTTCTCTTGGCTGGAACTCAAAGACGTCCCGCCCGCAGTTACACACACAAAAAAAGAAAATCTTTAGTTCACTAAGTTTTGGCTTGATATGGAAAACACCAGAACGTTCTTTTTTTTTCCTTTTTTTTTTGTTTTTTTAATCTTTTTGGTCTCTGTTTCAGGGTTCACTTATCGCATTAATTGTATAAAATTCAGAGGAAAACAACGCGACAGTATAATTGTTCCCGTTTTTATCGTTTTTCTTATTTTTTTTTTTTTTTTTTTTTTTTTTTTATCAAATTTTATAGTTGCAGTCCACACTAAATCGGCTACCACACTTGGGTTCTGCAATTCCTCGCAATTGGCATCAATTATCCGATGTATTCAATATTTAATTCACTGGCTCAACACCTGCTTTTCTTAGTTTCTTTAACTCGTGCTCGCACAAACTTAAAAGTCCAATATTAGCTTCCTCCTTATTCTATTCCAACTTAACTCTCTAACAATCCTCAGCCAACTCCCTGACTTTTTCCTCCAGCTAGCTTGGTCGATTGCGTCTGAGCTCGTGGTTTTTCAAAAAGTCTTTCCCATTGGTGGACGCTCTCGAGGGAAATCACGCCATTTAACGGTCTCCTCCGCGCACGGCTTTGCCGGCTGGTAGTCGCTGCTTGGGACGGAGATGACAGTGCGCGCCGAAAGTAAAGGGACAGGCCTGGGCACAGTGTCGGGCATAAACAAGAGGGAGGATGGAGAAAAGGTTTAATCTGACCGAGCCGACTCGTAACAAGTTATATATGCATATGTATTTACTTGTGATCTGCAGCAGCAAATAAAATAATGGAGTACCAGCCTTTAAAATTATAGTAATCCGTAGCATCGGATTTCGGTGGACGGACCTCTATATGACACCCGTCTGCAATTCCATACGAATGTAGAATAATAAAATTAAAATATTACGAAATTAAATGTTTACCAATTGCACCATAGCACTGCGGGAAGCCTAACTCAGCAAACCCAGGAACAATTTCATTTATCTTTTCTTGAGTAGGTGGATACGCATTAAGGTAGTCACTTCTGAGTGCTGAATAAACCTCATCGCAAAATTCCAACACGAATTGCCCTACAGACGTCCTGCCGATTCCGAATAAGTTTGCCACAGTTCTATATTCGGCAGACGACCGTAGGGCATACAAACACGCAGCAACACGTTTCTCCAACGGAATAGCTTGTCTCATGTTTGTATCTCTTCTTTTTAAATTTTTAAGTTTTGCTACCAGTTTGTTGAATGATTCCCTCTTCATTCCGAAATTTTCCTTAAACATTAACTCTGTAAATTTGGGAACTTCGCATTCCCAAAATTTACTATATCTTTCCTAGAATAATTTGTTAAATACTACCTACATATTATATGAAAAGATCTTTTTACTTACAACATTCCACAAAACTCTATTTCTCATTTCACTCAACAAAATATTAGTTATGTAATTTATTTTTAGAACACGGTATATTAAACTTTTTCGTTTTTTCATAATTATGTTTTTCAAGCATTTCGACCTCCTCCTCAAAACTATTAATTTATTAAAAACACTTCTTAACTCCGCTGGTTGCATCTTGAAGCGTCACGAAATGTCATCGACTCGAATGAAGTTCGGCCGTGTATCATGCATGGAATGAATGAAAATCCGAGTGAATTATCATTCATCGGATCTTCATTCGACCGTGTCCGTGTATCTAGGGTATAATACAGGTAAAAACGATCCCTGACTATGAAGTTTGGAAAACGGTGGGTTTGAAAGGTAACTGGTGTCAAATATGTGTAAAATTGGACCTAACTTTCGTCAAAATATAAAACCCAGTTTTTATATACAGGGTGACTGGAAATTGCTGGCATTCCTCTCGGGAGAACAAACTATGACTAATTTGGAGTGATTTTTCCTATATCACTTAGGGGTCGAAAATGCGCCATTTTCGAGAAAATCGACTTCGTATATTTTTTACAAAAATCCGAATTTTGGGAGTTAAAAATGAAAAAAAAAAAAAAATCTCACTTTTTGGCTTGACTTTTCCCATGATCTGAGAGCTTACTAGTTGGCCAACCATCCTAAAGCTAAAAACCACGAAATTTACTGTTAGATTTTTTGTTGTGTGTTCAAACTTACAATAAATAAAAAAAATAAAATTAAAATTCTTCACAAAAGTGTCATTTTCACAAAAAAAATGTCTGGAACTTGTCGTAAAAAGCATTGTCATTACATCTCAGTATCCTCAGCTATCCAAAAAGGTACAATTTTCAACAAAACAAATGGTAGTTTTTTATTTTAATTTGAAAATGTAGGAGTGGAGCAGTGTACAATAAGGTAAAATTTTAATTAATTAATACAACAAAAATTAGGAAAAATGTTCATTTAATCAAAAACTTTGCAACAGTTACAAATCTTGTTCAAATTGTCTACCATGATTCCGAATGCAAGCACGTAGCCTTTTACGCACTTCTGTTTTAACTACTCTCGATGTGAGTGATAGCTTGACTTGCTCAGCTGCATTGATGATTCTCTCTCTTAGTTCCTCCACTGAGTTGGCAGGTGTTTGATACACCAGATCCTTCATGTGACCCCATAGATAGAAATCACACGGCGTCAGATCGGGGCACCTTGCTGGCCAAGGAATCGGTCCACCTCGACCAATCCAACGTCTCGGGTAGTTTTGGTCAAGCCACTGCCTTACACCCAAGCGGTAGTGAGCTGGGCAGCCATCATGTTGGTAGACCATACCTTGTCTTGTTGCTAGTGGCACCTCCTCCAGCAAAGTGGGTATCTCATTCTCCAGAAATTCTTCATACACAATGCCGTTCAGGTTTTGAGGTAGAAAAAATGGCCCAATGAGGTAATGGTCAATAATCCCCATCCAAACGTTAAGCGAAAACCTTCTTTGGTGTGAGGCTTCTTTAATTTTTTTAGGGTTTTCCTCTTTTGGGGCCCAATAGTGTGCATTGTGATAGTTGGTTATACCGTCATGGTCAAACTTTGATTCGTCGGTCCATAAAATCTTATTGAGATAGTTAGGATCCTCCACGTCCGTGTTTATCATAAACCGACAAAAATCCAACCTTCTAGCCGGATCTCCTTCTTCTTGACCATGGACTGGCGTGTAGTGGAACGGATGTAATCGACTCGTGTGCACTGTCCACCACACTTTCCATTGGCTTAGTCCAAGCCGCATCGCAACAAATCTGGTTGAAGTTGTTGGGTCTCGTTGAAAACAATCAAGTATTTCTTCTTCGTCCTCAGGGGCATAATTTCTTGGTCTCCCGGTATCGCTCGTCCTTCGTTTAACGAATCCGGATTCACGAAGACGTTGGTAAGTATCTCGAAACACTCTGACGTGAGGTAAGTGTCGAAGAGGAAAACGACTTTCGTATTCCCTTCTCGCAGCAGCAGCGTCGCCATCACAATAGCCATAGATAAACAAAATATCTGCGTACTCTTCGTTGCTAAACATAGCCATGTTGAAAAAACTGTCTTCAAAACAGCGATTTTTAGTCGAAAATTTAGTCAGAATTTAACAACACGTCTGTACTCGCAGGTGACTGAATGTAGATCGTGTGATTTCTATCTATGGGGTCACATGAAGGATCTGGTGTATCAAACGTGGACCGATTCCTTGGCCAGCAAGGTGCCCCGATCTGACGCCGTGTGATTTCTATCTATGGGGTCACATGAAGGATCTGGTGTATCAAACACCTGCCAACTCAGTGGAGGAACTAAGAGAGAGAATCATCAATGCAGCTGAGCAAGTCAAGCTATCACTCACATCGAGAGTAGTTAAAACAGAAGTGCGTAAAAGGCTACGTGCTTGCATTCGGAATCATGGTAGACAATTTGAACAAGATTTGTAACTGTTGCAAAGTTTTTGATTAAATGAACATTTTTCCTAATTTTTGTTGTATTAATTAATTAAAATTTTACCTTATTGTACACTGCTCCACTCCTACATTTTCAAATTAAAATAAAAAACTACCATTTGTTTTGTTGAAAATTGTACCTTTTTGGATAGCTGAGGATACTGAGATGTAATGACAATGCTTTTTACGACAAGTTCCAGACATTTTTTTTGTGAAAATGACACTTTTGTGAAGAATTTTAATTTTATTTTTTTTATTTATTGTAAGTTTGAACACACAACAAAAAATCTAACAGTAAATTTCGTGGTTTTTAGCTTTAGGATGGTTGGCCAACTAGTAAGCTCTCAGATCATGGGAAAAGTCAAGCCAAAAAGGGAGAATTTTTTTTTTTTTTTAATTTTTAACTCCCAAAATTCGGATTTTTGTAAAAAATATACGAAGTCGATTTTCTCGAAAATGGCGCATTTTCGACCCCTTAGTGATATAGGAAAAATCACTCCAAATTAGTCATAGTTTGTTCTCCCGAGAGGAATGCCAGCAATTTCCAGTCACCCTGTATTTTATTTGGAATAATATTGGAAATCACGTCGTCCATTGTCAGACACTTTGGACGGTTGTAACCCTCTGTCAGACACCTTTAAAATATACTAAGTTATAATTCTACTGACGTCATAAGTATAAAAGCTGAATTTTATATATATTACTTGAGGAACTATCAAAAGATGTTTTATCAGCTGTCAGACCGTTTCGATGGTTCCTTCACCTTGTCAGACACATTTAAGTTGGGTTGAAGTTGCGAAAAATTGACAATGGGTCCACCTAGAAAATGCTTAATACGTTCTTTCAAAGACATCCTACAATACTAGTTGATAACGCATTGGAAAGCTGAGCCTTTAGGTTTTCCAACGATACCACCCACGACCCAATCCGCTAACAAAAAAGCGAGAGAGACCGCGTCAAACTTCAAAAATGACAATTTCAAAGCCCAAAATTTGACCTTGATCCTTCATTCTTCCGATTTTTTGTATGGGAAGATCGAAACTTTTTTTGAGAAAACGCTTCCCTGTCATGTAGCCCTTCTCAAGAAAAAAACCGCACTCAAATCTGACGGCACGTTCCGAAGTTATTCGTGTTACAATAATTAATACAACAACACCCACTATCCGCAATGAAGTCCAATTGGAATGTAACGTCACTTTCCAATTGCACTTCATTGTGCTGTATTAATTATTGTAACATGAAAACATTAATTTTAAACCCAAAAGTAGGACAACAGCTATTCCTAAAGTAATTAAACTTGCTACTGCTCTGAAATTGCTTGCAACTGGAAGTTATCAAAAAATGACGACGATACAGCGCCTAGAAATTTCGCGTGACGCGTGACCTCGCTACATATTTTAGCAAGGAGTGACGTCAAAACCCCCCACTCCTGAACTTTGCTGCGACATATTTTCGTCAATTTTTATTTATTTTACTAGCTGACCCGTGCCCACTTCGCTGGTCGTCAAACATTTTTACTTGTGATGAAAATATATTGTGTAGTTCTTAGTACTGAGTATTTAGGATTTATTTTATTTCTTGCTGGCTGCTAGTATGTATTGGGCTGGGCGAGTATGTTAATTGTTTAAGACTTCTCTGTATATATGTATGTTGGCGCAAAGCAAAAATTTTTTGTTTGTTTGGCGCCGACTAAAAATTAGTTACTTACATTAGTTTAGGTGCTCAGTTATTCAGACTAAAAGGGTTTATTTTATTTTTCATTTTTCAGTTCCTTTTTTGTCGGTTTAATTTTTGGTTAAAAAGCTTTTATATACCTTTAAAAATATTGAAATTAGAGGACGAACGAAATCTATCGAAATTACCTTGTTATTCTTCACTGAGAATTTTACAATCTTGAAATCCTCGTGTATCAAATTAAAACTAATCGAGTATCGCTAAAAACCAATGACTGATCAATGTAATTGTTTAGAAAACTTCGCTTCAACCAAATCTTACCTCAAAATCCACTATATTTTATGAAAATCAATTGTAAATTTTAGGTCCACCTACTTCAAAACTACTCTTTTAAATTGAAATTCCGTGTAAAACTTCTGTCGCAAAATCATCTCAGTAAACTTTGACATACAGTTTTTGCATGGAAAGTGCTACTTTGACTTAAATTTTTTGCACGGTTTTTTTAATTTACTCTGTGATTTTGGCGGGAAAAGAAAAGTGCTGTTTTTACTATTTTCCAAGCAATTTTTATGTTTTTTCTCTCCATAAGAACCTTCCTTGTGCCTTAAGGAAAATATGGAAAATTGAATGAATTGGTCGAGCCGTTCTCGAGTTTTGCGCTTAGCAACACATTTGGCGATTCATTTTTATTTATATAGATTTACAATCAATTACAGCCGATTTATATGAATTAATCAAGACCAAAGTACAGTGGAAATGGTCGAGATTTCATCAGAACATTTTCGAACAAGTTAAACGGAAATTGACAGAACCCGGAGTGTTAGTACCGTTTGACGAAACTAGGGAAGTTATCATCTCATGTGATGCTTCAGATAAAGGCGTAGGCGCAGTAATACAAAATATACAAGGGAAGGTGGAAAAACCCATTGCTTTCGCATCACGGAAGTTGTCTGAAGCAGAGCAAAAATATTCCATAATCGACAGAGAAGCGTTAAGCATTATAATTGCGATACAAAAGTTCGATCAATACATTCGAGGGAAGCGATTCACATTAGTCACGGATCACAAACCGCTACAATATATCTTCGGACAAACCAGGAATCTTCTTAAGATTGTCAACAACAGATTGGTTCGTTGGGCATTGCTATTAAACCAGTACCAATATGACATTCAATACAGAAAAGGATCAACCAACATTATCGCAGACTGTCTATCACGCCTACCCAATGACCTGGAACAGCCATCAGTAGCAGAACACGGGATTCAGCAAATTACGGAAGACATTATTTTCGAAAAGATCTCCGACATTGAATTATCTCAGAGCAATCTCCGAAAGGCTACATCGCAAGATAAGCTATGCAAGCGCATAATTATCAACATAAAATCAAATTGGGCAAACATCAACGAAGCCGCGGAGTTGAAGCCGTATTATGTTAAACGTACAGAACTGTCCTACGAAGATGGTATTATAATGTGGCAGGGGAGAATTGACATTCCCGCAAAACTTCGTAAGGTTGTTCTTAAAAAATTACATGAAGGTCATCCAGGGATCGTGGCCATGAAAGCATTGTGCAGATATTACGTCTGGTGGCACAATATTGACGACAACATTGAACAATTTTGCAAGTCGTGTGCATCGTGTCAAGAAAACCGTCAACATGAAACGCCGTGACCAATATACTCGTGGACTATTCCGGAAACTAACTGGAAGAGAGTTCACATCGATTACGCAGGACCTTTTGAAGGAAAATTTTGGCTTATTGTGGTTGATGCGTTATCAAAATGGATTGAAATTGTACACATGAAGTCATTAAATGCTCATACGCTATGCAACACGTTTGACAGCATCTTTTCGACATTTGGATGTCCTAGAGTTATCGTCAGTGACAACGGTACACAGTTCACATCAGGAGAGTTTAGTAGATTTTGTCAGCAATACGGGGTTAGACATATAACGTGTTCACAATATATCCCTCGTACAAATGGACTAGCGGAAAGAGTAGTACGAACTTTCAAATCTCGAATGAAGGCGGGAAGGGATCTTCCAAATCAAGAACTTCGTTTGAAACAGATACTCTTTACATATAGAAACACACCACATGCTACCACAGGCAAGTCTCCAGCAGAAGCAATGTTTTCAAGGAGACTCTGCAATTTCTTTGATAATCTAAAGCCAAATCAACGTCAAACGTTGCAATATAAACCTTTGAAAAATGAACTCGAACATCAACAAAGTGAAAGGACGTTTCATCCTCAACAACCGATCTATTGTCGAACAAGATTGGAAAAGAAATGGACTCCAGCTACAGTCGTCCAGAGGAAAGGGAATTACTCATATACAGTGAAGACACCAGAGGGCTGTATTAAACGTCGACACGCTGATCACATAAGAGTCAGATCCAGTACAGCGTCGAAGGAAGTTGGATTCACAGCTGTTGTATCACCAGCATACACGCCGGAGGAACAACATCTGGAACGGGACAACACGGCCGAGGCAAACAATGATTCGCTGGTATCAACATCCATTATCAGCAACGAAGCTACAGATCGTCAGGAATCGTTAAGTACCAACTTAATGTCGACAGAACCGGTAACTTATCCAAACAACACAACACCGGATACACCGATTGTCAGACGCTCATCAAGGACAAGACGAGCACCTGAACGATACTCAAGATAAAAGTCAAATTAACTCTTTTAAGTGTGAAGGTAACGTCAGGCTTATATAACTATGGGGAAATGTAATGTATTGTAGGGTTTTAATATTGTAAGGTTTTGATATTGTAAGGTTTTGATATTGTGGGGTTTTGTATATGACAGTACTTCGGGTTTCAGCACTGTCATCCAACAGCTGTTAACAAGCCATGTTGAATTTTGTAGTGCCTCCTTACACCTATGAATAAATGTGTGCAATCTGGAAATATCTGACAATCTTGTTATTAAATAAAACCTAATACACAACACCGTCTACAGTAGGTGTTCAAAAAATTAGACGCAGTCAATAATTCTATGAAATTTGGTACAAATTGGATATTTCCTGCAATAAAATCCTTTTCAAGTAAAGTTTTCAACGACTACGGTCATGCAGGTGTGACATAGTGTAGGAAGTACCCAAGTAGATGAGAAGTATAGGAGTAGCAAGAGAAGTAGTTCTCGGTGGTATAGCGGTACTAGCCTCAACTATATATAAGTCGCGCAGCGCAGCTCTCTTCCTCTTCTGTGTAAGTCAGCCAAGTAATAAAGTCGAGTAAAATAATAAAGTCTATTCAATATACAACATGGCGCAGTCGAATAGGAGCACGTAAATTCGAGAAATCAAACGCAGTCTAATCATAAGTAAATTTGGCGAATAATATACGCGAAAACGAAAGTCGAGCTGTGGATGGGAAGAGCCAAAGAGACCAAGCATTCCGAGCTTCACAAGAAACCACGAGGGAGGCCACCAAAAGATATTAGATTTGTATATATCACAAGGACGATGGACTACGTGAAAAAAGTTGAGAAATTCTCGCTAGATGGGAATGTGGCGGAAAGTTGGCGGAGATTTCACCAAAATTTTCAAATTTTCGCAGCAGCGGTGGAATTAAAGAACAAGACAGATGCAGTGCAGGTAGCAGTTTTCCTGAATGCAATTGGCCCCGAAGCGGTGAAAGCGTTCAACGCATTTAATATCAGCGAAGAGGACAAAAAGAAGTTGCCTGAGGTCATAAAGGCATTTACAAATTTTTGCGAACCAAAATGCAACGAGGTGTACGAAAGTTTTATATTTCACACCAGAAAACAGGCGACAGGTGAGCCATTCGATGCATTTTTGCTCGATTTAAAGAAGCAGGCACAAAAATGCGGTTTTGGTGACCAAGAATCTCGGATGATCAGAGATCGGATTGTTTTCGGAGTAACGGACAAGCAATTGCAGAAGAAGTTGCTGGAAGCGGACAAGCTGGACCTACAGAAGGCAATTGAGATGGCGAGAGCAGCGGAGTTATCGAAAATGCAGAGCACCGATATGCAGAAGGCGCAGAGTACAAGTGCAGTGTCGCAGGCAGTAGATGAAATTTCGCAGAGTGCACCAGGCAGTAATCAGTGGAAGCAGAGTCAACAGCAAGGAACCTATAAGAAAAATTCAGATAAGTCGCAGTGTAATAACAGAAGTAGTGTAGGAAATAAATCTGTGAACGATAATTTCAGGAAAGGTAGGAAAGGAGATCATCAGGATCAGAGATCAGGTCTAGGAAAAGAATGCGAGAAGTGTAGCCAAACTCATGCCAAAAAGCAGTGCCCCGCTTTCGGACGGAAGTGCTACAAGTGTGGAAAAGCTAACCACTTTGCGAGTGCATGCAAAGTGAAGCAGGTACGTTTATTGCAATGTTCGGACGATGACACACTCTTTATAAATAGTGTGAAAATTTGCACCATAAACAATAATAACAAATCGTGGACTGAAGACGTTTTGGTTGTATCCAGTATGATCAATTTTAAATTAGATACCGGGGCAGAAGTAAACGTTCTTCCGCGTAGAATATTTGATAAAATTGAAGGTGCCAAACTGCGAAAAAGCGCAGTACAAGTAGAATCTTATGGTGGGGCTAAGCTGAAAACAGTTGGGTGTGCAACGTTAAAGTGCGCTAAAAAGGATAGGTGTTGTTTGCAAAAATTTATTATAGTAGATTTGAATACCGCGCCACTACTAGGATTGCCTGGTTGCCAACTATTAGGGTTAGTTAAGCGAGTGAACTCGATAAAAATAAATACTCAACAAAGCTTAGAAAGAGAATTTTCGCAAGTCTTTGAAGGAATAGGTTGCTTTGTGCAGAATATCGCACTGGAAGTGAAGGACAAGGTAATACCAGTAGCTAAAGCAGCGCGTCGAATTCCAGTGGCAATTAATGAAGCAGTAAAGATGAAACTAGATAAAATGTGTGCGTTAAAAATAATAGAAAGGGCAGATGGACCATGTGAATGGTGTTCAAATTTAGTAGTAGTTGAAAAGTAAAATAAGGACCTTCGATTATGTTTAGTTCCCAAAGATCTCAATGCGGCTCTGAAAGAAGACACGCATCCAATTCCGAGCTATGAGGAAATAGTTACAAAACTTGCAGATAAAAATTTTTTTACAGTGCTAGACCTAAAGGATGGGTACTGGCAGGTAGCCCTTAGTGAGTCAGCTAGTAGGTTATGTACGTTTAGTACCCCTTTTGGCAAATATAGGTTCAAAAGGTTACCGTTTGGCATTAAAGTTGCCCCTGAGATTTTTCAAAAACAAAATGAGCTGAATTTTTCTGATATTCCCGGAGTAATAATATATGTATATCGATGATATCCTAATTGCGACAAAAACTCGCGAAGAGCATGATCATATAGTAAGAAAGGTTCTAGGGCGAGCACAAGAAAAGAATATAAAGTTTAATAAAGGCAAATTCCAATATTGTGTGAGCAATGTAGCATATTTAGGACACATAATATCGAATGAAGGGATAAAATGTGACCCAAATCGTCTAAAGGCGATAATGGCGTTAGAGCCGCCAAAGAATAAGAAGGATGTACAGAAGTTAATGGGAATGATCAATTATGTACGACATTTTCTTCCAAATTTAGCGGAAAGGTCGCAAAAAATAAGGGAGTTATTAAAAAAAAATGTAATTTTTGAATGGACAGATGAACATAACCGATGTTTTGTTATGGCGCTGTTCCTCAAGGAGCCCGGCTAAAGCACCCTTGTCCCGCGGTGTGCGGCCGCGAGAGCTGGCAGGCTAGCATGCGGTAGTGTGGGGGGGTTGTGCCGGTATGCCGCCCTTAGCCGCGAGAACGGATCAACACCAAAACGAAAACAAATCTCTCGCCACGGAACGAAAAGAATCGCAAGGGGTACGGAAGGGACAAGGCGGGACGGACCCCTGTACCTGCCCGTGAATGACTCTCAGGGGGGGTTCGGGTGGAATGAACCCCCCCTGGCCGATTTCCCCATCCGCCCTGTGACCTCCCCTTGGCCCAAAAATATTTGGGGAGGTCCCTACAAAAAAACTCAAATTTCAGATCATCTCATTACAATCGAATTCGAAAACATTTCCCACGCCGAAATTGAGAGTGGAGGGGTGAAACTCGGAGAAACAAGCTGAGGTTAAGGAAGCATATCTATTTATTCATTTCTTCTCTTTAGTTTTTTTTTTTTTCTTTCTTTTTTTTCAGTTTTATCTTCTATTTTTACTTAAAAGTTTAATTTATAAACAAAAGGGGTTATGTACATACCAGATACAAATTCAAAAAAAAATCGGTGGGCGCCTTGTAGAGTCGATGACGAATGTTGATTGATGTTAAAGCGCTGTTGATGCTGAGCCGCTGCTGGATGATGACCCTGCTGCCGATGCTGATGCCGCCGCCCGGCACCCGGCCTCTTCAGGTGGCCCCGACGTGGTGCCGGTGTGTCCCCAGAAGACATCCAACAGGTTCGTATTTTCTATTTATTTACTTTAGTGATTTTGATGATTTTTCGAATTTTTATTTGTTTCAGTTTATTTATTTGTCTTTTAGGTATCTATTTTCGTTAAACACTGGTTAATTTAAATTTCCATTACTCCTTACTTTTAGCTAAACTTTAGGTGCACATTAACTTTGGTCAATTTATTTTCTTCCCCTTTTTTTTTTTTCTATTTCGGTTAAATGTCTTTGGTCATGTCTATATTCAATTGGTCGGGAAAGTTCGCGTAAGCACTACACGCTTATCTATTCATTTAGCATTTATTTCTTATTTAATGTCTCTTTCACTGCTAGTAGGTATTGTATTTACTTTATAACATTTGTCTATGTTCGGTTTTTAACTTGAGTGTCAAAAAAAAATAACAATCTGTTTAGTTCAATTGTCTGCTTATATACATAAAGTCACTGCACTGGTTCTTCTCCGAAGGAGGTATATAATTATTTTTATTTTAATGTTCATATGTTCTATGTATTTAGTTCACTAATTCACTTCCTGTCCGTTTAGTTATTCAATTAAATTTTATGGTTATTCAATCAGATTTTATTGTTATTCAGTTTGCGTTTATTGTTAAAACCATCAATTTTTCTATTTTTTTGTTACTTTTCGGTAACACTAAATTTACAACAAAATTTATTTCTGCATCCAAATGTTTTTACGGCTTAGAATAACGTGTGTTTAAGTTACAATAAAATATTTCCTTGACCCGATTCGATATCGTTCATTTATTAAATTTCCCTTTTCTTTCGCACTAACGATTGTTAAATTTAATGCTTTTATCTTAACCTTAATAAAATTTATGTTACAAACTCTTTTCGAAATATACACCAAAAACATTGAATTCACTCTTTCTTTGAAATTTTTAGTCTAAATCTTACAGTTTTCTTTTTATTTTTATATTTCTTGCTGATACAATCTAATTAGCACTAATTTTGTCCAAAGTTAATTTATAATCTTTCTCACGTCCATTAATTCTGTTTATTAAAACACTTTTTCGGTTTGATAGAACTACACATAACATTGGTTAAATTCACTGTCTTTTTAACTGTTTGTTTTAATTTCTACATTTTTTAGTTTATGTGTTTTTTTTCTTAAGTCTGGTCCACTTACAAAAATTTTTTTCAGGATTGCAAGTCTTACCCACGAATGGAGGCACGAACGGTACAGCACGGAATCGAACTCGATAATTTTGGTCTCGAAGTGGAAAAAATGGAGCCCCGCATCGCCGAGGCTCTTTCGGCACTCAAACTACGTTTTCCTCTTTTTCTGTTTTTTTTTTCTAGTTCTGGGTTTTTTTATTATTTTTTTGCGAAATAAATTTCTTTTTCAGCACTTATATTTTCCTTTTTCTTTTTTTTTTTCTGTTCTTTTTTTTTCTTTTCACCTGATCGCGGAACAGGGAAAACTGCCGACCGAGTTTTTCACCGACTCAATTTTTACGGCGTGTAACAACTGCGGAAACTCCCGTAAAATTTGCACCTTTAAAGCACTCCTCAGTTAAAACCGTTCTAATATTCACTATTATTTTAATTCGATGACGACCAAATTTATACTTTTTGAGGAGATTCGCAAAAACTAACCACTCTAATCGCCGAGATCTTGTTCCTTCCGCCGCCAGATATCGAATGAATCTCTTTTGCCTTTTTTTTTTCTTTCTACCGTCCATCGACCACGCCACCCGATGAGTCAGCCCGACCGTTGCTGATCCCGCTGCCGTCCTCTCACACATCGGCAACGACAGCGGATCGGACGCACACCGCCGGTGTGCAAGCAGACGGCAACGGGATCGAGCTTCACTGCTCGCCATGCCCGTCGCTAGATTTGAAGCATTTTGGGTGCACCGTGAACTCTCCGGGCTTATGCATTTTCGGTCGCGAGATGTTTTCGCAGGCAGCCGAGTCCTTGGTGCACCACTTTGCCTGTTCATTTGCTTCGCGCCGCAATTATTTTCCGCTTGGGTTGTCCCTCGAGCTGCGGCCGGCGAGTTTTGTGCTATTTTTAGCTACGAATCTCGCCGTCCGCAGTTCGAGGGACGGTAAAATTTAGCTGTGCTTGCCACAGTCGCCGTGAATTTTAGGGCAATAGAAAATTGACGCCAGCCATGGGCGGCGTGAAAATATGTTTTGAATTCTGGGTTTCGTTTGCAGCCTCTGATATTTGCCCTGACCACAACAGTTTAGATAACATAAAAAAGTTGATGGCTGAAGCCCCAACGTTAAAGCCGTGTGATCCCAAAAAGCAAATAATAATACAAACAGATGCATCTAAGTTTGGTCTAGGGTGTTGCTTAATGCAAGACGGTTGTCCAATTAGCTACGCATCGAGAAGCCTCAATGAAACAGAAGTGCAATACGCGCAAATTGAAAAGGAGTTTTTAGCGATCGTGTTTGCGTGCACGAAATTCCATAATTATATTTATGGTCGCAGAGTAACTGTTATAACAGATCACAAACCGTTAATTGGGATAATGTCAAAAGAAATAAATAAAGTAAGCTCGCCCAGGTTACAAAGAATGAAAATACGTTTATTAAGATACAATTTAGAGTTGCGATATGTTCCCGGTAAAGAATTGTACATTGCGGATCTTTTGTCCCGTAATTACTGTAGAAACGAAAACGGCAATGAAATTGAAGATTTGTCGGAAGTGGTACATTCTATAAATGTAAGTAGTGAAAAGCGAGAGGTATTTAAAAAGGAGACAGAAAGCGATGACACACTCAGTGAATTAAAAAAGGTACTAGAAACGGGCTGGCCTAAACAGAAAGACAAATTAAAAGATAAGCTAAAATTTTTTTGGAAATACAGGAATAATTTATATGTAGATGATGGTCTAATTTTCTTTAATGACCGGATTTTTATCCCGGTATCGCTCAGAAATGATGTACTGAAAGAATTACATAGAACTCACCAAGGAATTGAACGGACAAAAGCGAGGGCTAGAAGCTTAGTGTACTGGCCAGGCATTGATAATGCGATTGAGGAACAAATCAGTTTATGTAACTTATGTCAGAAGTACAGAAGCGCGAATATAAAGGAGCCATTACTAGAACACGAAATTCCAGAGCTCCCTTTTCAAAAACTGGGTACCGATATAATGGAATATAAAGGAAAACCGTTTCTAGTAGTTGGTGACTACATCAAAATATCTAGATATTTGCCCATTAAATTCGAAAACAGCTGAAGCTGTAATCAGCCGGTTAAAAACCATTTTTGGTAATCATGGCATACCGCGACAAATTATGTCGGATAACGTGCCAATCAATTCGTATAAATTTAAACAATTCGCCGAAAAATACGATATAGAATTAATAACTAGTAGTCCTGGATATCCAAAATCGAATGGGTTTGAGGAAAGGATGGTGCAGGTATCTAAAAAGCTTTTAAAGAAATGCGAAGAAAGTCGTGTAGAATTATGGGAGGCATTATTAGAGCATCGGAATACACCGTCAAAAAATTCTTTGTTGTCTCCAGCAGAAATTCTAATGGGAAGAGCAACACGTACTTTATTGTCAGGTAGTTTAGAGAAGTTTCGCGGGAAATTATTGGTAGGGATGGATAGAAACAGATATTTCAAGCCCAATAAGAGCAAATTGTATTACGACCGAAATGCGAAGGTGAAAAATAGTTTTGAAAAAGGGGAAGACGTATGGTATAAATCAAATAAGGGATGGATTTTAGCGAGGATCAAAGGAAAAGATAAAGCGCCAAGATCATACTGGGTGGAACCGTGGAACTAGACGATGGTACAGTCCTAAGACGGAATTCGCATTGGCTGAGAACATGCCATAAACATTGCAATAAACGTACGTAATCGTTCAGTGGGGGCGCTGATTTAAGGCATATAGTAGAGCGATAATCTATGATTTTTTCAGAGAGGTAGTTGATCGCGTAATAGAAATTGCACATGTAAATTGTCCAGGAGTGAGAAAAGTATAATAGTAACACAAAAAAAACAAATGGATAGAAATGAAATGTATCACATTGATGTTGAATAGTAATAAGTACCCTAGATTAAGCGGTAAAGAGTAAAGAAAAAAAAAAAATCATTGTGTTAATTGAATTGAATTAAAGTAATACAGGAACAAATTATCTTGGAAGGGAGATGTGACATAGTGTAGGAAGTACCCAAGTAGATGAGAAGTATAGGAGTAGCAAGAGAAGTAGTTCTCGGTGGTATAGCGGTACTAGCCTCAACTATATATAAGTCGCACAGCGCAGCTCTCTTCCTCTTCTGTGTAAGTCAGCCAAGTAATAAAGTCGAGTAAAATAATAAAGTCTATTCAATATACAATATACAATATACAGTGCAGGATATTTGGAAAATTAGGGAAATCCCAGATCTACCGGGTTAGGGCTGGGAGGTATATAAATGAAAGAGATTTCGTTTTGGCTTCATTTGGAAAAAATATTTATGGAGAAAGAGTCGACAATTTTGTATGCAAGCGGATTTTAAAGAGTGCATTGATAAATAATATTGATACCCAGTAGGCCCCTTTCCATTTATTGTGTTTTTCAAATGAAAATTGCTGTGTGTCTAGGGTATAACAGCGCTGCAGGTAGTTAGGTCTTTAATATGAAGTTCGATGGGCATGAAGTGCAACAGCACATTAAGAGCTACAGACGGGCAGGACCGTATTGCCCCTGAAACACCCACACATGCAGTTCTTTGCAACCTTTCCGATTTCATTTAGTTGTATTCTTTTTGTAGTGCGGCCCACCATACAAGTGGGGGGTACGTAAGAAGTTGACGTATAACAGCTGTTTACATCCACCACATCACCTTTGGCTGGAGTCCCCACTTTTTAAGCATAGAAGGCCATGCAAGCTTTCCAGATACGCTCGTCTATGTATATTTACCCCCCTATTCTGGCAATCGTCAGTGACCAGTCATAAGTCACAAGCGAGTCACAAGGGTGTGGGGAGTCATAATTTGTGACTTTTTGGTATTCTGAGCGATAAGTCACAGTTTTGACATATCAAAAATATTTTCAAAACTGTGACCGTCCCTTGAGCAGGTCACAAGGAAATTGTAAGGTAAGTTTGTCGCTTAATAATGTATGCCTGTGCCATTATACTGCGGCAACATGAAATTGAGGCTGATTACGAAGGAAATCAGGAAGAAAAAGAAAATTTCGAATCATCAATCGCCGAAAATCTCCTGGAAACATCAGAACTCTTGCGTAAAGGGCGACGAATCAGGGAAGAGTATTCTAATTGCTTGTAAAAAGAAAAAAAAAACAAGTTATTACAATGAAAAAGTCTTTTATTTTTCTGTTAATTTATTTAAAACATTTACAACAGCGTCTGCAAACACCTTCTGCTGGTCCAGAAGATGGAGGCACGTTGAGTTGATGTTGGTGGGTGACTGCTGGAACTTTCGCCCAATCCCTCAGATGCCGTGCTTTCTTCTACGGTGTTCTCCTACAAGACAAGACACGTCCAGTGACATCCTGTAAAAGTATTTGAATGCCCATTTCTTATAAAAAAGCTTCATTTTCCTTACCTCTCTTCCTAGAGTGGGCAAATCTTGAAGCCCAAGGTGTTCATTTGCTCCTCTTCGGGCGGTCCTCCTCCAGTCGCTTTCTTCGCTGCCTTCGTTCATTAATTATCTATTATTAACAAAAAATGTACAATTGTTACACTTACCAAATTCAGATGCCATTGTTTTGCACTATACGTGACCATCACTTTCAAATGTAGCTATAAACCCTATTCACCACACTAAGCCAGGCCGCACACTGAGTATTCAAATGCGGTACGCATGCAGTTTTATTGCATCATAGAGGCATCATATAAGCAGCACACTTATATTCAAATGAACATCCGCACATTTAAACTGCACGCCGGCTGCAAGTATAAATCATGCGATCTTCAAGAATTATTCATGCTGTATAGAGCTGAATATGCTCAGCTTGGATGATGCATTTTAGTCATTCATAGGATTTTGTAGCAAACCATGCACATTTTTATTTACGAATGAATTTCAGTAATCGTACCATTTTACGAAATAATTTCTCAAGGTTTATCCATATTCGTTTCTTTTTTTCTTTTTCAAATGCTTATAAGCTGCAGCAAGTATTACCCAATCATTCGATTCCGAAGATAACATATTTAATTAACAAATTTATTTAAAAAAAAAACACAAATTCCACCCACTTTGTTTTCAGGTCTGGGTAGTTTAAAATTTCCCTTCCCAACCCACCAGGTTGTTTCAGCCTGTCGGCAGTAACTTCAGACGAGGTCTATCGTCGTATTAATGACCTATCCAATAATAAAGCTCCAGGTCTGGATGGTCTCACTACACATATAATAAAAACAATCGCCCCCTATATCGTGACTCCACTTGCTTACATTTTTAATCTATGTTTCACATCTGGAACTTTTCCCAATAAGCTTAAGTGTGCAGTTATCATACCCCTGCATAAGGCTGGTGATAGGCTGAACCCTGATAATTATAGGCCTATATCCATCTTACCTACCTTCTCGAAGATTCTTGAAAAATGTATCAGGGATAGACTTACCGAATACCTCCAGGCTTGGGGTCTATTATCCTCTCACCAATATGGCTTCAGAAGTAACTGCACGACTGATGACGCAATCTATGACGTTACAAATTTTATTAACTCAGCCCTAAACGAGAAAAGTAAAGTTATTGCGATTTTCCTGGATCTTAAAAAAGCTTTTGATACTGTCAACCACGAAATCCTGCTTCATCAGCTTTTTAAAATAGGTGTAATGAATTTAGAGTATTCTCTCTTTCGTTCTTACCTGTCTGAAAGAACCCAAGTCGTAAGAATAGACCAATCTTACAGCTCTCCACTGTCAGTTAATTGTGGTGTCCCTCAAGGAACAGTTTTAGGTCCCATTCTCTTCCTTATTTACATTAAAGAACTCTTGGAAAAATCTCTACTAAATGGTCACATTGTGGCCTATGCTGACGACACGGTTTTACTATTCCGTAGTACTGAGTGGAGTTCAGTTGCGTCCTTTGCTAATGAGGGCCTGAATATTGTACATCACTGGTTGCACTTACATAAACTTACCTTAACCCTAAACAGCCCACAAGTGTCTCGTGGACACACTTTTGCGTTCTTATCCTTATAAAAACAAAAGTATTTATTTTTATGACTTCATCTTTTATCTAATCTACCCCTAGTATGTTATGAATCTAAATGTACAATGAAAATATTTGTAACATAAATAAATTAATATTTATTGTTAATAAACTAAAATAGTAACTCAACAACCCACAAGTGTCTCGTGGACACATTTTTGCGTTCTTATCCTTATAAAAACAAAAGTATTTATTTTTATGACTTCACCTTTTATCTAATCTACCCCTAGTATGTTATGAATCTAAATGTACAATGAAAATATTTGTAACATAAATAAATTAATATTTATGTTAATAAACTAAAATAGAAATTCAACAATTCACATGTGTTCAATAGACACAATGACATTTTGTTTGATTTGGATATGAAGGTGGATTACTTATTTACATTTACTAATAGTGCTTATAGTCTTATCGTATCTACTCGCTTCATAGTGTACTATGTATATGTGCATTCACATTATCTTTGTTTTCATTCATATGCCCTAGAATAAGGTGATGTGTCTCTTGGACACTACTGGTCAGTTACGTTACAAAAGCATACTGGGCTGTTAAGGGTTAAACATGAATAAAACCGTTTTTATGACGTTTGACACTGGGAAATCCAAAAAATCTAAACCCGACATTGAAGTTAAGCTGAATGGTATCTTACCCCAGGGTCCGTCGACGATAAAGTTAGTCCGTGAAGTTAAATACCTTGGTATAATAATAGACGAGAACCTTAAATGGAATAGTCATGTGCTTTATGTTTGTAATAGGATTAGGAGTATGATCCACAGAATATTAATTATCAGGAATTTCTTAGATCGACACCTTATGCGAACGGTTTATTTTGCCTTGATACAATCCATTTTGCAATATGGGATAATTGCATGGGGTGCTGCGTATACATCTTGCCTTATACCCCTAACTAACCTACAAAGTAAACTAGTCAAATTGTGTTTGAAAAAATCTAAGTTCTTCTCCAGTACTCAAGCTTTCATTGATTTTGACGTAATGACCTTGCGCCAAATTTACACCTTTGCCACTTTCAAATTTATTACTAAGAATCTACCAAGTTTTGGCAACCATCTGACCAATCACTATACCCGAAGGCAGGCCACTAGACCCTTAAGGGAAATAAAATGTAATAATAGTTTAATGCAAAGACATGTTGCCTACATAGGACCAAAATTGTAAAACCAGCTACCATCTGAGCTAAAATCTAGTTTGCAATCTGCTAACTATAAATTAAAGTTAAAAAATTATGTGTTTGGTAACCCTGGAATTTTCTCCACGATTTTTAGCTGCTAGGATATCTCTCTGCCTCTGGCATTGTCTGTATTAGCTTTTCTATTTACCATAGCTCTATCTTCAACTCGTTGGTTATAAGACAGTCCCAATCCTCACGCACAAGCTATGCTTCTGTGAGCGATTAGCCTTAACTCTAGTTAGACCCTTGAATTATTTATAATTGTAAGCTGTGGAATGAATAAATAAATAAAAAAAAAAAAAAAAAAAACTGCTATGCATAGATGATGTACATATGAAGTCCCAATGTGCAACTTCACATGCATCATTCAATTCTTTATGAATGAAGCACAAAGATGCATGGCATGCGTACTGCATTTGAATACTCAGTGTGCGGCCTGCCTAAAATGACACTATGGTGAATTTATTGTGATTTTTCTTGTCATGACGTCCTCAGAAAACCTCACAACTATTCAGTCACAGTGAAAGTCACACATCACACATCACAATCGACGATCACAGGAGCTTGTGACTTGTGACGGGTCACAACGCCGGAATAGGGCTATTAACCTCCATTTAAGCTTACATAAGCTGCGTTTTTTTGTGGTTTGCGAGCAGAACAGCCCATACATTTGGCTGTTCTGCTGTGCTCTCTACGTCGAACAGAGTAATTTCTTATTCTGTTCACTTAGTTGTTCTATTGAACACAAGTGGCGCTATGTGTAAATTTTTAGGGAGGTAAATGTCTTGGATGTTGTTCTCTGGAGCGTTTTTGTGTTGTTAATGCCTCGGTTTGTGTTCTCGGAGTTTTGTGGTTAATGCCTCGGACTGTGTTCTCTAGAGCGTCCTTTTGTGGTGCGCTTGTTCTGCTCCGGATAGCGACCACAAAAAAACGCAGCTATTGTATCAAGAACTACTCCTAAATACCTAGCATGAGAAGATAATGCGAAGCTTTGCCCCAATGCGTAACTTACTCGGGATCTTAGATTTTGTGGTGAACAGCAACAGCTCTGTTTTGCTCGGATTAATAACCACGCCGCAACTTTTGGCCCATGCATTTACCTTATCCAAAGCACCCTGTACGATATCACTTATAACGGGAAGAAACAGCCCTGAAACCAGGATAACTAAGTTGTCAGCGTATGCGACTATTTAATTCTTTCCCTGTCTAGATTAACCAGGATTTTGGTCATAACTAATAGCCACAGCCTGAGAAGTACCTCTGATATCGAATCTTGTAAGATGACTGTTTCCTTGGTCCGACTGAATTATTCTAGATCTTAGCATGGTAACTAACTAGTGCTCGAGATCTTCTTCCACGCCTGTTGAAGATAGCTTCCTGAATGGCTTGAATGTGAACATTGTTAAAAGCCCCTGCAATATCTAGAAAGGCAGCTAAAGTATACTGTTTGTATTGAAGAGAATACTCAATCGTTCACACTACCTCGTGGAGATCTGTTTCTGTAGATCTTCCTTTAAGGTATGCGTGCTGAGCCTTGCATAAAGGAGATTCCAGCAGAATCTGCAGTAAATGGGTGTCAAGTATCCGTTCTAGCATCTTTAGAACGAAAGAAGTTAGACTAAGACTAAGCCAGGGGGCCACAACATTTTCCAGCTTCTAAAGCATAATGGGTAGTATGCCATCAAGGTCTGGGGACTTGTAGGCAGAAACTCTGTTAATTGCTAACAGGGTACTTTCCTCATTTACAATATGTTCAAGTCTGACCCGGGGTATCCGCTGCCTTTCGCGTGCCTTCTGGGACTCCGTTGCACTGCAGGCCGCGCAATCCGGGAAGTATGTATTGATTAAAAGATCTAGGGATTCCGTGGCTGATTCTGTCCATGACCCATTCGACTTTTAATAAAAGACGAACAGAACAGGCATGATCCTTTGCCAGAATTTTATTTAGCCCAGCCGAATCTATTAAACTTTCAATCGAGTGGCAGTAGTCCTTCTCTGCCTCCTGTCTGGCCATTACTACTGCTTTCTTATAAATTCTTAGACAGTCATTATATGTAAGGCTGCCAGCATTTGTGCTTATAGCAGATGTTTAAGACTTCTCTGGTCATTTTCCTAAGATCAGCTAAGTCTTCTTGGTGTAATGGGTGTAGGGTCTTTTTAGTATATTTTACTGGACACGAAACTTTGTAGGCAACATTCATGGCCTTTTCAAATTTCATTATCCTTGAGTCCAGCTACCGGTTGAATCAAACAGCAGGGGAGGAGGGGCCGATGATATATTTTTAAAGACGCAACTGATTTTCTTCGGTACTAGGAAAACTGAAAGTTGGTGCTATCCCCACATTACACACCAATAAGTTAGAGTCGATAATGGAATCAAAAAGTGACTCACCTCTATCAATAATCTCGGAGCTGCCCCACAAGGTATGTATGTCTAGCATTCACATCGAAACCCACCAGCAGGTAAGACCATTTCGAAGAGATAAACCCGTTTAAGTCACGCAGCTTGTCAGGCAGAGCTGGCTTGTCATGCAACATGTATGTAGATAAAGAAAATAAAAAGATCTCCTCTGTTTTCATTTTCCAACTTAACCACGGTTAAGTCAGCGCGGCTAAAATTAGAACACAAAAACTTTCACGAGCTTCTTAACTTAAATGCATGCTCTGTGCACGTTCTGCATGTTTCAAGTTTTGGTTGTAGAAAAGGTTGAACATATTCTCCTGTAGCCCTCTAACCTTAGAGTTATCATCCCAGGGTTCCTATACTAAAGCTATGTCGATGTCTTCCTCGCGGAGGAAGAGATTCTGCGAGGCACTTCTAAAGTGCTGAAGGTTAATCTATACAACCTTCAGTATTAGTAATCGATTAAGATTCGTCCAGCTTTAATCTCTCAAGCAGATCGACCGAAGCTAGGTCGCCGTCAGGTTGGCCAGAACGGAATACTTTTAGTTTGGCATGACGGATTCAATTCTAAATTTAAAATCCGCCTTCTCAAGGACTTCTAGGCAGTCTTCATTGATGAGGAGCAAGAAGGACATGCTATGCGTGTGGTGCTCCTCAGCCTTGATGATAGACAGTCATCCATTGGAGTACTTCAGAGGAGTCGAAGCAAGGCAGTGCGCCGCTTTGGTTCTCGAGGAGATGGTCCATTACCATCTCGGAAAGCTTAGCCTCGAAACAACCCTAAGCCTCAGCTCTCAACTTGGGGGTACGTTCAATATCTCGACTCGAGTCGAATCGAGTAAATCTGACTTACTCCGGAGCGTTCAATATCTCACTCGAGTCGACTCGAGCAAGTTTTACTCGAGTGCAACCATAGAAATGTGTGCGGAAATGCCAAAGGAAAATCAAATTTGTCATAACAGCGTATAATCAACAAATAGCAGATGTATTGCACGCTGAACATACAATTTGAGTGGTTTGTTGTATTATGAAGTGTAAATAAAAAAACAATAAATAAATATATTGGAAAATTCATTAAGTATTTCATTGCACATAATTCCTTAACATAAAAATAAAAAAACAACTTAATTTAACTTGTTAATCAGATTCTCCATTAACTCCCTAAATTCATTCTGCATTTTCGCTGCTACTTTTTTCCAAACTACTTCGAGCCTTACTTTGTCCCACCCAAAGTGATTTTGTAGCTCCTTATATGTTTCAATAAGGCAAAGAGAAGCATTTCTGCTCCACCCTGCCTTTTCTTGGGTAATTATCTCCCCATTTTCTGCAACAGCATCTCCTTGGTACGTTACAAGCATCCCAATCTCTTCCATGGTGACGTCAAATTAAACGTCGAGTCACTTTGCTTTGACCTTTTGAGGACTGTCTAAAATGACTCGAGTAAACTTAATCGACTCGAGTGAGATAGAACGGAAACTCGAGTCAAAAATCTCACGCATACAACCTAATCTAAGAGTTCACAGACAATAGTTCGTGTGAACTCGAGTAAGATAATGAACGACATAGAGTAAGAGTAAAAATAACTCGAGTCGACTCGAGTGAGATAATGAACGCTCCGGAGTAAGTCAGATTTACTCGAGTCGACTCGAGTCGAGATATTGAACGTACCCCTGCTGCCGGTAGTCTTCTCGTCCACCGGGGCCACCTGAAGATGATCTCTGATCACATCGATGAATAGCTTTTCCGACTGTGCGTCCCTAGAAGCCTTTCCCTCCACGGGCTGGGGTACTGCCTTAGTACCCCGGACACCGTCCGCTTTACCATTCGTCTTCTTAGTTGCAACTTTGCTCCGCCTGGCTGCGTGCTCGTTCTCGTCTTGAGAACGGTTGCGTTTAGCCGCCTCCTGCTTGAGCGGCTGTTATTTTTTAACACGTATACGTAAATGACGTCTATAGACGTCCAATGCGTGTGCTCACAGATGAACACGTCATTCATAGCAGTCCTATATATCACGAATAAAGTAATGGACAAAAAAATGAAGTGAGCTTTTGGAAGCAATTACCGAATTCAAAGTGAGGGTCAACGTGTTAAGGCCTGCGCCCATACGATGCAGCGGCCTGCGTTCATGCATCAAGCTTTAAGCTGTTGATGGATCTCGATGCCTGCCGCTGCATGGCAATTCAGAGGTTCGCCCATAAGATCCGTCATCTCACAATGCCACAAATTGTCAATAGTCACAGCACAGCCACAGCACAGCGCAGGAATTTTATTAAAGGAGCAATTTTGAAAATTAAAAGGATAAAAATGGATCTTACTATATTAATTAAATTTCTTTTAATAGGAATTCTGCTATTAGGTGCGTCCAATGTTTCAGGTACACTTTGCCGGGATGTAAACAGTCAGCTGTGAATGCACATCTTTAAACTTGCAAGTTTGAAAGTCCACCCTAGGTTCAAACCGGCTGATGCGTCCCGATGCATGAAAATATTGAGAAATGTTCAACATTTCCATGCGTCGATGCATCGCCATGCATCGCTTATGGGCGAAGCTCCATAAGAAAGCATGGATTTCAATATTTTCGTGCAGCAACAGCTTAAAGCTCGATGCATGAACGCAGGGCGCTGGATCGTATGGGCGCAGGCCTTTAAGAGCCAGACTTCTGTTGTACTCCTGTACAACTGCCTGGTGTTTAGCTTTGTTCGCGGCATCCTTTTCATGGGCTGTACCTACCTCTTCATTCTTAGCAATCTTGCTAAGACTGAAGATGGCCTTCTGATACTGGCTCTTTAAAAGGGCACAGCTTTATTAAAGGCCGGTCCAGATAGTTCCGCCTCCTTTCGTTCGTTCGCTTCCGTCCGTTTTTTCAATTTTTTGGTTCCATATACTGCGCATGCAAGTGTCCACATTGGAGCGGACGGAGACGAATGAAAACGGACGGACGGGCATAACCTCACTTTCAGCAAATGTATTTGATCTCCTCTTAACAACACTTCTGCGTTTCCGCAACACCCACAATAATTTAATTTTTTTAATATAAAAGCGAATCAATCGAATTCGCTGTTGCTCACTCAATACTTCCATTGCTATTAAATTGTAAACTATGAATAATAAATGTCAAAATCCAAAAACCGGAATGTTGCTGTGTGGGCATGACAAAAAAGCGGACGAAAACGAAAGAAGAAGACAAAACGGACGGAAGCGAACGAACGAAAGGAGGCGGAACTATCTGGACCGGCCTTTACGCTTTTTTATCGGTGCCTGCTGTCTTGTGCCAATTTCTTGAAAGAGTAGTAGCAGTAGGCACAAGTGTGCTATGGCTGATACTCACTGTGTCACTGGCATTTACTAATATCTCCTGACTCCTAGCTCATCCCCCGAAAATGTGGTGATGTCCGGGGACATCCCCGGAGCCTCGTCTCTCCAGGAAGCGGTGCGCTCCAATACATTCCCCCTTGGGAAAATGTCCAATAAGACGACCGCCGTACTTTACTTGACAGAACACCGCCGAACGAAATCAAGGAGGTAAACAAAGAAAGCCGGCGAATGTCACTATCGTGATAACCTGAGTCCCAGATTTCGCGAATTTTTGTCCTCTCCGGTCACTCTTTCTGCATTAAAACAGTTACCGGCGCACAGCAATGCTTGAAGCACAAACTAAGCTAGTCTACACTGAGCACTGGTATTAAAAGTTTAAAAGAAACTTTATTTAAAACGCGCACAGAAACCCCGTGACAACTTGACAGTTCAAGCATGGATTCCTCATTTGAAGACTGAAGAATAATTTCTTTTTTTATATCAAAAACTGTCAGGGTAGGGTTACTTATCATACAATTTTTTATTTTTTCTAAGTAACTTGAATAATTTGGAAGCTATTGGAAAATTTTATGATTTTTTAAAAATTCCCTTATACTATAGACAGACTTTAGCTTGGTAACCAACTATTCCAGTTAACCAAGATCTAAACCAAAAATAGTGACACACGTAGGCGAGATGGTTAACTTTGACATACAACATATGTCGCCCAGAATTGAATTTTGTTGCTTCGAAATGAAAGTGCAAGGTGAAATTCTTCCCGTCGGCGTTATTAAAAGAAGAATTAATAATGTTATTGCTCATCAAAATCAAATGATATTTCATTTAATGTGCGCTTTGCATTATCACCGTAATAGCATTTTGTTGTTGCTGTTGCTGCAAAGTCGAAAAATTCAACGGAATATTTGGTCTTATGTGAGTAATAAATTAAACATTTTTATCACGGTGTTATTCCTAATTGCTTTTGTTTGTTAAGAATCGCTTAAGTACATTCTGGGAGGAGGAAGTCGTCATGGCTCGAGGCTAACTTGTTTGGAGTGGGTCGGACAACAGTTGGCGAAATATGTTTGGAGTTCTGCCGCGAAGTATGGGATAAAATGAGAAGTCAGTATTTACCGTTGTGGCGGTTGCAACAAGCAAGCGGTGAATTAAAAAGTGAAAACGTAGCAGGCCACGAGATGAAGTTTTTGTTATATAAAATGGAAAATATCAGTTTGGCAATTGATTCCGGCCGGTAAAGATTTGAATTAAAAATTAATAATAAAAATTAATACAACACTTAAATTAACAAATTGTAAATAATAATAAGAGTGAATATAAAATAAAAAGGAATAAATTGTAAAATATCGTAATTTAAATAAAATATAAATGGAGGCCAGTCCCCCATAATTGGTGACCCCGACAAGAAACGAACATTTTCTCAATACAATCGGTTTTCCAACATCGGGAAAAACAAAAATAAAAAAAAAGGGACCAAATAAAAGTGAAGCAATTTTGTGGGTGCAGATTACATCAAGCCATTGTCATCCAGCTACAACTCATCTCATCAACTACCAGGCGACTCACAGCCTCATCAACTACCAGGCGACTCACAGCCTCATCAACTACCAGGCGACTCACAGCCTCATCAACTACCAGGCGACTCACAGCCTCATCAACTACCAGGCGACTCACAGCCTCACCAACTACCAGGCGATTCAAAGCCTCATCAATAAATTATCAGGAGATTTAAAATCTCATCAATTTGGCGATTCAAAGCCGATTCACAACTATCAACTCTCTTGGCGATTCAAAGCCAAAGTCTCTAAACCCTCAACTCTATCACTATACTCCTTTTTCTCTTTTTGTATCGTTATCATGCTGGGAAGGGAGCAGTGTGGCGGTTGCAACAAGCAAGCGGTGAATTAAAAAGTGAAAACGTAGCAGGCCACGAGATGAAATTTTTGTTATATAAAATGGAAAATATCAGTTTGGCAATTGATTCCGGCCGGTAAAGATTTAAATTAAAAATTAATAATAAATATTAATACAACACTTAAATTAACAAATTGTAAATAATAATACAAGTGAAAATAAAATACAAAATAAAAGTAATAAATTATTGTAATTTAAATAAAATATAAATGGAGGCTAGTCCCCCATACCGTCAATCCCCTTCTCTACGGAGAAGATTGATCAAATAATAGCCGGCTTTGGAAATATGGGATTTCCTCAATGTATTGGGGCTCTTGGTAAGTTTTCAAATGAAATCAAATTATGCTCAATATGCTCATCAGTTTAATTTTCACAGATGGTTGTCATATAAAAGTGTCTCCCCCCAAAGAGCTAGCCGTTGATTACTACAATTACAAGGGCTGGTATTCAACGGTTTTACTGGCTCTTGTAGATTACCGGTATGTATCAAGATAATTAAAAAAAAAAAATGAAAAAGTAAAGAAATTAAGCATTATATTTAATTGTTTATTTTCAGATATCGATTCATGTATATCAACGTAGGTGCTCCTGGCAGATGTAACGATTCTCAGATTTTTGAGAATTCTTATTTAAAAAAGTATATGGAAAATAGTAACAATTTCCAAGAGTTCCACCGTGAAATTAATGGTACAACCATTCCTGTCTACATGATCGGCGACTCTGCCTTTCGTTTGTCGAATTATTTAATGAAACCCTTTCCTTTTGGGCTAGAACGACATGAAAAAGAAAAAAATTTCAACAAATCCCTTTCAAGATCCCGTCGTGTTGTAGAGAACGCGTTCGGCCATCTTAAAGCGAGATTTCGTCGAATAGGAAAAGGACTGGATGTTAACATTGATAATGTTAACATTATCATAAAAGCTTCCTGCGTACTTCATAATTTTCTAAATGAGGAAAAAGACATCATACCACGACGATGGATAACACAGATGCAAGAAATTACAAGAAGGCAAGAGCAACCTATACAGAGCACAACTGTAGGAGAAAACAACATTTCTGCGATCCAAATAAGAAATATTATTGCGGAACTAATAGGTCATTAAATTTAAAAAACTTGTGAAATTTATGGAATTATTCTTTATTATTTCCACACATTTTCAAATATTCCGAGAACAAAACGTTGCTCTCCTTTATGGCTTCTATTCTAGTTGCTGCTCCGCAATTTTTGAAAAATTTTCTAAATGCGCATTCATCAAATTATTACTTTTATGGATCAGATCCATAATTTCATTTTCTTTTTTTCTTTTCTTGGAAGGTCCGGCTTCTGCTCCAACTGAAGAAAGTTGTGAAGTTGAACATGATGGTGCAGTTGCAACCGAACGGTCTATGGGCGAATGTAGTGAAGCAGGCTCTTCATCTTCCAGTGGATCAAACTGAGAGAACAATTTTAAAAACTAACAAGAATACTAAACAATAAATCAAAATAAATCATTACCTCAACATAATCAAAAGAATTATTTTTTTCTGCACTTTCCTCCACAACTTCTAGAAAATTGATTGCTCGTGAGCTTTGCAATATAGAATTTACTTTGTCAAAGTATTCCCACGATGACGGTGAGGAACCTCTACTTAAATTTTTCTTCTCTAATCTGTTGTAAATAATACAAATTAAATCATATAAAATCTCCCACAGAAAAAATAATTCAACTTACCTTAACTTCTTCATAAAATTGTTGATTTTCGTTTGAATTTCCGAGACCGTATATACAAACTGTTTTTCGTGTAAAATTTTTTGAATTTCTATGTACACATGGTTATTTTTCCGATTTCTTCGGAGCTCTTCATATTTCTCGCTCCAAGCATCTAGGAGAAGAAGTTCTGCTTCTTTAGGGCCGGAACACACTTGGCGTTTTTAACCGATCGGATTTTTTACCGCCGCCGCCGTACCAGTAGAGGCGCATAGGATGGTATTGCGACGACATTGGGCGGTAAAATAAACGGATTATTTAACGTCGACGGCAGCAATGCAGCCGCCGACTGCCACTACATTCGTCGGTTTTTCTTGTTGCACGGTGTCAGATCTGTGAGCGTCGGTAATGTTTACCGACTAAAAAATGTTTACCGCCCAGTGTCTAAACGCTACATTATTTTAGAGCGGCAGCGGCAAAAAATCCGATCGGTAAAAAACGCCAAGTGTGTTCCGGCCCTTAGCCCAACAAACACGTTTTTTGGACATTTTTATATTGACCGTTTTTTTTGACATTTTTATGGAAAGGAGATTTTTAAGGAAAGGAGATACTGAATTAAAAAGTATTTTAATTTCTCAGCACAGAAAAATCACAAAATCATCAGCACAATTCAGCACAACAGCACAGCTTAATGACAACCGGCACATATATTTTTATTTTATTTTAAAAGCCTACTACTATAATTTTTTTGAAATGGCTGGAACATTTCCAAAGATTTGAAGTTTGTATATTGGAAAGTGCTTTGTTAGCGCCGAAACCAAGCAAATTTTTCATGGTTTCTAACCATTTCAAATGTATGGGGAACCAAGTCCAAACCACCTGATTTGAGTTGGTTTCGCGATAAACCAAGTAGGAGCGTGGTTAACCAAATAGTGTGTCTATACTATTAGCGGATTAAATAACTCTGGCAGATTCGAAACAAATTTTTTCATATAATTAATAAGACCTTAAAGTTTTTACAATTCCTTTTTATTTTTCGGTGGCTCTATAGATTTAATTGCCTTTGTTTTTTCCGGATCATAAATAATATCCCCTTTTCTTATCGCAATTCCTGGGAATGTAAATTTTTTAATAATAATAATAATACATATATATGTATATTTATTCAGTAATTTCCGGTTATTTACAATATTATAATTCATTTGTGTAATACATGTAAATTTTACGGCTAGATGTGCTACCCAGACAGATTACTCTGATATAAAGGCAGTATTGGAATTCAGGTAATTCTACTTATTATTTACACTAATTCATTACAAATTTTCTTATCAACGCTTTAAATTCATTTATTGATCTGGCATTTCGGATAGTCAGTGGAAGGCTGTTGTAGTAACGTATCGCCGAAGAGATGGAGTCATCTCTGAGACGGTTAGTCCTTGGAGATGGCCGAGATTAGAATCGATGTGGAATTGATTCCCCTGTATTAAAGAATTGATTCTTTTCTAATGGAAAAGTGATTCTTTTGTATGGAAAATGTCCGATTTTTAAGAGCTGTGATTGGCCAGCCAATAAAAAACTGATTCCAGGAATCAGAATAAAATATTTTATTGTTCGATTCCTCCGTATGGAAATATTTAGGCGAAAATTAGTTCCAAAAGTGATTCCTGGAATCAATTTATAACTGATTCTGGGAATCAGTTCAGAATTGATTGTTGGAATCGCTTAACAATTAATTGTATTTGTTTTTATAGCTTGTGTATGAACTGTTCTACAAAATCATTTATTTAATATTCAATTGCGACGCATTTCACTTTTGAAGGTGAAACAGATCACAATTTATTGGTATTATTGTACATCAATGTTTTTTAGAATACACGAGCTTACTGAAAATTATAATTGATTACCAAACTGCTTCCTGAAAAACTTAACAAAACATTAATTTGAACAATTTAAAACACGGAATTATTAAAAGTATTTTTTTTTATTATAATTTTAAATATATTTTTTAAATTAAATATTTTCAAAACACAAAATAAAATAATTTTGAAATTCTAATTCCTCAACTTAAATATAAATTAACAGTAATTAAAATTTAAAAAGAAAAAGTGTATAAATTAATTTAAGAAAATAAATATTATTGTGTTTTATTTTTCATCGCCGAGTTTTGTTTATTAACCTTAACTTTTAATGCCCTTAGGGCAGTTTGCACTTGAACCTCGTATTCCTTCCATCCTAGGCCGGAACATTCTAAAGAGTTAAGGAAATAATTAAAACGGTATAAAGTCAATTAGGTACTGTTTTTTAAACACTTACGAAAGATGCATTCGTTAAGGTTTTTGTAGCTGGAATTTTTTTTTTTATTTTTCTTCCCGTGGAAATTGAACTCTTTTCCTAAACTTTCAATCATTAAAAGGGGTGTAAATCTTTTAACATCTTGATTTCCTTTTATCATAAAGATCCACTGCTTCTGAAGAAATAAAATATTGTTAATAGTTAGAAATTTCTCAAACTTGTACACCTTACAAATTGTTTTTTGTTTTCTGCAATTTTTAAAAAGTTTTCTTCTTCGTCCAAACACTGTTCATTTTTAAATGGTAACGAAAAAGGCAGATTTGGGGAGTCTTTTTTTTCGGGTAAGAAAAATTGCATATTCGTTTCAACAAAACGGATTGCTGCGTGACCATCTTTTCCAATTTTTGCACTGCAAGAAAAATATAATTCAATTAATAATGATTAAACTTAGTTTACCACAATATTTTGATTTTACTTCTTTGGCAACACCAGCACTGCACAGCACATCGTCTTTTTGAATATTGCAGAGAAGGTCCTTCTGCGATGTTGATATTTTGTTCAGGGTTAGGAACGTCTTTAATAAAACATCTACACCTCAATGGCTGTTGGGGACAAATTTCTTCTGAAATAATGTGCTCTGTAGGGTTGGGAGTTTTATTCAAAATGTTTTGAAGAACATATTTGAGATAATGATTTTTGTTGCGGTAGAATCTCTTCGGAAATAATATTGAAAACGTCTTCAACTACACTTTTCGACGTGGTATCCACTTCTCTCCTTTCTCCGCTGTCGTACACAGTTATTGTTTCCACGTTTTTTTCTAGGGCTAGAATATACGAAATATAAGTGTATGTACATATGTACAACTGATAAAAGAATCCCACCAAAAACATTTTCATGTAAAATGTTGCCAAGACGAGATCATATGGCTCGCACTGTCAAAAAGTTATCAGATCTCCTCCTCATACTTTCCAATGGACTCGCGAGCTCTTTTTACAAGATATCAGGGACAATCGACACTATCTGTGGCTTTCCATAAGTGTAATTTCCGGATTAGGAACAGCTTGCAACACGGCATCATTTAGTTGCTGAGCCATATTTCTAGTCGGTAAAGGCCCTTCTCCAATGCGCGGACCACCCAACCAACCACGAACCACCGAACGAAAATGCTGAATCCCGTGTAAAGTATAAGCCCTTGCCTCTAGTTGTGTCTGCCAGCTGCGAAAACACAATCGGGCAAATGTTAAATGTGGAAGTTTTTACCACTTTTTAAGCGGACAAACTTATCAATTTAACTTTTAATATTCTCCTGAAACTACCGTGCACATTTTTATAAGTGTTTCGTGTTATAATTAGTGCACTGACGTTTTCACAACCGGCGGAAAAGCTGCGGCGATGTCACTATTCTGGTACAATATCGTTGCTGAATGGGCAACTAGTACTGTGGTTAACACGCACCAAGAAAAAGTTGGCCAGGTCGACCAAAACACGAGCGAGAGGGAGGATGACGCCACATTCATGTGGGACGAGATGGCGCGATTTTGGTTCGTTCGTGGTTGGGTGGTCCGTGCATTGGAGAACGGCGTTAAAAAACAAAATCTATCTGCAGGAAGCCGACTGACACAATACACAATATTTCGCTTCATTTCACTACTGCTATTTTATAATTTTAATATCTAATGAACGCCCAAGCTTTTATTTATAGTCATACAAATACAGAAGTACCGTGAAGAAATACGTTAAAGGTATATTTGGTTGAAATATACATATTTTAGGCCCAAAATTGATAAGCTTAGACCCTTCGTCAATCCAAAATATTAAAACTGAGGTATTATTTTATTAATTATTTTATAAATATGTATATTATTTTTTTCAGCCTAAATTTATTTTAGCAAAAAGTTATTTTTTCCTTTTTAGTATATTTTCATATTTCATTGTTAAATAAAAGGTTTTCTTTAAAAAATATTTTTTTATTATTTAATTTTTTTATTTTAAAACCAGAAACAGTAAAACGAGTACACAAAACTTGTGTGCATTTACCATTTCTGAATGGTTTTTTTTTCGTTTTCCTAACAATCACATACTTGCAGCTCATTGTTCCTTACGAAAAGTAAAGATTAAAGTTGAAAGTGAAGCGCAAACCCAACGAAAAATGAATTTATGAACGTGAACTTTTTCTGAAAATTCAACATTTTCGCAAGCGATTTAAAGTGATAAGCTCCAAAGGAAGTATATAGGATTTATAGCTTTTATGAAAGCTTAGATCTTCCTTAAAAAGTTTACGTTTAGAAATCCAAAAAATAATTATTTTAACGGGAGATATGACGTCACAAAGCGACCCGAAAACGCGTCATATTCGACCTTTGGAGGGGGGTTTCCCCCCCAAGGACCGAATTACAGCCGGGTTTGAAAACGGTTTTTTAATTGTATCACTAAGGGCAACATTTCTTCCAAGTTTCATCAAAATCGGAGATTTCGGGTTGGGAATGTTCCCTTGTTAGTTAAAGATATGATTGAAGACATAATTAAATAATGAAATAAATAAATAAACCTATACCTATGTAAATAAATAGCTCAATGACCAAGTCAACATATAAATAAATAAATAGATTAGTACCAAAATAAAAAACGAAGAAACACAACAACGATAAGTGATCAAACAAGACATACAGTGCATAATTAACTGAATTTATATACTTTATGACTAAATGGATGTATCTAGTTTTAAGTGACGCGAACCTAGAATAAGAAGCTAAATAAGTGACTATTAAAATAAATAACAAAATGAAATAAATGGACGTGACCCTAAATAAATAAATGAGACAAACAATAACTAAAGGTGGAATTAAATAAACAAATGACCCCAAATGAAGTAATCGTATCTTAGAATAAACGAATGAGTGAACTCTAAAATGAACAAATAAGTGAATGAACGATGAAACAATCAAAACCACAACGGACAGTAAATTAAGCAAGTGAATATCTAAGCGAATTATAAAATAATTACCTCATTGAACTCTGAAATAAATAAATAAATAAACAAATGATCAGAAAACTCCATAAATGGAAATAAACATTACTATTGCTAGCTAAACCCTACAAATGACTATTTAATTAAAGCAACGACAAATGACAAAATAACTAAATAGGTCAATATATACGGCTCTAACTCAAGACATCAATAAATAGCAAACTAAACATACATTCGATAAAATAATCTAAAGAAATAAATAAATTTTTAAATAAATCCGAAAGAGATACATACTTGACCTGGTTCCTGTTCTCCATCAAGGACACACCGGCACCTCTTCGGGGCCGCATATGAAGAGGCAGGGTGCCGGGCGGCGGCAACATCGGCTATAGTCGACGTCATCATCATCTTCAACGACAGCAGCAGCCTAAACCAGCCGCAACACTTCAGCAACACTCCCCGTATCAGCAAGGCGCCCACCGGTATATAATTGTAAATTTTTTTTTGTGCAAAAATAATATTCAGGTATGTTAAGCTAAATCATTTGTTTATTCTCTGGGTCCTCTCTCCTCCCACCAATTACGGCTGGCCTCCCCATGAATAGGAGTCATGTGGTTTGAATTGTTTTTTTTTTGTTTGTTACATTAAAGGGACCTCCCCAAATATTTTATTGGCCAAGGGGAGGTCAAAGGGTGGTTGGGGCAACGGCCAGAGAAGGTGGTTAATTTTCATCTATACCCCCTCTTGAGAGCCATTCACGGGCAGGGACAGGGGTTCTGTCCGACATGCCCTTCTCCCCCGTACCTTGATTTCCGTGGCGCGAGATTTTTCTTTTCGTTTTGGGAGGTAGTCCGCTCTGGTGGCTAAGGGTGGCGTTCCGGCAAACCCCCCCACACTACCGCATGCTAGCCTGCCAGCTCGCGCGGCCACACATCATCAGACCAAGGGCTTTAGCCGGGCTCCCTGGAGGAAGACCCCCATAACAATCTGCAGGATTAAATTTACTTCCAAAATGATAACAGTTAGTCGGTAATGTATTTTGGATTTCTGCAACTCGGTTAGTCACAAACGTTTTCCATCGCGATGGATGATCCTTCATCCATTGTAACGTGATCATAGAATCACACCATGCAAAAATGGTAACATCAGACAACTGCATATCCTTTAGCGTGGTTTTGATGAGTTGAGCTAATAACAACGCACCATTCAGCTCGAGTCGTGGTAGTGTAATTGGCTTAAGAGGGACCACCCTATTTTTTGGTGTTAACAAGTAACAAAACGCCTTCGGAATCACTTTCCATCCACTCTTAAGTATACGACGCGACGGCAGCAAAGTCTCTGATAGAAGCATCGCTGAAACCATGAAGTTGTATATTCCGAGCGTTCGCAGTCCAACCTACCCATCTGGGAATTTTCAGCACGTCAAGTGCATTTAGCGATTCCATGAAATTGTTCCATTCCAGCTGAATAGCTTCGCTGACTGTTGTATCCCATGCTAGGCCTGACATCCAGAGAGTTTGCATTAAAATTTTTGCTACTATAATGATAGGAGCAATCCAGCCCAAGGGATCAGACAAAGATGCTATAGCAGACAGCATAGTCCGTTTAGTAGTTGCATTTTTAATTTGTAGCTTGTTTGTAAACAAAAAGTAATTACCTTTGGGTTGCCATTTAATGCCTACCGTTTTAATTACTTCATTTTCGGTTAATTCTAAGGTTGTCTTCAATTCTCGCTGATCGATTGGCAGATCGGTTATCAAGTCGGCAACGTTGCTGGCCCATTTCCTGAGATTGAAGTGTCCAGATTTTAAAATGTCTATTAATTCATTTCTCAGCTTTCTAGCTTCATCACTGAATCTGCACCAGCCAACAAGTCGTCGACATAGAAATCAGTTGCGGTAACTACGGCTGCGATAGGCCATTCCGCCTTGCAATCCTCAGCAAGTTGCTGTAAAGTCCTTACGGCTAAGTAAGGAGCAGCAGATGTACCGAAAGTCACGGTTTTCAACTGATAATCATGCACACTGTTAAAACTGGGATCATACCACAGAATGCTTTGATATGTCCTGTGCTCCGGGTGCACGAGTATCATGCGGTACATTTTCTCAATGTCTGCTATTAGCCTTGTTTTAAGGGAGGCGGAAAAGGGAGAAAGGGGACGAAGAACAAGGCAAGAGTTCTTGAGAGACCCCTTTATTAAATGAAATTACACTTAACTAGCCTACTTAAAACATAATTGCCTTACCCTAAACTTAGCCTACCTAGCCTAAACTTAACTATTAATCCTAAGCTTAAAACTAAACGTTGCCGAGGGGGGCCTGAAAGGAAAAGAAATATTAGTAATAATATTTTGGTGTTGGAAAATTATACCCATCTGTTCGTGTTGTCCCACGTCGAAAGTCGATGCTGCAGTCTCCCTCATTACAGGTGCTGTAAATCCGGATCCTGGCGACTGGCTGGAACGGCGGAGGGGGAACCTGCCTGTATGCCCAGGGAGGGGCGGAGGTCCCCAAGGCGCGAGTCCAAGAGCGCAAGCCATCCATTGCTGGACCTAAAAGACGAAGGAGACAGATTAATTACGCTGGGACGATCAGGGGAGACAGTCAAAACATCAACGTTGGACATGGACAACATAAAACATAAGACACGGGGCACACACACGGAGACAACATAACCACAAAAGGACAACATCACCAAAACACCGCGAACTTCAATCGCTCGAGCGCGAGAGCCAGCCCCATCGGAGCTCTAGGCGGCGCTGCGCGACGACACCACGAAACGTTTGCGAGTTCCCGCGCGATCCCCGAAAATCGGCACACCTGTGTGCGCGACAGGTGCCCGCGAAAAACAATTAAAAACTTTATGGGAACGCTCCCACATCCCGCGGAACACGTCACAAACACTCCCGGTAATGCACTTTTCACGAAAAGGTTACTAATAGTGGCGAAATCGCGAGTGAAAGATCACCTGTCAAATCGAATTTGATCCAGATGAATCGCCACAACTAACATTCTCCCCGGAAAACTCGGCCACTAAAACCACAAAACGAAACCCGCGGATTCACCAGCGACTCAAACCACTTTGCGAAAAACATCACTAATGCTAAAATCCGCGCGAACACTTTTCCAACAATCAGGTGTTTATACCGCGGAAAAATCATGGCCGACCACCGCCATTCCCGCGAAAAGTTCTTTTAATCTTTTCTCAAGATTCCAAAGCCGTGGAATCCCGAGAACGATCACAGGCACTATATAACACCACCCACTGATTGACACTTGGTGCACTTTCCACCCACAGGCACTAAACCGCGCGGAAAAGCCGAAAAACACTTTTATGGGAAACGCCATAATCGCGACCGGGCGGGTATAAAAACCCCGAGTTCCCATAAAAAACTCTCTTTCCCAGTCTGATTTTCGAGTGCGGCGGAGCCACTGTCATATACATAAGTACTGGACTGCTGGTCCCGTACAAAAACTCATTTTAAAAGTGAGATCAAATTTGGTTCGAAATGGGGGAATGAAGAAAGAACGAGATATTTATTCATTCCCCCATGCAAATGCATATGTTAGACAAAGTAGGACATGTTTTTTATATCTGACTCTTTCTTTCTTCCGGCCCCGGGCTGCTCAATGTCGGAAGTATTTTTGATAAATACTCAAAATGTAGGGCAAAATGAAAGGAGCTGTTTTGTGACAACTTCTATTTATTTATTTTCTTCATTTTAATATAATATCGCAAAGAATTTAATGTGTTTTTATCACAAGGCCTTGCATGTCCACTGCACACAAGGGTTTGCATCTCCACTCAAAATGGTCTCACTTTTTATCCACCGATTAGCAGTCCAGTATCTATATGTCAGTGGGCGGAGCTCTTGCGAATTTTTTTTCACGAACGAGTTTGTTTACATCCCACTGACATATACATAGAAATGGACCACTCGATTTGCTATCTCAAATGGTGCACCGTTTTGAAAGTTCCCACCTAAGGAGAGTTCAGATATAGAAGGCATATATCTGTCTATTTCTTTCGCATTACGCGAGATAGGGGGCTTCAAAAGGCGGCAAATTTAAAAATTATATTAATTTTGTTTGTAACCTGCAGGCTTAAATCTGATTCCCCTGAAAGTAGCATCAAATCTCAAATAATTTCGCGGCGAAAAGTTTATGGAATAACACATTTTTCATTGAAAAATTCTCAGCAAAACGTTGAAATGCTCTCTTCTGGATATGCGATTTATATCGCTAAACAACTGTTTTAAGAACTCAAAAGTAAAAATTAGAGCACTTTCGTGTTTTTGCTGTATACTTCACTTAATTTAGTTACAGTAAAAGGACATAAATGCAATTAATTCCAAATTGATTCGCCATATTACGCCACTCAGGTTTTTTTGTGGTTTTTGTGCCATTTTTGTCGTAAATCAGACATAACATAAGAAGAATTTGAAATATGAGATAAGAAAAGACTAATTTTCATAATTTAATAACTCAATTTCTACCGAAAACTTAGAAATTGTGTAAAATTCAATTGTATCTTACAAAGGGGTAATTTAATGTTTGCATTCCTTTGAAGGGACTTAAGATACAAAAGGCATTATTTTATAATTTTTGTAGTAATTATTTGATGGATTTATGCAAATAACCCGGACTAATGCCCCAAAAATGCATTTGACAGCAATTCAAACCCACAGCTGACTGCTCAAAATCCGTTATTGGTGTGAGCAAGAGGGAACTAGAAAGTGCACCATCGCTTCATAGGCATTTTGTATGGGGCGAGTGGTCCATTTCTATATGTCAGTGTTACATCCCGAAGTAGACCGAGTAAGACGCGAGCGCGGACCGCGGCCAAACATAAAAACATCACATCGAAGGACGCCAGAGAAGACCCGAGAACAACACCAGGGAACAAGGAATACTCATCGGTGGATAAGGAGGTTCCTGAGGCGCAGTCCCGGACAGATCCAGCGACGAGTTCCTGTGGAAAAAATAAAAGTTAAGTTATCTGGTTTCAATTTAGGGTGTTTGTTTACCTGTCAAGGGAACAAATTGATATTAGTGGGTTTATCCCCGAATTGGATGAAATTTTGCAAGTGGCTTCCGTTGAGGCTAGAACGGAAGAATATGCAAAAATTTTGCGGCGCGCGCCTATAGTTTTTAAAATATTTAACTTTTAATTTTGACGTTTTGTCAAAGTTGAAAGTTAAATATTTCGCCGCAAAATTTTTCTCACTTGCACAATTTCTTCACAATTGTTAATTTAAAATTACTCACTCACACTGTTAACTTCCACTCCACTGCACAGCACTTCCTATTTCCCTATTCCTGTTGTTGTTGTTGTATTTTTATTCTGCCCGGAGGGCGTCACTGGTGTGACTTAATGGTCATGGCAGCCAGAGCCATATTGACCAGGGACTTCAGCTGATGTATACGCCACTCGTGGGTAAAATAGTTATGGTTGGGGCCAAGCAGGTGCCAGCAAGTCTCTCGCTACCCTTACAACTCTTATCCTTTCGCTTAGTTCTCTCAGCAAGGCAGCGTTTTTGCGCAAGCTTAAAACGGGCGTCACAAACATGAAAGGATTAATAGCAAAAAAAAACAAACTCTAATAAATTTTGTAAGTGAACCTGGCTTACATAAAAGAAATGGATGACTTTTGACAATGAATATAAGAAGTCTCCTAAGATCTTCCAAAGCTTAACCATAATTGAAAAGAAAAACCTGCACTACATAAAGCAAACGAAACACGCGGGCTGGATCTTCAGATTGTCTAAACACCTATTGTTATTCCTTAAGGGCCTCAAAGTTTTCTGTCGAGAGTATTCAGAGATAGCAGGCAGGGATTCAGCGGTGTACAATTAGGTGGGCACCAACCCAGCGATTGAACCCTCTATAGTTTAACATTAGTTTTAGTCAAAAAATTAGCTAAGACCTCAATTTTTTCGTTGGTGAGCGGGGACAGAAAATCGCAGAGAGACGCAGCCTCACCCAGACCTTGACACAGTACCCTAGCCGACTGATATTTTGGACACCTGATAATAATATGCTCATCATCCTCAATATCGCCACACACGTCGCATCTTTCACTATCAATGACTTTCCATCTCGCGAGGTGTTTTTTGGAGTAGGAGTGTCCTGTAATGATCCTGTTGATCATTCTTCCTATGTTGCTTTTTAACTTGGTTTTTGTGAACCATGGTTTAGACCCGACGTCCGGATGAATGGCAGCGAACATTTTGCCCTTGGTTTTACTTTCCTCTTCGACTTCTCTTTTCCATTCCTTCCACAGCTTGTTCTTGACGTTGAGGATGGTGTCTTCGGCCGTCAGGGCAACTGTGATAACCTCGCCACTGTGTCTAGCATCATTTGCTATTTCGTCAGCTCTGCAATTCTCCTTGATGTTCATATGAGATGGAACCCAGACTATTTTTGCAGCTTCAATTCTACCTAATTTCTTCTTCAATGGGCCTAAAACCGCATTTCTGTCCATCTTCCCACTTTCCAGGGCCTTGCAGCTATTCAAGCTGTCTGTCAGAATTATCAACTTCCTTACTCCCGCCGATACAGCATATTCGACTCCCTTAAGAATAGCAAGCAGTTCCGCGGTAAGCGTTGACAAGGACCACATGACTCTATAACCCAAACTAATATTGGTCCCTGGAAAGAAAACTCCTAGCCCAGCTACCTCGTCTGACACAGACGCATCTGTCGCAACAATTACACAGTCGGCAGGGAAGGACTGTCTTTTCTCATTCATTAGCAATTTTACAATTGCTTCATTCACACTGGTTTTGCTTATTCCCTGACCCAAGAGACTTGTGTCGACCTCCACCAAGGTGTCGACCTCAGTACTTTCCTCCCCATAGCTCAACAACTGGAAAATCTCTTTGAACTTGTTCCAACACTTTTCATAAGATGTTTTGTTCAGGTTACTGCTCATCCCCTCAAGAAAACCTGTGTACAGTTCGCCAATTCTCACCAACTCCTTGGCCGTAATTAGCTCAGCTCTATATCTCGGGGGCAGTTCATTGGCCAGGACATAGAGTGCAAAATTGGGAGTACTGTGAGTCAAACCTAGGCTTTTCCTAATATGCTTGTTTAAAAACACTTCAATCGTCCTTTCCAAGGTTTTGGACTCGCCAGAAGATACTGCCCTCGAAAATTCGATTTTGGATCTTATGAGTGTCCTGAAGAGGATGAGACTGTTTTTGGGGTTAATCCCAAACCTTGTACCACAAATCAGTTTGATAATCCTAGCATTGTTCTCCGCCAGGACTAGTGCTTTTTTGTAGTGATTTTTACTTTTCAAGTTATTGGAAAAATTCCAGCCTAAAAACTTCAGTTCATTGACCCCCGGAACAGTGACATTGGCGATATGAAGGTTAAGATTCTTCCTACAACCAAAAACAATGCTTTTGGTCTTACCCAGACCTATCCTGAGTCCTAATTCCGTAGATTCACGACCGAACTCCTCTAATGCGTCCTGTAGTTTAAATCTCACCTCGTCGACACAGTCTCCACCGGCCATGATTAGGAAATCATCCGCAAACTGTAGAAACTCAACCTCACCACATACTCTTTCATGTAAAGAGGTCGTATATATGTTAAATAGGATAGGGCTTAAAGAGCTTCCTTGAGGTATTCCTCCTAGGGTGTTCTTCCTTAGACCATTTAAGGTCAGTGATCTTCTTCTAAAGAACTCGATAACCCAATTAATGTGATTCAGTGGAATACCACACCCCAGCATTTTAAAAAATAGTTTTCCTATATCAACGCAGTCATAGGCGCTGTCGAAATCCACAGTCACAGCGCCGACCATCTTATGACATCGACGTAATTCAGAAATAGTTTGTCTGACTTTGCCCAGGCATATCGATACCGATCTTCCTTTTCTGTAAGCAAAGGTATTTGTAGGAAGAATGTTGTTGTTCTCAATTTGTGTGTTGATCCCCTCCTTTATAGTGGTGTTTATGATTTTTAGGGCTACATTAATTAACGAGATAGGTCTGTAATTCTCCAGCCTGCTAAGGTCCCTTCCCGGTTTTGGGATAGGGACTATTTTAATGTTGTACCATTCCTCTGGAATTTTGCCCGCGTTAAAGGTTTCGTTGAGGTATTCTACAACTGCTACCTTTGCATCAGTGGATAAATTTTTGAGCATTTCAAAAGACACTCCATCGGTGCCGGGAGCAGAGCTTCTCTTAGATGCCAGGAATAGATTAAATTTATTTGGAGTAAGTCGGAGAGGTTTAGAGTTTGTCGTGTCAGAAAGTTCCGGAATGAAGGAAGGAGACTTGGCCTTATTAACAACCAGATTTAGATACTCACTGGTCTTTGAGCTGTCCCAGTCCAACTTGGAGATATGTTTTTGGCCTTTGATCCTCTGAATTAATTTCCAAAAGTTGCCCATGTCGCTACGCCTGCTCAACTCTTCAATCAAGGCATCCCAACTTTTGCGCTTTTCGTCCTTTATCTTTTTTCTCAATTCAGCGTTAATTTTGTTGTGTTCTATGAGATCCCTTACATCACCTGCCTTATTGAATTTTGCCAATGCGTTAGATTTTAATCTGAACAGTCTGCTTAATTCAGAGTTCCACCACTTTTTTGGGGTGTAATTCTTATTTCCCACCTTGGAGATGATTGTGGCCCTTTTTACTTCCTGCTGTATCTTCTCAAAGATCTTGGTGTGGTCATCTATATTGGGTTTGATATTACTCAAAGCTCTATACAGACAATTTTTCGCTACGAATGTATGTTTCTTATTTGTTGGGGTACATTCCAACTCAATCACAATTGGTAGATGTGGACTGCCTCCAAATGACACATTTTTTGTTGACCATGTCAATTTCCTATCATGAAAATTGGAAAAAGTTAAATCGAGCACACTTTTCGTGTGATTCTTGTTCCTGGAAATACAAGTTGGATTTCCATTATTTAGGCACCGAAAGCCATAATCTTCAGCTATTTCCAATAGAATTACGCCTTTAGAACTATTTAATGTATCTCCCCATGCACAATTGCGTGCGTTGAAATCACCGGCAATAATCGCCTTACCATGACAAGTAGCTAGGTGAAAAATCTTATCGACAGCTTCCTTGAAAGCACGAACATCGAGGTTCGGTTTTAGATAACATGAGACAAGAGACAGTTTGAAGTCTTGTAACTTGACAGACACCATGCTAGTGTTTTCACAATGGGAGATGGGTATCTAAATTGGGCTGAGCGACCTATCTCACATGATGGCCGTCCCACCATAGCCATCTGACCTATCATTTCTTACTACTGAGTAGCCATTGAGCGAAACCCGGTCCGACGGTAAGAGCCAGGTTTCGCTTAATAACAGGCTTCCTATTCCCATGTTTTTAACGAAAACCTCGAGTTCATGTATGGCGGGTTTCACACTTTGAATATTCATTTGTAATATTTTCATTGTGTGCATGATATGATATTGTTCACATTAACCGCCTTAATGTTCGACACTGCTTTGATGAGCGAAATCATCATACGTACAATCTCGTCGTGAGATGTTTTAGAGTTTTCCCCTAACAATTCGATAATTTTCTTTGTTGAATTTACTAGGCTTTCTTTTAGTTGATGTACTGTTTTTATTTTTAAGTAGTCCAGATGATTCTGTGGGTTGCTATTGCCAATGTTTTCCTCTTGTGTTGCTGAATTGTAGTCCACGTTAACGCAGGCTAATCTCTGGTTCTCCTTCTTTTTTTCCCCAAACTTCTCATCACTTAAGAATAGGCGATTCTTATTAGGTACTTCTACATTCCCAGTGGTAATAATTTTTTTTGCATCCCTGCGCGACAGCTCCTTGGTCGTCATAAGGCTCACTAGTCTTTCTTCTTTTTTTTTAGCAGGACAGCTTCTCTCAAATGCCGGATGCTGGCCACCACAATTAATGCATTTTGTAGGTCTTTTGCAAATTTCATCCTCCTTTTCGTGACTCTCACCACACCCCGGGCAGATTACCTCCGTACTTTTGCAATCGCGTGCAAAATGGCCAAAACGTTGGCACTTGAAACATCTGATAACTTTTGGAATATACTCCTTCACCTTGAAGATTGTATATCCCATGTATACCTCATTGGGCAAACTATCTCCGTGTGCGAATATTTTTACCCTCTCTGTAGGAATTTTGATGACTTGATTATCTTCCTTCCTTACTCTCATCTCTCTAAAGACCCTCGCGAACATCAGACTGGGATTACCCTCCCTTAGCATCTCAGCAATTTCCTCCTCCGAAACCTCAACATCAACCCCCCTCAGGAGTTCAACCTTTGCCACCGCTCCAAGTGGGATGTAGACTGTATAAGATTCGTCAAGTCTATGATTCTTACTAAAGGTGTTCGCTGCTTCACAGCTTCTAAACTCGATTACACATTTGTCATAGGCGACTCTTCTTATATTAATCAAGTCCCTGAGCATATCCCCTTCAATTTTCTTTCCGATCGACAGCGGATTGATTCCCTTTTTACCTTCCTCATCACCCATCCTGGCAATCATGACCCTGTAACTCCCCAGTCCCTTCACCCTATACTCAAAGGACCTGGAACCAGTACCCTCATCAGCTTCATCCCTTCCATTCACTTCCTTAAAACAATCGCCCTCAGACAGTCCCTCCGCCTCACGTCTGTTTTCAATGCCTCCATCTCCCGGTACACCCCCACGGCACTGTCTTCAAAAATTACTTTATTTATATCCTGGGTCCGCACTGTAATGGGCCCCACCGTGACACCACCTCCTGCTAGATCTTCCTTACTCGAACGATAAGATTTGTCCTCTTCACTTGTTTTTGCCTTTTTAGAGGTTTGTGTTTTAACTGTTTTTTCAGCCTTGTCACCGTTACTGCCCGACTTACTATTGTACGGTCTTTTCGACATCTCCCACAATCCGCTTTACAATACAAAAGAAGTAAAGGAACAAACTAGATTTATAAAAATAATGCTTATTCAGAATTTACCAATTCTTCGTTAAGAAACTTAATTACAAGTTCATATATCACAAGTTATAAGTCTACAAAAGTCAGTTCAGAAGTTTAATTCTTCGTTAAAGGTCAAGTATTCAAATATTTAATTATTTAATTAATTATATACTGCCTCTAGTTAGTAAAAAAGGTGAATAACAATTTTGATATACGATTCCTGTGGTAATCTTCCTTCCTAATTTATCTCAATTTTCTTGACTAATTTCTCTATTGACTTATACAACAAGAATTTTTTAAAACATTAACACACTTCTTAAAAAGCTAATAACTTGCAGCCCTGCCTTAAACCGAAAAAAGAACGATGAACCGCTATATAATACAAGAGTAGGTACCGCTAACCGGCGTCACTCAGATAAGCCCCGTTTACACTGGCGAGTTTACAAGCTACAAGCCGGCGAGTAAGAAGCCGTCGAGTCGGCAAATGCGCTTGTTGTCGTGTACACACGAAACTTTCCACTAGCTCAGAAGCCAAGTAGCTGGCGTGTAGAAACATGTGTTTTTTGCACTGCAACTCCCGCTAGAACGAATTCCTCCGACATCTTAAAGGCCAGTCAGTCGCTAGTGCACAAGCTACTGTGTGTACACTTGGCTACTTTACAATCCCGCTCGCTCAAAAGCCGGATAGTGGCGTGCGAAGTCGCCGGCGGAGTCAGCTTTTTCCACAGCGTTTTTAAAAGCAGCTTTAGAGCGAGTGCGTCGTGTACACTAGGCGAGTTTACGAGCTGCGTGTAAAAAAGCCCCGCTTTTAGCTTGTAAACTCGCCAGTGTAAACGGGGCTTTACGGTACAGTCTACCAAAAAAGAATTTCCCGCAGAACAATGGCCGAAAAATCTATAGTCATCCACAAAATGCCAGGTTCACTTACCTTGATAACTCCTTGAATGATTTCACAAAAACACAAAAAGCCATTAACAAAAAAGTAAAACCAAAAAACAAACTAGCCCCAAGGAGCTTCTTGCCAATCGCCCAGAAAATTAAACTTGAAAAATCTTTCACAGAGTACTGCACATGTGACGCCACTTCAGCTGCGCTTGCTTGCTTTAAACAACTTGCCTGCTAGACTGTCGAGAGAGAACTGTCTTTCCCTATTCCTATTTAACTTTATCTGAAAGAAAATAAATATTTAGTAAATATAAAGTGACATGACAGTACTTACCACCTTCTCCGTGGAGGCGCCATCACTGATTAGGTTCAGTGCAATTCTTTTTCATTAAGATGAGCTACAATGGCTTCGTTCGGAAAATTGAAAGTTCACAAATGTACAAAATAAAAATTTGCATACAATTATTATAATATTTTTAATATTTTTTAAAATATACGTTTCTTTAATTATATTGCATAAATTTGTTTTATTATACCATTTTCTTTACAAATATTTTATAACTTCACTCTTGTCGTTTGAAAGAAAATCATTTTTATTTCGTAAAAGAGAAATATTTACTTATAATGCATTTTGTAAAAGGGAAATCACTCCGGTAGGAATTTTTTGTAAAAGGAAAATCACTCCGGTAGGCATTTTTTGTAAAAGGAAAATCACTCCGGTAGGCATTTTTTGTAAAAGGAAAATCACTCCGGTAGGAATTTTTTGTAAAAGGAAAATCACTTCGGTAGGCATTTTTGTAAAAGGAAAATCACTCCGGTAGGAATTTTTTGTAAAAGGAAAATCACTCCGGTAGGAATTTTTTGTAAAAGGAAAATCACTCCGGTAGGAATTTTTTGTAAAAGGAAAATCACTCCGGTAGGCATTTTTTGTAAAAGGAAAATCACTCCGGTAGGCATTTTTTGTAAAAAGAAGATCACTCCGGTAGGCATTTTTTGTAAAAGGAAAATCACTCCGGTAGGAAATTTTTGTAAAAGGAAAATCACTCCGGTAGGAATTTTTTGTAAAAGGAAAATCACTCCGGTAGGCATTTTTTGTAAAAGGAAAATCACTCCGGTAGGCATTTTTTGTAAAAGGAAAATCACTTCGATAGGAATTTTTTGTAAAAGAAAAATATTATAATTTAAAAAAACTAAAAAACACACTTTTATCGCGCACTAAAAGGTATAAAATAATTAAATTAAATAAACTTTAATTTGTTACGATATATGCATGTTACCCTTCCCAATATTTTAACTTTATTGTAGGGTTAACGCAAACATATATTTTTTTATTCAATATGTGACGGATGATAGATATGCTAGGTAGTTATTAGTAAACTTATCACTTCTTTTATGTCCAATGAGTAATTCAAAAAGTGTGGAGCGCTTTTTGGTTATGTGTACTTTTAATTAATTTAGACAAAGCGCTCCACACTTTTTGAATTATTCATTGGACATAAAAGAAGTGATAAGTTTACTAATAACTACCTAGCATATCTATCATCCGTCACATATTGAATAAAAAAATATATGTTCGCGTTAACCCTACAATAAAGTTAAAATATTGGGAAGGGTAACATGCATATATCGTAACAAATTAAAGTTTATTTAATTTAATTATTTTATACCTTTTAGTGCGCGATAAAAGTGTGTTTTTTAGTTTTTTTAAATTATAATATTTTATTTTATACTTTTCAGTCTTAAAATGACTTTAACATGCTAATCATGGCATTGTCATCCAAACTAAACGTGTATGCAAAATTTCAGCTCAATCGTAAACCGGGAAGTGGGTCAAATTTAACTCCCAAGATTCCTTTACACATAACTAAAAAGCGCTCCACAGTCCGCCATATTGGACTTAGAATGACGTCACTTAGCTAATCATGCATTGTCATCCAAACTAAACGTGTATGCAAAATTTCAGCTCAATCGGAAACCGGGAATTGGGTCAAATTTAACTCCCAAGATTCCTTTACACATAACTAAAAAGCGCTCCACAGTCCGCCATATTGGACTTAGAATGACGTCACTTAGCTTATCATGCATTGTCATCCAAACTAAACGTGTATGCAAAATGTCAGCTCAATTAGAAACCGGTAAGTGGGTCAAATTTAACTTCCAAGATTTGTTTACGCATAACCAAAAATAACCAAAAAAGGGTTCCACAGTCCGCCATATTGGACTTAGAATTACGCCACTTAGCTTATCATGCATTGTCATCTAAACTAAACGTGTGTGCAAAATTTTAGCTCAATCGGAAACCGGCAAGTGGGTCAAATTTAACTTCCAAGATTTGTTTACTCATTACCAAAAAAGCGCTCCACAGTCCACCATATTGGACTTAGAATGACGCCACTTAGCTAATCATGCATTGTCATCCAAACTAAACGTGTGTGCAAAATTTTAGCTCAATGGGAAACCGGCAAGTGGGTCAAATTTAACTTCCAAGATTTGTTTACACAGTTACAAGTGAAGCTAATAAAAGTGTGTTAAAAATCACTGACATGACTTAACATTGCCAGATCGGTTCGTTTAGGTGGTGCGGTGCGGTTACATTTATGAGGCTTAGACATTTGACGTTTGACATTTGAGTGGAGTCGTGATTGACTTTGGCAATTCATTTAGGATTTTAGTGCGGCCGTGATAAATTTTTGACTTTTTTCCGAGTTTATTATTTATTATTTTCTCTATCATTTCTCCTCCGTATACATATATTTTTTTTGACTACATCAATTTAAGTTGCGGTTTTCCAGTATTTACTTCCCTTATTCTTGTTATCATTTATTTTCCCTTATACCATGTTTCCATCTCCCGAAAATCTCGAGATTTAGAATAAGCGTTTTAACCCTTATGTGAGTGACGAGGTACCCGGGTACCTTTTGCAGTTTCAAATTTGAAAAAAAGTATATTTTACGCCTCTTAGATAGTTGTGATTTCTTGAGAGCTCCTAACTATTTGTAGATTATATTATTTTGAATGTTTTGACCCACTTAACCATTTACAATATTGTGAGGAAACTAAAACATATTTTGAACCCACAATAGAGTGACAAGGTACCCGGGTACCTCTTTGTATTTTGTATGGCACTGAAAAAAATATTTTTAATTTTTTACTTCAAATACATAAAATTAAGTATTCATCAAAATGTTTTATTTACATAAAAAATAATAAATTATTTGTTATATAGGATTAGCATTCTCGAAACAGGTGTTACATGTTGGACGACTTACTGCATGTTCATCACAAACTGGTCTTCTGCAGTTAACGCAAGCTTTTCGCGTTTTTCTTTCCTTACGTTTGAGTTCCCTGCATATATAGCAACTTCCAACGACTGCAACACGCCCTGTAGAATCTCGTCTACTCTGAGTTGTAGAAGTTGAAGATCCAGAAGGAATTGAAAGTCTTAGTTCTCGGCCAAGCACGTCCTGCATTGCAGATCTTACATGTAATTTTGATGTCACAATGGAGTTCTTTGATCTTTGTTCTATATTTTCATGGCACAGTTGTAGACTCAAGGATTTCAAAAACTTTCTACGTCTGTCACTTGAGACAAATTGTGGGTTATGTTCCATGTAAATGATATAGGCTGACAAAGCTGCAATGTCAATAATATTGTAGAAAAGTGCTACAGGCCACCGATTCCTTCTGCGTTTTACGGCATATTCTCCTAACAGCTTATCCATGTTATCCATTCCGCTTTTAGTTTTATTATAATATAAAATTATTTCTGGCTTAGCAGTTTCATTATTACTTTCAATAACTGGTGACATGTGCAATGAAATGAAGACAACATTATTACTGCTTTATTCTTTTTAGGTACGTAAGAGCATACAGTTGCTACTTTACTAAAGGCGAAATTCGAAGAATAAATCGCCCTGACCTTGTGTGCTTGCAAGTTTGCAGGAAGAAACCGTGTATTTTTCCTTACCGTTCTAACAAGTGTCATGTTCCAAGAATTCAAGGAATGCGCCAGTTGAAGAGACGTGAAAAAATTATCTGTATAGTTACATTCAGTCCTGAATTTTTATACTTAGCAACGAGATCTAATACATTCTCCGACATTTGTTTGACGATTGCCATCACTTGACGTTCCAGTATATATTTTTCCATTTAGAGGGTAGGTTTTATTTGCATCACAAGCCCAGAATATTTATATGCCATACTTTTCGGGCAAAGCAGGCAGCTATATTTACAAAAACAACCCTAAATAAGCAAATATTTAGGGACTAACAATTTTGCTCTGACACAAAATAACAAATAAATTTGTAAAAAATCCGTGCGGAAATTATGCGAATGACGGGAATCGCGTGGATTGTGAAGGACTTGAGCATTCCTGGCGCGCCGATTATAGCATACCGCACTCCACTCCATCCCCGCTATTCTCGACGCAGACAATCGACTCTTTAGCGGCATTAAAATAATAATAGTCAAAGTAAATAATAAGTAAAAGCAGAACTTGATTGTTTATATTAGGTATAAACAGAATAAACGTACCCGGGTACCTCGTCACTCTGATGAAGATGTTTTTTTTGTCACTCACATAAGGGTTAAAAGTGTTTCCATCTAGTAGCGTGATTTCATTTGATATTTGATATGTCAAGTGTCATGTTTTAATTATTTTCAAAAAGTTTTTGTGTTAAAAAAGTTAATGTTAAAATGATTGAATATCAACAAACTCTTGTTAGCCAACATTTGGACATAGTGAATAAATTTTAATTTGTGTGTAATAAAAGTAGAAGAAATCGACAGTCATAAATTTGTCAATTTTGACGCCTGTTGAATAGTGGTGAATAACTTTTTGGGGATGCCACAACGAATTTAGTAGATTTTGATTGAGATTCTCTCGAAATCTCAAGATTTCAAAATCGGCTACTTGTATGGGAAATCCAATGGATTTTCATATGGATTTCGCGAAATCTCACAAAATCCCGAGATTTTAGGGAGATGGAAACATGGTATACATGAATTCAGTTTGTCATTTACTTCTTTTCATTATTATTATTATCGTTTTTCCTTTTTTTTCCTGATTCAATTGGTTATTTTTTTTTCCTCGTTTATTATTTGCTTGCATTGTTTTTTATTTTTTATTTTCATCGTTGTTGATCTTCTTTCTTATTATTTTTTGTGATTGCTACATTTTACATTTGTTACTATTATTATTGTTTCATTCTTTTTTTTATTTTTATTGTTTTTCCTGGTTTATTATTATCGACATTTTGAGTTCTATTTTTATTTACTCATTGTACTGAAATTGATTTACATTAAGAATATAGCCTTATGTGTATTCGAACTCCGTGTTTATCTTGTGTTGCCTTGTTCTTCCCCATATTGGTTTCGCATTCTTCGCACCGGTCTTCGGTGGTTTTAGGTTTTCGTAGTTTTGGCCTTTTACTGGGAACCAAAAAACTACGTGGCGCCCTATATTTTTGTTGTGCCCCTCAAGATTCTATTAGCGTTCATTTGTTTCGACCCCTCCCACACCGGCTGAGTCGGCGGCAACTGTTGTTGTGCCAAAGGCGCGTAACACTGCTGTTAAAGCAACCTTGTGCTTGCGCCACTTAAGTAGTGTTGCAAACAATTTTGGCTGCAGTGTCGGTCCAACAAACATCTGCTCATTCAAGGACTTCCCATTAGAAGTACGTGCGGACCCATCAAATACCACTCTTAATTTTGTGGTAGTGCTGTCTTTTAAGACAGCGTGGTGCGGGATATAATAGTGAGGCTCTCCAGGCGCAGGTAACTCAACCTTTTCCATGTGGTCTAAGTTTATATATTCCTGTAGACATTTGACGTAATCATTTTTAATTTCCGCATCTTTATTTAATTTTCGTTGTAGGGATCCAAGTCGTTGTAAGGCAAGATGCCTTGATTCTCCTAGGTCAGGAGAAGTTTCCTTAAATGGCAATTTAACGATATATTGCCCATTTGACATTCCTTCTAATGTCTTTTGGTATAATTCCTGACATCGTTCTTCATCGGATGTAAGCATTACATTATTTGGGACCTCTTCCTGTTCCCAAAATCGTTTTAATTGCTCGTCTAAACTAGTCTCGGTGCTGGTTATCACCGTGAATGCGGATACTTGATCTGAGGAGCTTGTTTCGACAGTCCCTAATAGTATCCAACCAAGCTTCGTGTTAATAGCAATTGGCTCGGATTTCTTGTCTCGCCGTATGCCGTCCTGGAGAATAGTGGCATACACATCAGCGCCTAGCAAGATGTGAATTGGATTAGATTTCCAATATGTAGGGTCCGCTAACATCAGTCCCTTAAGATGTTGCCAATCTTCACGCATAATAGTCGTGGCTGGTAGCAAATGTGTGATTTGTTTTAATACCAGCATGTCAGCGGTAACTATCAATTGTTCATCATATTGTGAATATAATTGAATAGCTACTTGTTTTTTAGTGTGCGCTGTCCGATTTGCATTAAGGCCCCTTAAGCCCCGTTTACACTGGGCGAATTTACAATCTAAAAGCCGGCTTTTTTACACGCAGCTCGTAAACTCGCCTAGTGTACACGACGCATTCGCTCTAAAGCTGCTTTTAAACAAGAACAAAATGCACTCGTCGGCTTCTTACTCGCCGGCTTGTAGCTTGTAAACTCGCCAGTGTAAACGGGGACCACCACTGAAGTATTACAAAACTTGGCTTGTAGCTTTCTGCACGCTTCTTCGGTGATGAAGGAGGATGGGGACCCTGGATCTATTAAGCATCGCAAGGTAATAAATTGACCATTACGATCAGGCACTCTTATTAATGCTGTTGCTAAGAGGGCATTATGACTCTGCGTCGAAAGAAATGTTTTTATTGGATCATTTTCCTTCATCTTCTGATCCGCAATATTTTTAGTAATTCTACAATTCGTAGAGTCCTGTGTTTCTACAGATGCAGCACAAGTAGACTCCTTTTTTGAAATACCGTCAGCTTTAGTGCTGTCCTTGGCACTTGCATCTACACTTTCTGTAAAGTGCAATAATGTATGATGCGATTTATGGTATTTAGAGCAAGATTGCTTACATTGTTGTTGGGTAGGCTTGCTTGAGAAACATGTGAAGCATCTTCCTGATGACCTTACCAAGCTCCGTCGATCAGGAATAGTCATTTTTAAAAATTTACTACACTTCCCCATGTAATGCTTATTTTCACATGCAGGGCATTTTGTGTTGTTTGCAGCATGATACGATTGAATTGATTTGGATCGTGGCGTTAATTCTCTTTTTTGGCTAGCTCCTGTGGTTTGTGCTATCGATTCTAAAATTTTAAACCTAGTTTGCAAAAATGTTTTTAGAGTTTTAAATGCTGGAGTAGTTTGTGTTCCTTTCAGCTCTTCTTCCCAGAGTTTCACCGTTTGCAACGGTAATTTTTGCGTAGTTATGTACCCTAGAGGAGTGTCCCAGGCTGCTACGTTTTCACCTAAACTCTCTAATTGCTGTAGACATCCTTCCGTCGTATCTAGTAGTGTTTTTAAACTGTTACTGGTTTCAGTATTTAACTTTGGTTGATCTACCAATCTTTAGTTGAGTATTGATTAGCAGCCATTTATTTTCATAACGAGCCTTCAGTCTTTCCCAGGCTTTCTCGTAATTGCTGCCGGTAATTGGAATATTCTTTAATAGAGTTGCAGCTTCGCCTATTAAGCATTCCTTCAAGTAATGTAATTTGTGTACCGATTGCAAATGAACATTACTGTGAATTAGTGACACGAAGTAATCGAGAAATGAGCGCCAATCATTATAATGTCCGTTGAATTTGTGTAGTGTCACTTTCGGAAGAGCGTTCCCTGTATTGCTAGTGTGTACAATTGTTGTTCCCGGCGCGCTTACCGTTGTCTCCAGTTGAGTATTTCCTAGCATTTCATCCAATAATTCGCCTAAAACTCCCCAAACCTTGCTTTGAACTTCTGTGTATCTATCGTTTGTTATGTACAAATCATCGCAAATTTTTTTTGAAGTAACTATAATTTCTCTGATCTGCGTATCGCGTTGGTCCAATTCTTCCCAACTCTTTTTTAGTTGGTCAGTTAAAGTTTGATTAAAGCCAGTAGTTTTTTTATCGGCTTTAATTTTCTATAATTATCCACAACCTTTTCTATTTTCTGCGCAGCGAGCTCTTGCGTAATTAATAACGCTTCCAATTTAGGAGCCATGGTACTCAAATTGTGCAAAAAATGTAATTTAAGTTAACTCAGACGCAGTATTAGCAGGTTTTAACGCTGCAGTGTGTTCCATAGGGGGTTAGTAATTATCTATGAGACTGTACCATAGCTTTAAATTCAATAGCCCAGTAGCTAGGCGCAGCTGCGCCACCTGCACATCGCTAGCGGGGTTCCACAAAAGCATCACCAGATCATACTCAACGACTTTAAAATCTGCGCCCACTTGGGGAGGCCATATTGGCTCACAGCTTCGGCGCTCACTTGGGCATGCCAGAGGGACACTTCGAGACTTCCGGCATCTTCGTGACTTGCTGCTTTGGAGATCCAGCCGCCATAGTTCGGAGTTCACGCGCAACGTGAAATTTAAGTCAGCGAGAAGAATTTATATAAAAAAAAGGAAGCAGAAATAGAGCAAGAGAAGGAAGGCAGAAGATAAAAAAAAATACAAACCTAAAACCAGTGGAGTGAACAGGACCAAACACGAAGAGGAGGGCAGGTAAGGCGACGGCCGCAATTATTCATAAACTTGTTTCTCGGGAAGAAATAGTGATACATAATCATCCTAAGGGTGGGATTTCATCCACGCTCGGGCCACTATCGCTGCCCGGGAATTTACCCAAACTTGGGCGGCTACCGGCAATGTCTCAAGCCTGGATTGTCGACCTGGAAGAAGGGAGAGGTCGCTCGCAGCAGAGCCTCTGGATAACCAGCAAATCACCTGTAAATTGCAGAGACAGAACCCTACATCCAAATTTCATCCTGCGGGATCATCAGGCGCAAGTCAACATTAAGGGGTCGTCCAAAGGTCAGCCAGTCACCCGATGATCACCGATCGGCACCATCGACGCTGTCTACCAGATTCAACTCACCCGCAACACGCAACAAAAGAAGCCTTCAGCCAACGACATCATCCCACACCACGTTACCGATAGATAAGTACCAGTTATTTTTCCTTTTCTAAGTCTATTAAGTAGTTAGGCAATAAGAGAGGTTAGGGGTGGCCACCGCACATTGTCACAGACAGGATAAAAATGAAATAACAAAATCATAATGAATCACACTGCACTTTTATAATTTCAATTGTAATCCCGGGAACACACTACAACGCAATTAGCAACAATAATGCACGTTGTAGTGATCGAATGATGATCCAGCTCGAAGGACCAATGAATAATGTGGGATTGTTATTAAATTATAACTCATTCGATTTCACTCCAAGAATGCTTTATTGTTACTAATTAAAACTAAACAGTATGATAGAAATTCACTAAATTAACTAAAACTAATACAACCAATAAATCCGATTAAATAATAAATGGAATATAATAAATATAAAGTAATTCGAAATAATGCATTCAAAATAATAGATTCACAATAATAGGAATACTAAATTCAAATTAACAAATTCTAAATAAAAATCCAAATTAACAAGTATTAATTAAAACTCTTCTTTTTTCGGGCGTTAATATTTTAATGATTTATTGACATTGATCACTTATTTTATCGCCTCTGAGGAAGCCGCTGCTGTTGCCACTGCCTGCCCTGCAACCAGATAAAAACATAGGTTGAGTACAAAACTCAGTGAGGGATTCACAAACATACTCATACAGAGGTGATTCACACCTCCCAAACAAAGGGGTCACACAGTCCCCAACTCCGGATTGCGCAGCGTGACTTACATCCGGCGGGCGACATACGCCCCACACTCACACCATGGGAACACATCCCATATTTGACGGGTCCCGGCCCCATTTCCAGGGGACATACCCCGGCCAGGCACCCTTCACCATTCCCTATAGGCAACACATGCCTCATGGTGAATCACACACATACATAATGGCACAATCACTCGCATGCTTATCCTATTTTACGTTTAATTAAACACTCTACAAATCCTAATTCAAAAACTAAATCCACTCACCAATTAATAAAATAATCTCTCGCTTTAATATCCTCTCACTTTAATATTGTTTCCCTTTAGATAATATTCTTTAAGCACCACCTCACTGAACAATTCACTTGTGAATGAGGTGCCTCGCTACCTTGCATTTTGGCTGCCTCACTTGGCCGGCTACCTACTTTTATTGCGGTGCAATCCTTTCGCGTCCCTAAGGAGCCCAACGAGATAAGACATTGGCGCACACTCCCAGATGTGCTTTATTACCCTTTGTCTCATCCCAGAGGGATCCGAATTGGCGACGCCACAAACTGCAGAGCAATATCCTAAACAAACCTATTTAATTACCCCTTGTCTATTTTTAGCATTTCGTCCGATATTGCGCATATTCTACCCTCAAATATTTCAATTTCCGTTAATCTTACCTCCTCGTGTAACAGTTCGGCCATCCTGACTGTATGAACGTCCTCGTTCATTCTCTGCTTCCTCGTCAGTTTCGGAGTCCGACTTCCCTTTCGCAGGTATCCACTTTTTCAGGCTATCGACTGCTTCTACACTTTTGAATGTCCACCGGGTTGACCGTTTCGATCCTTTTAGCTCCTCCACTACATAACGATCATTCGGCAATTTCTTTGTTATCCTGAATGGTCCTTTATATTTCGGTAATAGTTTCTTACTACGACCTTCGGACGTCATACTCCTTTTAATTTAAACTAACTCATCTACGTCAAAATTTCTTTTTGACTTCCACCGCTTATCAAATCTTTTCTTTTGTTTTTCCTGACTTTCCTTAACCCTATTAGAAGCTTTTCGCCTTTCTTCCATTAGATCCCCAATTACGTGCTGTTCCACGTTAACAGTATTCGTCAGTTGTGAATCTGCAGGTGCTGTCGGCTTAAAACCAAATAGTAATTCGCTCGGCGTCTTCTTTGTAATGCTGTGCTCGGTATTATTCATTGCGAATTGAATTTTACCCAATTCCTTGTCCCACTTGTTATCTTCCTTTGCCGTAGTAGCCAGTGCTGTCAAAATAGTGGAATTAAATCTTTCTACCTGTCCACTGGCTCTTGGTGTCGCTACAGCTGTTAATATGTGTTTTATTCCTCTTCTAGTACAATACATAGGTTTCAAACATTTTAGAAGTGTAACATGTACCTCTATCTGTTATTATTCGTTGTGGTACCCCAAATTGATTAATTATTTGGTCCAGAAACTTTAGAACCGGTTGAGTGTTGGTTGTCTTCCCTGGATAGAGCATTACGTATTTAGTAAACGACTCTACAGCGACAATTAGGTGTTTATTTCCAGCTGTACTTTTTACGAAAGGCCCTAGATGATCCATGTGGATTGTGTGGAAAGGTATTAATCCTTTCTCTATGGGATGAAGATATCCTTCTCGTTTTCCCTTAGGCTCTTTATGATATAGGCAGGCTATGCAACTGTCTATATACCGTTGTATATATTTCCGCATATCGGGAAATCAATAGTTTTCCGATATCTTTTTTAATGTCTTCTCGAGTGCAAAATGTCCGAACTCATCGTGAAATGCACGTACTATTTCCGCTCTCATACTTTTTGGTACAAGCCACTTTAATCCTTTCTCCGTAACTTTATATATTCGGCCGCCTTCTAAGTTATAATGTTTGTGAATATTTTTCTCGTAGTCGCTCTCGGGTTTCTTTTTGAGAATATCGTGTATTAAATTAACTTTTTCATCATTTAACTGACTAGCTAAAACCCAATCAGCCATTTCTATTTTTAATACCTCGAGATCAGGTTCCTCTACAGGATTTCTGCTTAATGCATCAGCATGTCCCATTTTGCTTCCTGGCTTGTACTCTACTGTGAAGGTGAATTCTTGAAGCATTAACCACCATCGAGCAATCCTCGGTATCATATCTTTCTTCTTCGAAGCCATCTTTAAAGCGTTGCAGTCAGTAATTACCTTGAATTCGATGTCCAGTAAATATACCCTAAACTTTTTTAACGATTCCACAACTGCAAGTGTTTCAAGCTCGTATGAATGATAATTTTGTTCTGCCTTTGTTGTTGTCCTGCTGTAGTACGCCACCGGGTGCAATTTCTCTTCAAATTTCTGCAGTAAGATTCCTCCGATTCTCAATTTACTGGCATCCGTATGAACTTCTGTCTCCGCATTTGGGTTGTATAGAGCAAGTACAGGTTTCTTTGTCAATTTCTCCTTTAAACTATCGAAAGCTTCTTGCTCTTTCGACTGCCATACCCATTTCTGATCTTTCTTGGTTAGATCGGTCAAAGGCCTTGCAATTAAAGCATAATCTTTAATAAATTGTCTGAAGAATCCAGTTAGTCGTAGGAACTGTCTGACTTGATGAACAGCTTTAGGGGTTGGAAATTCCCTAATGCTTTTTGTAGCGTGAATACTCAAAATTCCGGTTAGGTGAGAGAAGCAAACACTAAATTAGACTAGTAGCCGAATAAACTTTAATAAGAGAAAAATACAACAGCTTAGAGTTAGTTACAAGCGAAGAATCAATTCAGGAACAAAACACAATTAATTAATTGACACATTTTCCAAAGGAGCCGGGTTGCTGAGACGAACGGGTTGCTCAGCCGATTCTTTTCTTTTTTGCACAGTTGATTACTCAACATTCTCCCCCCCTTTGGCAACAGCGTTGACAAATGAATCTTCAAGAGCGGAGACTGGTAGAACACAAAGTTTAGCGATTGGCCTTGTCAGCGTAGATGTAGCGGTCTTGATAGTTACCACCCTGGTAAGCCCATCCTTGCCAGGATGTAGAGCGAGTACTCGAGCGATAGGCCACTTAGTTGGAGGTAGTCGTTCATCAGTTGGCAGTACCATGGAGCCGACTTTAATCTCATTAGAGGGGTGATGCCATTTTGATATCGACTGGTAGCGATGTAGACACTCAGCGGACCATCTCTTCCAAAAGTGTTCGGTTCTCTGTTGTATAAACTGCCACTTAGAGAGTCTCGTCTCAGCGATCTCACTCAGCGAAGGTGAAGGAAGAGAGGTTAGCGGCTCACCGATAAGAAAATGACCTGGCGTGAGCGCTGCTAGGTCTGCAGGATCTTCAGAAAGCGGTGCCGTCAGTTGAGAGGAGCGTAGCGAGTTGTCCCAGTTCTTTCGATCCCATCTTGAATGTTATAATTAAAAGTATCGCGGATTAGTAGTTAGTTCTTTATTAATCCACTTCACTTCATTAATGCACTTAATTTCTAATATAAGATTCACAAGATATTTTTTAAGTACTTAACTAGGCACCTCTTTACTTTACTCGCTTCACTGGGTCAGCTCCAAAATCAAAGTGAAAGAGTTATCACTAGCAAGCTGAGCTCGAGCCGATAACGCCAGAGCATTTTTTAACGGTAACCGAGTTTTGGATGCTGACTCGGAGAATTCGAGTATTTATCTCTATTTATATATATAACTATATATAACATCTTTCCCCTTCTTAATTTTACATTAGCAACAAAAAGGAGTTTAATATTTCTTGCGCGGAATAATTCCATAACGCTGAGGACGTTTGGTTGCTCTCTTGGACCGCCTTAAGACCTGTGGTTGTGTTTCGGGACTTTTGGTTTTGCAACTAGTTTTTTCAGGATTAACAGTAGGCTTATTGTGAGATTCACAAGTCGCAGGTCTTAAGTCGGCCTCCCAGAATTTATCGGATGCGGAACGTCGCCTTAATTGGTTTTGATGAACAAACCTATAGTTCCCATTAACATTAATGATATATGTAAGATTACTGATTACTTTTTCTATTTTGGCCGGTATCCACCGAATGGATGTCTTGAAATGATTCCTATAATACACTTCCTCTCCCTTTTTATAATTTACATACTTTTTACTCTCCTTATTTCTAGCAACTTTTTCTTCATTGTTATGTTGTGTTCTCTCTTTTCCCTCTTCTGTAACATTTTGAGGTTTAGTTTCATTTCGGTTTGAAGTACAAGTATTTTTATTAGGTTCCTTTAAACAATCTAATTCTATTTTAGGTTTAAAGTTGAAAACCAATTCCGCTGGAGTCTTGGAAGTAAAGGTAGACGGGGTATTCCTCTGATTAATTAAGAATTTTTCAATTTGTTTTTCTAAAGTAAACTTACTTCGGTTTTCTAGAGACAATTTATACAGAGTGCCGCGAGGCCATTGGATTGTGGGTGATGTGGCGGTATTTTCAGTGACTTAATTTTTTTTTTTTCACAGAAATTTGATAACGCATGTGCATTGAACGGTGGTCCGTTATCGGTTACAATTGTGCCTGGATAACCGAAAATACAAAATAATTCATTGAGTTTCTCGACTAGATTTACTAAGGTTATTGATTTAATTGCTTTAACATCGCAGTATCGACTATAGGCATCGACTATTATTAAAAATTGCTTCCCCTTAAAATGAAAAAAATCTAAATGTATTCTTTCAAAGGGATACTCGGCAGGGATCCAATGACTATCGCATTTTTCTTTTGGAACCCTTTTCGTTTGTTGACATATGTTACAATTATTTGTCCAGTTTTGTATATCTTCATCGAACGAAGGCCACCAGACATATGACCTACCTAACATCTTCATTTTTACAATACCGACGTGGCTGTTATGTAACTTTTTTAGTATGAGACCTCTTAACTTGACTGGGACTATAAGGCGGTCACCGTAGTACACACACCCATTTTCTATACTCAGACTGCTGCGTTTTAAATAATATGGTTTAAACCTATCGGAAATTTCCTTTGGCCACCCGCTGCTGAGATAGTCATAGACGCTTGAAACAATTGGACACTTTTTTGTTTCTTCCTTTACTTTTTTAAAATCAATAAACGACAGCTCTTTTTCATCTAAACAATTTATTTGTAGGTTTTCAACACAGGTTGCCTCGTTCAGAGGTAGTCGCGATAAGGCATCAGCATGTCTCATATCGGCAGCGCGGCGATAAATAATTTTATACTGGTACATGGACAAAAAAATAGCCCACCTTTGTAGGCGTGCGGCAGCTACAGGGGGAGTTCCTTTGGAAGGGAGAAAAATTTCTCGAAGCGCTTGGTGATCTGTATAGATCGTAAATTCTTTACCATACAAATAGTTGTGAAATTTTTTTACAGCAAAGATCACTGCTAATGCTTCGCGGTGTAGCTGCGAATAATTTTTTTCCGCAGACGAAAGGGTACTTGATGCAAAAAGTACCGGTTTTTCTATTCCATCGATTATATGCGACAACACGGCCCCGATGCCATATGGGCTGGCATCAGTCGCGACCACAATGGGTTTTCTTGGATCAAAGATTTCAAGCATATTGTTATGTACAATTAAGGATTTACTTTTTTCAAAGGCAGCTTGACATCTAGTTGTCCAATTATAACTAACATTCTTTTGTAACAGATTGTACAATGGAGATAAATGCTCCGACAGGTAAGAGTCCTAAATAAGACTGGAGTTGAGACAAATTTTTTGGTAGAGGGGCCGCCAGAATGGCCTTGACTTTATCTTGAGTTGGGCGAATTTGATTTCCACTAATAATATGGCCTAGATACGTTACAGACGGCTCTAAAAATTTACACTTCTCAAGATTGATACGTACATTATACGATTCGAGCTCCTTTAAAACTTCATAAAGTAGTTTTTTACCCGACTCTAAATTTTCAGCGCCTATTATTATGTCATCCACATAACAAAATACTTTTTGAAATTTCGATACGATTTTATCCATCACCTGCTGGAAAATTGCTGGTGCGCTAGATACACCAAACGCAAGCCGTTTAAACATGTATAATCCTTTTATGGTGTTAATAGTCAGAAGCTCTTGAGACTTTTCTGATAATAAGAGTTGTTGATAGGCCCCTTTTAAATCAATGACTGAATAAACGTTGCAATTACTCAAGGACGCAAAAATATCTTCTATTTTTGGTAAAGGGTAATGTTCTGTTTCGACGTATTTATTAATAGTAGCTTTGCAATCTACACAAAGTCGTATTTCGCCATTAGCTTTTGGCACCACCACAATCGGGCTTGCCCACGAGCTATGCTTAACAGGCTCAATTATATTTTCGGCACACATTCTATCTAATTCCCGCTCCACTTGTTCACGTAACCGATAAGGGACACTGTACGCTTTGTGAAAAATTGGTGTACTTCCGGGTTTTAAGACTATCTCCGCCACAAAACCCCTTATGGGACTAATTAATGTTTTTGCCGAAATGTTGGGAAATTGACGTGATATTTCCTCGACTATATTTTTTTGACTATTCACAAATTGAATTTCATTACTCACGATTTCCTGACGTCCCGCGGATTTAAAAAAAACTCTCCATTGTGGAATCAAGGCATCTAAAATATCTCTTCCCAAAAGTGGACGGAAATATTTACCGGAATCAACGACTATGACTTCCTGTTTACTGCGACTACTTCCAAGACTCACTCTGGTTTTCATACTTCCTACTACTTTCAACTCATGACCTGTAATTGAGGTGAGATTAATTTGTATTTCGTGTAATTTAATATTAGAGAATTTTTGACAATATTCTTCCTTGCTTATGATACTAGTGCAGGCTCCTGTATCGACTTCCATTTCGACTTCTTGATCCTCTATTTGAATTTGGCACAGGAGGACATCGTTGACACTGTTGACCTTCTTAATTGATTTTACCCGGCTTTGGGTGCAAACCTTCGATGTATGCCCCTTCTTCTGGCAGATGAAACATTCCCAGTTGACGGCTGGACATTTTCGCTCGTCGTGTTTACGGCCGCAGCGACGGCAGGGTTGACTGATATGCGACTTCTGATGTGTTTTTTGACCTTGACTATTAGCTGACTTTGCTTTGGGCTGACCATGACCATGAGAGTGTTGAAAACTGGAGGGCTTTTTTTGGACGGTATATTGTGGCATGGGCTGGATGGACTTTGAACTTTTCTCCGAGAGTTCCATATTTATAGCCTTCTGACAATATTGTTCGAAGGTTAATGAGTCGTCATTTAATAATGATTGTTGGATCTTTTCGTTCCGCAAACCAATTATGAAACGATCGGCTAATGCATCGTCTAGGATTTTTAATTTGATTGTACTTAAACTATTATTATTACTTTTATCGTCAATGTTTTCCACAAAATCACCAAAACGGCATGTTTGGGATAATGCCTTTAGTCTCACAATATATTCACTAATTGGTTTTTGATCACCTTGACACGCTTTGTTAAATTTATAACGTTCGGCTCGTTTGTTTTCTCTGGGACTTAAATGTTCCTTTAATAATTTGATTAGCTCATCAAACGGTTTTGCACTTGGGAGGTTAGGTACCGTTAGGGACATAAGGAGGTCATACATTTCTGCTCCCATAATGGTAATAAATAAGGGCGTTTTTGCCTCCTCTTTAATGTCATTTATTAAAAAAAACTGCTTTAGACGGTCCTCGTAAGCTTTGAAATTCCCACCTGGGACAAATGGTTCAATAGAGCCAACTAACCTACTCATGATTGAATTTTTTGCACGTGATCAACTGAAAACGCAAAAATTGTTTTTATCCTCGTCGCCAGATTGTTATAATTAAAAGTATCGCGGATTAGTAGTTAGTTCTTTATTAATGCACTTAATTTCTAATATAAGATTCACAAGATATTTTTTAAGTACTTAACTAGGCACCTCTTTACTTTACTCGCTTCACTGGGTCAGCTCCAAAATCAAAGTGAAAGAGTTATCACTAGCAAGCTGAGCTCGAGCCGATAACGCCAGAGCATTTTTTAACGGTAAGCGAGTTTTGGATGCTGACTCGGAGAATTCAAGTATTTATCTCTATTTATATATATAACTATATATAACATTGAAGAGGCTTTTTTGAGTTGCATCTGCCCCAGCGAAATTGGTACCACAATCACTCTAAAGCGTATGGCAGATGCCTCGACGGCTAGCGAATCTTCTATATGCAGCGATGAAAGCGTCCGAAGAATAGTCGGTAACGACTTCCAAATGCACAGCTGATGTAGCGAAGCACACAAAACTGCAATCCATCCTTTGTGCGTTTTGGAACCACGGCGTTTCCAAGTTTTCAAGGTATGAAGAAAAGCACGTGCAGGCGTTATTCTTGTAGCGGGCAGTTGCCCCATCAGCTGTTGAGCTCGTAACCCTCGGAGGCGAGTGCAAGTGACGCAGCGAAGAATGAATGATCGTACCGGTGCTCGACCACCAATAATCCAGTACGAACGTCTTAGATAAGCGAGTGTCAATTGAGTGCCGCCATGTAGAGTGCGGTGATGAGCGTCAGCTATCAAGAGAGAAGTTAAAGGCGATTCTCGAGGCAAAATAGCGGGGTGCTTCTGTTCAGAATCAAGCAGCGAATGTTTCAAGCGTCCGCCAACTCGTAGTACACCTTGATGATCAAGGAATGGTGTCAGCTTGATTAGATGACTCGATTTAGCGAGCTGATTCCCTTTTGATAGCGTTCTCAACTCCTCAGCGAAAAAAGATTTTTGTGTTATCTTGACGATCAACACTCTAGCGGTTTCCAGGTCAGCGGTAGTCAGCGGTGTGGTCAGCGAAGAGTGTGGTACCTTTTGCAAGCGAGCGATGAAGCGTAAACAGATAGCTAACGTTAGTAGTAGGCGTGGCAGTGACGAGTAGCGAGTAATAAGTTCCCAGAGAGGATGCTGATCTGTTTCTATAGCGACATTGAAGAAAAGACCTGGTTTTTCTTCAAGGTGAGCGGTAGTTGTAGCGGGAGGATCAAATGTGGGCCATTCTACACAAGTTTGTAATAGCCATGAGGGCCCATGCCACCAGAGTGAATGCTGCTTCAGTTTCAGAGTACAGAGTCCTCGAGAAGCACAATCAGCGGGATTTTGCTTCCCAGCAATGAACCGCCACTTAGCTGAGGGTTGAAGGTCTTGAATTTTCTGTACTCGATTGCAGACGTACTCCTTCCAACGAGATGGATGACTTCTGATCCATGTAAGAGCGACAGCGGAGTCTGTCCAGAGAACGGTGGGAACGTCACCAAGCTCAAGCGTGGTCTGGACGTAGCGAGTAAGCCTAGAGAGAATTACTGCAGCGTTGAGCTCTAATCTCGGAATAGTGAGATGCTTAAGTGGAGCAACTTGCGTTTTTGCGCACACAAACGAAGTCGTAGAGCTGCCATCAGGAGCGAAGACTTTGAGGAAAACTACTGCAGCCATAGCGAGTTGTGAGGCAGGAGAATTGAGCGGAAGCCTTACTATGTAGCGACCTGAGGCGTCCCTGGAGTGCGTGTTGATGAAGTACTGTTCACACTCTTCATCAGCAGGACTGAGGGGTGGAGCTGCCAAGGTAGGCGTCTCTTCTTGCGACCAAAACTGTGAGAGGAGGTCATGGAGATCCTCCATAGCGAATGACGGTAGGTGAGCGGTAAGAACTGGAAGAATATATGCTTGAAGCTGAATTTTCTCATCGGAGTATAAGGATTGGAGCTCCAGAGAACAAGTTCCACGAGTGTAGCCAGCGGATGTGTTGCCTATGCCACGAAGAGAGACGGCGGTAGGCTGTCTCAAGATGCCCAGCTTATTGGCGAGCTTCTCAGTGATGAAGGAAACTTCAGCGCCTTGGTCAACAAGGACTCGAGCGGTTAGCGAATGACAGTTTGGAGCGGATACTGAAACCTTGCAAGTAGCGAGTAAGACAGTCGGTTTAGAGGGGTTACCTGTTATGCCATAAGATGCAGCAATAGCAGTGGTAGTAGCGACAGGACGAGTAGAGCCTGCAGGTAGATCATCAGCGAATGTAACTCTCTTGAGCGAAAAACCACCAGGTGCAGAGGTGGAGCATGTATGTCTCTTGTAAGTGAAACCAGCCGTAGTAGAGGTAGGACTCGTAGCGGAAGATGACGTAACGAGTCAGTGCTGAGGTTGTTTCTCTGGAGCGTCAACAGCGGTTTGGGTAGCGGCAGAAGACATTGAGTCGATGGAAGTGGCTCGCCTGAGAGGAGTCTCACGTAACTGGGAATCACGGAAAGGCCGGTCAGCGTGAATCGAAGTGTGGTGGTGCTCACCACACTTCTGACAAGTGTTCTTGGTTCTGCAGTCAGCGATGCGATGTCTTCCCAAACAATTGAAGCAAAGGCGGTAATGCCTCACTGCCTCGATACGCTCTTCAATAGATTTTGCCCGATAAGTAGGACAAAACAGCACGAAATGCTTCTCGGAACAAATGGCACAACGTCTCGGAGCATCTGTTGCATCAGCGACTGACGAGAGGTTCACGGAAGCGGATGACCTTGAAGAGGTTGACCTTATGGCGGAAGATCGTAAAGCATAAGTTGGCTTAGCTGGGATTTGTCTACGTTCAGATGGTGCAGCAGTGGTGACGTCAATTGTCTCCATGGCCCTAGCTCGACCAGTCAGAAAGGTCTGAAGCTCTGCGTACGACGGCATGGAGTTGGATGATCCCAGCCTGTTTTCCCAGCTCTCCCTCAGTCGATCATCTAGACGGCTGACTGTCAGGTGAACTAGCAATGGGTCCCAGGAAGCGGTGGGAACATTGAGAGCCTGGATAGCGTCCAAGGCCTTCTTATTTGAGCGGAGCAAGTCGTCAAGTGCTTTGGCAGAGCGTGGAGCGATTTTCTCTCGAGCCAGGAGCTTATCCAGATGAGCGAATAACAGGCGGCGTGGATTGTCGTAGCGGGTGACAAGAAGGTCCCACGCGGTAGCGAATGCCTCTCCGGTAATCGGCAGATTAGCGACAACATCAGCGGCTTCCCCCTTCAGTGAAGTTCTTAAATAGTGCATTTTTACGACGGGGGTAACAGCCTCGTTTGTCCCAATAAGCGACGTGAACATTTCATGAAAATGTGTCCACTCCAAGTAGTCGCCACTAAATGTGGGTAGCGGAACTTCTGGAAGCTTCTGCAGCAGCGAACCTCCCAGTTGAGCGAATGAAGTCTCGAGCATTGTGGCACCTGTAGGTATGTCTCGTGTGCCTTCAAGTTCCTCCTTGCGTTCCAACAGAGCGACCTTGGCCTCATTATACTGATTGAACGTCAAGATGTACATGTCCTCTTTCACGTAGGCAGTGTCTAGAAGTCCATCGAATTTTCCATCAAATAACGAAAGGTGAAGAACGTCAAACGAGTTCCATGTCGTGTCTAGCGCCCCCATCTCGAAGGCGAGTGCCGAGCGGTTAAGAGAGGCGAATAAACCAGCCTTACCTTCAGCAGCGATGTTTTTTATCGCAGTGGAGCGAATCTCCTGCAGCCTAAGCCGTTGCTCGAGCTTTTGGTTGACAGGAGGGGTCGGTGCTGGCACAGACATTTTTTAGCAATTTCACTTGCTCACACACGAAAAAAGTCAGATGATCTCCGTCGCAACACAACGTCCAGGGTGTTCCGCAATGCGACGGAATGAGATCCTCAAGCGAAAAACCAAAGAAAACTGCACTTAATTTTCTCTCACCTATCCGGCCTCGAAGGACCAATAAATGTAGCGTGAATACTCAAAATTCCGGTTAGGTGAGAGAAGCAAACACTAAATTAGACTAGTAGCCGAATAAACTTTAATAAGAGAAAAATACAACAGCTTAGAGTTAGTTACAAGCGAAGAATCAATTCAGGAACAAAACACAATTAATTAATTGACACATTTTCCAAAGGAGCCGGGTTGCTGAGACGAACGGGTTGCTCAGCCGATTCTTTTCTTTTTTGCACAGTTGATTACTCAACACTTTTAGTTTTTTCCAAACCTGGTGTCATTCCATCCTTATTGATCTCAAATCCCAAATAGAAAATTGAAGTTAAGAAGAAGTTACATTTCTTTGGATTAAGCGTTAAATTGTTTTCTCTCAACGTCTTCAAAATAGTTTCTAATCGATTCCTTCCTTGATCATAGTCTTTTGATGGAATCAAAATGTCATCTAGATAGGCGACTGAAATTGTACCCCTAAGTGTTCCTAGTATTTTATTGACCATACGTTGAAATACACTAGGTGCTGTAGAAATACCAAACGGCATTCGGTTGAATTCAAATTGTCCATCGGGCGTTACAAATGCTGTGTTATACTTTGAATTCTCCGCGACCGGTATTTGATAATATCCTGATGCCATATCAAGAGTAGTGAAATAACAAAATCCTTGTAACTGATCTAATTGGTCGTCAATACGCGGAAGAGGGAACTTATCCCGTTTAATTATCCCATTTAGCCTTCTATAATCGATACAAAGTCGATTATCTCCGTTTTTCTTTTTCACCAAAAGCACCGGAGAAGAGAAGGGTGAATTCGATTCTCTGACTATATCATGTTTTAACAAATCGTTCACAATTTCTTTTACTTTCTCCCTTGTCTCCGCGTTCATCCTGTAGGGTTTGTAATAAATTAGTTTTTCGTCCACCAAGTCTATTTCTAATTGTGCCGCCGATGTACAACCTAAATCCTTCAGTGAAAAAGTAAAACGATCTTCATATTGTCGCAGTAATTTCAAGAGATCCAATTTTTGTTCCTGAGATAAGCTTTCTCCTATGTTTAACTCGTCAAGTTTTATCTTGCTCACGCTATCCTCAATTGCCATTACATCAGTCGTCTCTTCTGTGCATTCTTCACCTCTTGCTAAAACATGTTTAGGTTTAAGTATTAATTCTCGATCCGCGCAATTAACAATCGGTATATAGCATTCCCCTATATCGTTTGTTTTTATTACTGTGCGTAATAAACAGTATTCTGCATTTTCCTTCATGCGTACACTCGAATCAAAATAGAATTCGCCGTTCTTTTCAGCCTTGCACTTTATATTAGCCGCATGCTTGGGTGGAATTATGTGAATCTCCGTTGGCCAAAATTTTATCTTTTGTGTAGACGATTCAATAACACACGGTAGCTCATTCAAACCTTTTTCTGTTATACATAAAGAATCTGCTCCGTAAAGGGCTGTCCAATAATCGCGGAAATTTGTATTACATTATGTGGCACTACCAAAAAATTGGTTAAAGCAGTGGCTGATCCTAACTTAACCTCAACTCGTTCTACTGTGCCTAACGACTGCACTTCTCCTCCGCCAAAACCTTTTACAGTCTCCTTACGATTATTATGAGTAAGGTTGAGCTTTTTCAAAGTTTGCATTTTTAACACATTGCAACATGCTCCGAAATCAACAAATACTTCTACTGGCATTCCATTTAATAAAGGCAGTTACACAATATTTGTTACCTTTCTTCTCCTTATCCTCAACAATCAAAACTCGTTTAGGTTGTCGGTCCGCCTGTTGCTGATTTCCACTTCGACTATCGTACTTCCTTCTTGAAGGGCAATCATATAGCAGGTGATTTTTGCTACCACAAGCATAGCACTTCCTTCCTTCCGGTTTCTGCCGACGATCGTTGAAGGATTTCATCGGCTTATAATTATTTGGCCTATGAAATTTGTTGCGCGGTTTTGAAGAACTTTGTCCCTCATTCAGTGTTGAGAGATATCGCAACAATTGATCCGGTTGGGTGAAATCAGCAACTATAGCAGAACTTTTTATGTTCTCGTCTGGGATCAATGAGACAGGAAACTGCTTTTTCACCGTAAATGTCGCACTTATTTAATAGAGCCAGTTTATCATAATAATATTGTAACATGGTCTCTTCCCGTTTTTTCACTCGACTTATCATTTCTCCCAATTGCTTCGCGTAATTTAGTCTTTTTGGGAATGCGTCGCCTAATTTCCGCTTCCACTCTTCCCATGAAAACGAAATCGACGTTAAAGTTTCATACAATTTATGTGCTAGCCCCTTGAATTTCGAAGTCGCGTATAAAATAGTTGTTTTCTCGTCCCAACCATAAATTCCACGAAACTCTTCGATTTTGGCTAACCACTTAAAAATGTCTTGGTTTTTGTCCTCAGGGTTAAACTCGGGTATAGCACTATATCCTGCACGAAAATTCACACCCGACATAGTTGAAAACGAATTATGTACCGGAACCGGATTTAATGTATTTGGTGCTAACGGAATTACATTAGCTAACCCTGCCTCACTTTCTTTTACACTCGATCCGTCAGATGTAGTTTCGCTCGACGTATAGCTACTACTGCAATTGCTACACCTATCTCTACGTCGCTTTTTCACGGAAACTACTTCCCATCCACTTGTAGCCGTCTTCCTTATTGTCCTTTGCTACCATTCAAATAAAATAAAATAGCAATCAGCACTAAATTCAAACCATTTTCATTATATATCAAGCTACATTGGTTTCTCTCAAATATTATTTTGTAAGGTAGCAGCAGCAACAGATCTTCTCCCTCAGATTTTTACTCAATTTTAATCATTGTTTTATACATTCAATTCCATTAATTGAATCCTCATTTAGATCTTCATTGAGATCTCCATTTAGATCCTCCTTGAGATCCACATTCAGATCCCACTTCTGAATTATTAATTAAAACTCTTCTTTTTTCGGGCGTTAATATTTTAATGGTTTATTGACATTGATCACTTATTTTATCGCCTCTGAGGAAGCCGCTGCTGTTGCCACTGCCTGCCCTGTAACCAGATAAAAACATAGGTTGAGTACAAAACTCAGTGAGGGATTCACAAACATACTCATACAGAGGTGATTCACACCTCCCAAACAAAGGGGTCACACAGTCCCCAACTCCGGATTGCGCAGCGTGACTTACGTCCGGCGGGCGACATACGCCCCACACTCACACCATGGGAACACATCCCATATTTGACGGGTCCCGGCCCCATTTCCAGGGGACATACCCCGGCCTGGCACCTTTCACCATTCCCTATAGGCAACACATGCCTCATGGTGAATCACACACATACATAATGGCACAATCACTCGCATGCTTATCCTATTTTACGTTTAATTAAACACTCTACAAATCCTAATTCAAAAACTAAATCCACTCACCAATTAATAAAATAATCTCTCGCTTTAATATCCTCTCACTTTAATATTGTTTCCCTTTAGATAATATTCTTTAAGCACCACCTCACTCAACAATTCACTTGTGAATGAGGTGCCTTGCTACCTTGCATTTTGGCTGCCTCACTTGGCCGGCTACCTACTTTTATTGCGGTGCAATCCTTTCGCGTCCCTAAGGAGCCCAACGAGATAAGACATTGGCGCACACTCCCAGAGGTGCTTTATTACCCTTTGTCTCATCCCAGAGGGATCCGAATTGGCGACGCCAGAAACTGCAGAGCAATATCCTAAACAAACCTATTTAATTACCCCTTGTCTATTTTTAGCATTTCGTCCGATATTGCGCATATTCTACCCTCAAATATTTCAATTTCCGTTAATCTTACCTCCTCGTGTAACACAAGTTCTAAATAAAAATCAAAAACTTAACTCGAAATAATAAACTCGAATTAACAAATTCTAAATTACAAAGTCAAAAACTTAACTCGAAATAATAACTCTAATGCCCAATTTCACAGTGCGAGCTTAAGTTCTGATCGTCACTTAAGCTCCCGCTTAACCATTTTTCCGTTTCACAGTGGGAGTTTAAGTGTAAATTACGGCTTAAGTGGTTACTATACTTAAGTCGCCAAAATCGGCCACTTAAGTCTCGCTTAAGAGATATATTTTGACATTTCGTGTCAAAAATTCAACGAGCAAATAAGTTGTTCTTGAAGATTTGAATAGTGATACGGTAGATTTAATTGATGGAAGTGATGAAGAGTATTATGAAGTAATTGTTCGAGTTACACGAGTCAAAAGATTCCATACTACAGGAGCAGTAAATGGGGAACTTTTTCGCAACAGGAAAGCTTACTTCTCTATGAACGTGCAGACGTTATATGATTCGAAGCTCAAAATTATGGACATTGTGGCAAGATGGCCAGGTTCGAGTCATGATTCAACTATCTTTAACAACTCGAGAATTCGGTCTCGTTTTGAGCAAGGAGAGTTCGAAAGAAATTGCATAGTGGCTGATGGTGGATACAAGTTTAGAAACAGGAATGCGGTTACATTTAAATACCACAAGAAATGTTTTAATCAACGAATATTTTACGGATCTCTTGCAACAAAATGAAACAGTCTAAAAGAAAAGAAAAATAGTAAATTTGAAATAAATGTACCTATTATTTTAAAGTGAACATATATGAACATTATATATTACATTATTATTATACAGGGTGCGGCATTAAATTCCACTTCAATTTCTTTCCATTTATCAATTTTGGGGTTTACACTAATTTGGTTCGTTTGTTTGGATTCGATGATGGATTTGTATTTCACAACCAAGTTCATTAAAATTGTGATTTCCGCTTGTGTAAAATTAGGACTCCTTCTGCTTCCGTTTATATTATTATTATTCATTCTTTTACCTTTAAAACAATTTTCCCTGAAGAAGTTCGTTAAAAAACACTTGTTTTTTTGGCACAAATTTCTCAGAATAATATTTCTGACAACTGTTGAAGCAAACACAGTGTGCCACATAATAGAGCAAAATGCCTAAACTCTCACTCAGCTAAGCGTGAAATAAAAAAAGACTGTGAAACCGAAAATACTTAAGCCGTCACTTAAGTTTCGCCTCGCGCTTAGCTGAGTGGAAACTTAAGCTCGCACTGTGAAATTGGGCATTAATCTCATCCACAGTAACTATAAGGAGTTATACATACACACATGCATTCATAGCCATATGCATCTTTGCGCATCCTCATAAAGAAACACACGCATACAAACGTGCACGCGGTTTTCACAGAAATGATGTGTGAGGCTGTTTATATACTCAGGCTCGCCTATCACTCGCTGGTACATCAAAGAAGGAGTGTGGATGCTCTGAGCCCCTTGCTTATAAAGCCCAGTTTTCTAGTCTTTAAGGGCTTGCCCTAAGTAATCCTTAACAATTTGCAGCGTGGATTTTGCATTCAATGCTATCCACAACTTTCCAATCCTTAGGTATCGTTTTTTCATCATTTGGTTCTCTCCTTTGGGTATATTTATCCATATTTTACATACATTTTCTCGTTTACACTTTAATTTCATCATTCACATGACAATTATGCAAAAAAGGTAATAGCTACGTTCGACTGGGGACTGCCTCAGTGAGCCAACTCAGTTACTTAGTTGCTCACTGAGCTGAACCGTTTTTCTGGCTCCTAATATCTCCTTTTTTCCGCATGGCGTCGCTAGTGTTTTCTGAGAACTGAGTATTCCGAGACACTTCATTCTGTACTCACTTGCTCAGTTCAGTTCGGTTGACAAGTGACATTTCGAGTTTTATATGTTTATTAAAGGTGAATAAAATTTGAGTTGAGTGACATTTCGAGTAGTAAATATTTCATACGATTATTATATTACCAACTCACCATTTTGATAGCACAATTGAAAATTGACAATCCACTACACTGTTCGTTTTTCTGGGCCAGACGCGCTCACTGAGCCACAACTGAGCCAGTCAATTTGACAGCTGGTTTAATGTGAGCTGGCTCACTGAGACTGTGCCCAGTCGAACGCAGCTAATTTTACTTAAATTATGACCGATCGCCCATCATTTGTCTTTCTGGCAACTCCTTGTGTGGGATCTGGAAGGATATTCCATAAATATTTTCATTTCCTTCCCTCATTTGGCACTCCTCGCTCTTATAGAGTGAGGATATGCTGAATAACAATTTCCGCGGATAAATTTATTTAAATAAAATCACAATAGGTGAATTCGCCGCGATGCCAAACATAAGTTTCAGCCTCTTCGATCCTGGGGAAACTGTTCGTGTGGTGACTGCGAGCGCGTCAACTTGACAGTTCTAGTGAAGTGTCAGTGCGAAGTGGTAAATTTCGGCATTTAGCAGGGAGAACCACCGCCTATACGGAACACAACCCTCAGACAAAGCACATCTCACCGATATGTTGTCCGATCTGGGAGAACCACCGTAATACGGAACACAACCCTTAACGGAATTTTTCTAGTGATATTCAACTTTTACTACATGCACACGATCCGCACTCAAGGCCCATTCGCTACAAGCCTTCTCACACATGCCTAATTCGGGAAAACTAATAAACTTAGTGAACACCTCACTAATGATCACCCGCTAATTTAACACTAATTACGGGGGACATTACTACATAGATCAATTACTGGGAACTACAATCAATAGGAGAAAGGATAAAATACTTAGTGAGCTGACTCACCCTCAGGTTCCTCCCAGTTCACCTGATATAAATCACTTCACTTTTAAACTCTTATTATTTTGCTACTTTTTCTCACTACGAGTACTTCACCGGATTAAATCTGACTAACTACTGAGCCTGACTCCAAAAACAGCTGGAGCCAGGGAACACGAATTTCACCCCCATGCCTCATGCCAAAACAAACAAAGCGAACCCTCTCGCGCATTTTCCCCAGAATTCGCCGTGCCCAGGCGCATCAGGTCAAATCCTGAATCGCATGCACATCTGGGACTCGAGCTATTTTTGGATTTTCCTACGCAACGCAAGTTGCGCAGAAACTCATCCCTCAGGCAAAAGGGTATGCATGACGGCATTGTACCTGCTTTGGGTCGAACCATAAAACTGCAACCCGTCAGCAGACGAAGGATTTTCAGGGGAACGAAAATACGTCGAACAAAATTCTTTGAACTCAAATGAACTTATATTTTTATTTCATATATACATGGTCTTCATTTTCCTATCTTACACAAGTTAGTCAATTCATTTTCATTAATTAATTTGTTTATCTAATATTTATTTTATTTTTTTACAGATTAGGAGCCAACAGTATACGTTGTACACCCCTATTCTTGATTCCGTCGGAAAACTAATTCGTTCGAAACAAGTATTCCGAACGGAATCGAAGTTTACATTCCTAAATCCGTACGGAATCTTTTAGTATTGCCATGAGGAATTAGATTCCGAAATCAGCTGTTCGCTGTCAATCTGCCCTTTCGGTAAAATATTTGAGAGTAAAGTGACGTGTGTGTAATAATTAATTTTGATTATTCGTGAAAAACTTATTTTATTTGAAAAAAATGGATAGCGTAGCTGAAGCCGTGGTAAGTGAAGAAGAGGAGCAACGATTTTCTCTAAGAATGCATAGGAGAAATTTAAGGATAAAATTCGATGCAATGAATTTATCTGATATTGAGTAAGTAGTTACTATTCTTAAGATAAAAAACAAAAATATGTTTATTGTTTGTTTAAAGGTTCAAGAAAAGCTTTAGAATAAGCAAAGCTGCATTTACCTTAATTTTAAATGAAGTTAAGGATGACACTCCTTCGCCGCGAAAATGTGGTCTCTCTGCCAAGGAAAAATTATTGGCCACTTTACGTTTCTTGGCCGAAGGAAGTTATCAGCACGGAAGTGGTAACGATTTTGAAGTGGCTATTGCTCAGTCCACATTTTCTAAGGTTTTATCAGAAATGATAAATATATTAGAAAGGAGGCTATGCCCAAAGTGGATATCCTTACTTATGAGCGAGGAAGAAAAAAGGGAAGCAAAATTGCATTATTATGAAAGGAGCGGATTTCCAGGAGCAGTTATGTGCGTTGATGGGACTCATATCAAAATAATACCACCAAAAGAAAATAGAAACCTTTTTTATAATAGGAAAGGTTTCTACAGCTTAAATGTTATGATCGTAAGTGTTGATTAGCAATATAATTTCTTTAGAACAATTTTAATCTTGTAGATTTGCGACCATAACCAACGAATCCGATTTGTGGATAGCAGGCATCATGGTTCTAGCCACGATTCGCATGTTTGGAAGACTAGCGCAGCTCGTAATTTTTTTCTTCAGTCTTATTGACGTGAGGACCAATATTGGATTTTAGGTATGTATATACAAATGTACTATTTAATCAAAACGAATATATGGTACCCAATAAAAATGAAATTGAACATGTTATTTTTATAGGTGATGCTGGCTATCCTTTAGAACCTTGGCTCATGACCCCATTTCGTTCAACAGTTGAAGGTACCCCTAAAAGCAGATACAATAGGAGTCACACGAAGGCTCGCAACATCGTAGAGCGCACAATTCGGGTCCTGAAAAAACGCTTTCGCTGTCTTTTGGGGGCAAGGCAACTTCACTACTCACCAGACAAGGCAATCAAAATTGTAAACGTCTGTTGCGCGCTGCGTAACATTTGTTTAAGTTTACGAAATATTCCTGACGACGTTCCAATTGATGAGGATGCAAATAACGTTGAAAATTTCAACCCTTCGGAAGAAAATTCCAGTTATTTTACAGAGGCAAACCAAATTCGGAATTCGATTTTGAATTCCATGTAATATTCGTAAGACAGAAAATAAATCTTTTTCTAACTGAAATAACTTTTATTTATTTAATCACATAATTCATATATATACATATATATAACAAAATATAACAAAATAAAATATTAATTTTCAAACAATAAACGAAAACTCAGGAACTATATTGAGGAATTCAAAAACACTTAAGTTACGAAAAGAACTTTTTAAGCAACTCTTTCCATTTCGAACTCTAGTATCTTTCTTTTTATATTTATTTTTTCTAAATTTTGTTTTTCTGTCGCTTCATTATGCCGACGCATTTCATTTAATTTGGCCTTTTTTATTACTCGAATATCGTCCCAACATCTATAAACTCTGGGTGTTTTCATAAATTCATGGTTGCTTGCATGCATTTCGTCAAACTTGCAGTCAGTTTACTTTCACGCAAGTCAACTGCACAACTGCATATTTGAACAAAATCCGCCATTTCAATTGCATTCATAAATGTCAAATTTGACAAAATGCCAATTTTGACATAAAACCAACAGCTGGAGAAAGGTTTTTACGATGGATCCAATCCTTTTTATTAGTTTTTATGAAAATTCTTACTCAGAATTTTATAGAGACGCTTAAAAATTTAGAAGAAGTCAGAGTCTGCTTAAGAGAAAAAAAGTTATAAGCTGGTTATTAAAAAAAAAGAAAGCTATTCCTAAAAACCAATATTATGTGAAAAAAATTCAAGAGTTTGATGACCGAGTATTTTTGAGTCATTTTCGAATGAATCGTGCGACCTTTAAGGTAACCCTTTTATAGTATTAATATAATATTTTATTCTTTAATTATTTTAGAAATTGTTAGATGAAGTTACAGTATTTTGGAAATGTAGCGTAAAAGGACGTCCAAGCGCTGTGAGCGCTGAATTTGCGTTGTACATTACCCTGTGGGCTCTTTGTAACGAAAATAGCTTTCGCGAACTCTCCGACAGATTTAATGTAGCCCTGGGGCTGACCTATAATACATTAATAAAAATGTGTAAAATTTTGACCCACTTAGCTTCAATACATATGCTGGCCTACACATCAGGAAGCTGAAAACATAATTAAAGAATTCGAAAACTTGCGAAAGCCTCAGTCTTTTCCTTCAGTTGTTGGTTGCGTCGATTCTACTCATATACGGATCTCTGCTCCAATTAATGATTCGCAAAGCTACTACAACAGAAAAAGTTACCATTCAATGATTCTACAGGTATACATATATTAATATTGTTTAGACTTCTCTGAGTAAAATTGTTAAATTTGTTTTAAAATCATTTTAGGGTATATGCGATTCCAATTTAATTTTTAGAGATATTTATTTCGGATGGCCTGGTGCAGCACACGATGCTTACGTCTGGCGTAATAGCCCTATTCAGATTGCTCTATCGAATGGGTCATTAATATTGCCAAATAATTCGTTTTTAATAGGAGATTCGGCATATCCTGTAAGCAAATATCTCATTACACCTTACAGGGATAATGGTTATCTTAATGAACGCCAGAAAAAATTCAACTTTTTACACAGTTCTACAAGAGTTTCTATTGAACAGGCGTTTGGAATTTTAAAAGCGAAGTTTAGAATTCTTAATCACCTTCGCTTGAAAAAAATATCAAATGCTAAGTTTCTTGTTACTGCTTGTGTAGTAATTTATAATTTTATAAAACTGAACACTTCCGAAACGAATGTAAGAGTTCTTGATATTTTACCCATAAACCAACCTGACGTTGACCTAGAGGACGAAGTTGAAATTGAAGAAATGCAATCCGGAACTATAAAAAGAGATATAATTTGTGAATTTCTTTTCCAATAAAAAAGTAAATGTTGAGTAGTTGTTTTTTTATTTTATTATAAGATAAGATAAGATTTTTGAACAAATTCTGAACAGACAATAATAATTAATACAATATAAAAAGAGGAAGAGAGGCATCGAGAACTTATGGATATTGAAACATTGATATTATGGATATTGAAATATTATTGTCTGTTTAGAATTTCTTCAAAAATCTTTAGTCTCTTTTCATCCAGTTTTAGTTTTTTTGTTTCAATGTCCATAAATTCTCGATGCCTCTCTTCCTCTTTTGCATCTAGTTCGCGTAGATATGCAATAATTTCATTTTCCTTTCTTTTTTTTGGTTTGTTAACTTCTGGCTGTGACGGTGGTATTAATATTGGAGATGGACAAGGCGAGTTCTCAAAAGCAAAACTGCTAAAAATATTTTCGACCGGAGGGTTTACAGAATGTTTTGTTGCATAAACTTATTCTATAATTCTTATTCCACACTGCACAAGATGTAGAAGATCTAAGTAATAGAAGAAATTAATAATAAAGAAATGTAAAATTCCTGCTGACTTACGTGTCTTCGTATTCTGCATCAAAAGTTGAGTTAAAATCTTGACAGCTCTAAATCTTCTTCTTCTTAGTCAGCGAAGTCAGGTTCTTATTTTGGTTGCAAAGATATTTAAAACTTGCGTGGTCAGATTGCATTTGTGAACATGCAGGTTGAATTATTGAACACTATGCAAAAGCAAGTTTTACGCAACCATGAATTTATGAAAACACCCTCTCTTTACATTTGAATTTATTTCCTTCATATTTTCATTGCAATTTTGAAAAGCAGTCTTCATAGAGTCATGGAAATCTTTTTGTAATTAAACTTGTTCCTTCAGCACATCAAAGGTTGTCTCCTTGGAAGCTCGAGATCTTGTGCTATTTTCTGAACTTGAGGGCTGATTATATTGAGGTTCTTGTTCAGACGAATATTCTAGAGGTGGTTCATTTTCAACATTTCGTTGGTCACATTCCTCACTACGTCCAAGTACACCGAAACATGAGGAATTTTTAACACCTTAAATAGTTTCATTTATGTTGGTAATTGCAATGACCGACTCTTCCAAAGGAGAAAATTCGTATATTTTATTTGGGCCACCTCCAGTAGCTAACTGCTCCTTTTTGTTGTGAGCTAATTTTTTCTTAATATAGCACTTATAGTCGAACCAAACCTGCAGAGAATACCTAAATAAATTGTTTCTATTATAAATACCAACACACCTTTTTCCATCCAGATGGATCCTTAATAGGTGGTCCTAAACTATTAAGCTCCTTTCCTGCATTTTCCCAAAATGGCCCTTGATTCCCTTTAGAAAAACCCTTAGCTACATCAGGTTTGGTTTGTAGCAGTTGAACTAAGCGCTCATATTGCTGTTTCTTTGTTGTTTTCGCCCTAATTACCAAATGGTCAGCGTGTAAGTATATAACAAAAAAAAAAAAAAATTACTTACATTTGGTTACACACACCGTTCCGCAACTTCGAGTTGGCGGAATAATTTTACACTGATTTGACATTCCGAACGAAATAGGGAATGATTGAAAATCCGTTCGAATGTTTTTTCGGACTCGAACGGAATTCGGGATATCAAATGTGAGCTCGTTCGAAATTTTTCGATTCCGTCGGAATCAAGAATAGGGGTGGTTCTTTGGTGTTGTTCTCGGGTCTCCTCTGGTGTCCTTCGGTGTGATGTGTTTATGTTTTTATGTTTGGTCGCGGTTCGCGCTCGCGTCTTACTTCGGTCGACTTCGGGTGTAAACAAATTCGGTTTCGCGCACAATTTCGCAAGGGGCTCCGCCGCACTCGAAAACCAGACTGGGCAAGAGCCTTTTTATGGGAATTCGGGGTTTTTATACCCGCCCGGTCGCGATTATGGCGTTTCCCATAAAAGTGTTTTTCGGCTTTTCCGCGCGGTTTAGTGTCAGTGGGTGGAAAGTGTACATAGTGCTAATCAGTGGGTGGTGTTATGTAGTGCCTGTGATCGTTCTCGGGATTAATCTGTCTCCTTCGTCTTTTTAGGTCCTGCGATGGATAGCTTGCGCTTCTGGACTCGCGCCTTTGGGACCTCCGACCCTCCCTGGGTATACAGGCAGGTTCCCCCCTCCGCCGCTCCAGCCAGTCGCCAGGATCCGCATCTAGGTGCCTGTAATGAGGGAAACTGCAGCATCGGCTTTCGGCAAGGGACAACACAAACAGTTGGGTATAATTTTTCCTACACCACAACATTATTACTAAAGCGGCCCATACGCGGTACGACTAGTCCGCGTACTGAGTCGAGTCTGAAGTGCAGTCTTATCGTGTGTAGTTCTGTCTGAAGGACGCATTTGACAGTCGCAGAATCACTCCACTGAAAATAAAAAAATTTTGATTTTTGGGGGAGGAGATTGCAGTGCAGCAGGCTAGTCTTATCGTGTGTAGAGGAGTCTGACAGCCTTTTTGAAATTTCATTTGTTTTTCGCCTTTTTATTCTTGTGTGAAATATTGTAGAGAGCGGATGTGCCTTGCAATTAAAATATTTTAATTAGTGACTTGCCATTTTCTGAAAATTTTCAGTTAAATGCCTACGATCCGAAAAAAAGTTTCACTTGCATCGTGGTTTCATAAAACCACACAATGTTTTTTATGAAATCTCAACTTCAAAAACAAGACTTCCATCATCAGTGTCTAGCCTTATAATAAACTTGTCCTAAATTTACAAGTGGCACGGTTAATTTCATTTATTGTCATATTTTCAACTCTCAATATTATTAATTGGCTTAAAATGGTTCCTTATATTTGTTTTATTTGCAATGGATACTTTCAGCAAGTTAACGAACTAATCACTCATCTTAAGTATATACATAATTTGTCAACTAATAGTAAGTTTATTTGCGTTCAAGAAAATTGTCCTCAAACGTTTACTAATATTAGCTCATTTAAAAGACATTTAAAAATTCATAAATACCCCTCATTGAATGTCAGTCAGGTAGTAGGAAGGTAGTCAAAATATTGAAACTCAAATTGAGGGAGTGCCATTATCATTATCATCAGTGCCATGTATCACAGTTTGAGAGTTCTTTTAAAAAGTCGTCTTTGATGTTTTTATGTAAACTGCTTGATACAACGAATTTATCTCGTAAGTATGTAATGAAAATTGCCACTGATATACATGAACATTTTCTTTGTTTAATTTCTACAATACTTAAAAATATTTCAACTGATCCTTTGTAATATACCAGATATTTTAAAAGAACTTTCAGCAATTCTTCACACACCATTCGATAATTATCAAACTGAGTATCAACTTATTAAAGCTTTAGAACAAAAACATTTGATACATCTTCCCTCACAATTTATCATCAACAATGAAGTAGATACTGTAATAATTAATAACGAACCAACCTTAGACGTTAAAACATTCAAAGGGGTCCTTATGCCTATAAAGTTCCAACTTAAACAATTTTTTGAATTACCTCATGTATTTGAGAAAACTATGAAAAATATACATAGAATCACTTGAAAGTGGAGACAATATTCAAAATTTTGTTAATGGTAATTTATGGAAAAATGTTCGTGGAAAAAATCCTAATAAAAACTTAATTCCATATTTCCTTTATATAGACGATTTTGAGGTTAATAATCCATTAGGATCTCATAGGGGGACACATAAAGTTACTTCTGTTGGATCTTTGGAATGCACATGATAAGCAAAAGCTCATGTGCATTCCGGTAATTAAACTGTAAAACAAAAATTGCTTGCGACGCACACCGGCCCCGCAACAGGTGAATTTCCCACGCCGCAAAACGTGCCGGTACTCGTCACACGACACCGCTAACGCGGCGCGACGCTCGCGTTTCTCGGGCACGGGGTGCATCGCAAGCGATAACGCGGCGCGACGCTCGCGTTTCTCGGGCACGGGGTGCATCGCAAGCAATTCTTAAGTTAGCTATTGTATTACTGTAAATAAATGTGTATTAATTAGTATTTAAGGGAAAAACTTGAAAATAAAGACACAGTCGCATGAAATCAGTCTTTTACTACGCTTCGGCTAAAATCTAGTTACTCTGGTACAGGCACCAGCAGTAGCAGTCTACGTTATTTAAGTGTTGCACTTAAATAATATCAACTCATCTGTTCTACGTTACTTAAGTGTTGCACTTAAGTAATATCAACTCAACTCAACTCAAATCATCTGTTCTACATAGGACCAGCGGCTGTCCTCAGCGCTTCAGAAATTTCAGCGCAACATTGACGATTCAAAAGAGTCTCGTCATAAAAATTGGTGACCCCGACGTGATTATCACGGTTCATCTACAAGCAGCATCCCGCATCAGACCATGGAGGCACTCGCAGCTCAACAAGAGGCGACTGGAACGCTACTCCAGAAGCTGGTGAACAACTTCAACAAGGACCCAGCTGACAGGAAGACGGAGGCTTACTACAAGGATCGCTTGAATAAGCTGCAAGGACTCTGGGCCGAGTTCGACGAGAGGCACGAGTTGTGCGAAGCCGCGGACCCGGAGCGGGAGAACAAATATTTTACGTCCAGTTATTACACGGCAGTTTCGCATCTTGTACAGAAGTATGAAGCCCTGTTCAGGAGGAATCTAGGGGAGTTGACGGGCCCTGGGACCAGCAGAGCCAGCACGCCGACACCCAGTTTAGGAAGGCAACCCGGAGACGACAATCCAACCCCAATCATCAAGATGATCAGAAGGCAGAGGGCTGGAATGCGTACGCTGTCGCAGATGCTGGAGACAATAGACGAGTCTCCGCAAGGTGTCTCAAAGCATCACTATCAAGTGAAGCTAGATGCAGTCAATCGGCAGTGGGCAAGGCTGGAGGAGGGACATTGCCAAATCTTCGAGCTAGAGGAGGACCTCTCGGACCATGGATACGACACAGCCGCCTACATGGCATTAGGAGACCGGGTGCAGACAACGTTGATTCTCCTCCATGAGAGGCTGGAGGAACTCTCAGGCAGACAGGAAGGACGTTTCAGCAATAGCATGCAGGTGCCCACGGGCGAAGCCATGCCCAGCCCAATGAAGCTGCCGAAGATAACTCTCCCAAAATTCAACGGAGATTATCTACAATGGCGGCAGTTTCATGATTTGTTTGTGCAAATGGTACACAACCAAACCATGTCAAAGTTGTTACCCTTGGTTTTTGGCTTTTGCGATCAAGTGTGCCACCCTGGTTTTTTTGCGATCAAGTGTGTTCGGGCTCAATTAATATGGACTTTGATATAGGAATTCAGTTCAAAAAAGTGTGCGGCGGCGGAATCAATTTTGTCATTTGTTTTTTCGTTTGTGGAGAATTTTCTGGAAATAATAATTTGGTTTTTTTCCCTAAAACTTGGTTTTAATAATCGTTATAAATTATTACTACATGGTTGGTTTTCGTAGTTTTGGCCTTATTTTGCATCCTAGGAGAGAGAAGAAAAAAAACTACGTGGCGCCCAATTTTTAAATCTTGGTCGGAAAATTATTTTAAAGAATTGTTATTGTTGGAACCCTCCCACGCCGGCTGAGTTGGTGGCAACCCTTGTTGCGAAAAAAAGCACGTAACAATTTTGGCGCCGCCCAACGTGGGGCCTGATTAATTTTGTTTGGAAGTGAATATAATGGCGGCGAGACCAGGGAGTGGTGAGGTGAACCGGCTGTCGCAGGATGAGCTGGCATACGAGATGGCTGTACGAGGACTCCCAGAGGGCACCGTGGATGAGATGCGCAAGTTGATGCGGTCTGCACTGAGAAGAGAGAGACAGGGTGAGGTGGTCGCTCTAGGACAGTATCCCTTTAAGTTTTCGGAGGACCTTGCTGCATTACAGAAGAAAGTTGAGGAACTACGGAAGTTGGTGACCGAGTTCGACGGCGACGAAAAAAGTTCGAATTACCTCCGAGTTAGGGCGAAGCTGGAGTGGGCTCTTCGCCGGATCCAGAATTCTTCGCCGGGGGATGAGACTGAGGTTGGACAAGCCAAGGACATTAAGGGGGTACTGTATGTTCTGGCAGAGGAGCTGCATGCGAAGACGAACCCGGATACGGAAGATTCGGACGATGCTGAAAGTTCGGCGATGGGTTCGGGCCCCGTGGTATTCGCTGGTCATGAGGATAATCAGCAGAATAGTCAGCAGAGGTATGATAAAGCATCAATCAAGAGGTGTGGGGATCCTGAGGCGCAGAACATACCTAGTGGAGAGACCGTGGCGCCGGAAAGCAAAGCCTTACGGAACGACTCCAGTGAGGGGAGCATGAGTAGTCGTCTCCAAGTTCCAGTGACTAAATGGAAACTAAAATTTTCGGGGGACGGGTCGACGTCGGTCAATAGCTTTCTTGAGAGGGCCGAGAAGCTTCGACTTGCGCGAGGATTGGGCAAGGACTTACTGTTTCGGTCGGCTGTTGATTTGTTTGCCGGGAATGCTCTGATCTGGTATAGGTCTGTTAAAGAAAAGGTAGACAATTGGGACGGGCTAGTAAAATAGATGAAACAGGAGTTTCTAGGACCAGACTATGACGATGACTTGATGCAAGAGATAAGGCGCCGAACGCAGGGGAAGAAAGAGAGTATAGGAATCTATGTGGCCATCATGAAGGGACTATTCGGACGGCTTACCGAACCCCTTCCAGAAGGTTCACAATTGCGCTTGGTGATGAGGAATCTTGACCCCTTTTATCAGATGCAGCTAGGCATGTTTCCGGTTAATACCTTTGACGACCTCGTCGAGAAGGGAAGGAAATTGGAGTGCATCAGGGTGAGGACAGAATCTTTTGTTCCTCCACCCCAAAGGAAAAATAATCTCCTGGAGCCAGACTTGTCCTACGTTGGATCCACCAGCTGTCCAGAGACCGCCGCGACAACAGGAAGTGATCAGCGTGATCAGCGAGGATACTCCAAACTAATGTGTTCTAATTGCAAAAAACAAGGCCATAGTTTCGCACGATGCCAGGCTCCCAAGAAGTGTTTTGGTTGTGGCAAGCCGGATGTGTTCAAAAGGAACTGCCCGAACTGCAGTCCGGGAAACGCCAAGGGGACTCACTAGAGGGCGGCGCAGTGAGTCCTAAAAACCACAATGTTAGTAACCCTAAGGCTGCCGAGAAACAAAACTCACTATCGCACGTCGGTCAAGTTGATCATCTTACGCAAGCGAAGGCCAAGGGGGATCAACGGTGATGTATTAGAACGATAGGTATCCAGACCGAAGAATCTTCTTTCATATTGGAGAGCCGGAGTAAGGTGAATCCAATCATCGGGAACATTCACGATACCACCTCTTTCGACGAGAGTCCTCATATTGGGGACGGGGCCGTATATGCCGAGTATATTCTTGATCGAAAGGGAAGTGACTGCAGACCTTACTTGACGATTAAGGTTTATGGTAGACCACTGCTGGGTTTGTTGGATTCGGGAGCAACGCGTACCATACTAGGTAGCATGGGCTGGGAGCTCGTGAAGGAGTTGGGCGTGACGCTCAAGGAATCCAAAAGTGAATCGGTTTCAGTGGCGAATGGCGAAGCATGTCAAATTCTAGGTGTGGCTAACTTACCGATGGAGCTGGAGGGAAAGGTGAGATTCTTGGAGACTATGGTGGTACCCGGCGTTTGCCATGATCTGATCTTGCGTTCGGATTTCTGGGCGGATATGGGTATCGTCGCCAGTCTGAGAGACGGAATCTGGAACTTTTCGGAGGAAATACACCTGTGTTCAGTGAACAAGGAAAATGGAAATCTTACCGGAGAAGCCTTACAGCCGAGATCTAGGCTCAACCAGGAACAAGCGGAGGAGTTAGAGCGTCTGCTTGAGACGGAGTTTGAAGGCATGGGCGGAGTCGGTTGTACGAATAGGGCAACGCACGACTTATAAGTTTGGAGATTTTGTATAGAAAATCTATTCTTTTTATGAGTATCGGAAGTTCCAACAACACCAAGCACCGGATACAGGGAACAAAAAGGCACTCTTGGTTAAACACTTTATTAAAATCAGAACAAACTTCACAATTAAATTTTAATAAAACAGAATAATTTTATCTTTCATTTCTCTTGACTGTAAGCTTAGTAGCCTCTCGACAGACTGACTCTCATCTAATTTTCAAATATCTGCTAAACTGGGCAATGCAACGTGACTTAAGGAAATTTTTACTAGGTAAGCATCTTTTCTGTGGGAATGGGACTGGACGTCGTTCTCACTGGGAAACTTAAGTACTTTTTCTGCAAGTTAGTTAAATTCTTTGCGATATCCGTTACCAAGCCATAGACTTTGGTTTGGATTTTATTTTACAGGTATCTGGTAGATCCGTTGCCGGACTAGGGTTACTTGACTGAAGGTCAATATATGTAACTCCTCCTCTGTTTGAGTCAGAAGCCTCTGGATTCGTTTTATTTATTATTTTAATTTTGGTAGCCCTTCTTTTTATCAATATGAATGTTACTATGGCCAATATTCCCATGATTACCACTGAAAAGATACTTATACTTGTTCCATACATTACGTTCTTATGATATTTTAATTCTTTAATTTCTTTTAGATTATTTACATTGTCTAAAATTATTTTGTCAAAATTAATAGGTTTCGAAAACATGATGTTCTTTTCGTTTGCAGGATAGTAGAATTTGTCTAAAAAAGTTACTTTTTTATTATGAAATTTCTTTTCTCTAATGCCTATGGTACAATTGTTAAAATTTATCAGATAATGTCCTGTTAAAGTAAATGCTCTCTTATCACAATTTTGCCACATTTTATCTTTATTCATATTTTTCAACAAAATTGTTTCATCATCTATTTCCTCCAAACTAATCACGTTGTTGTATATTAGTTTACAATTTCCTTGAGTAATACAATTTTTACTTAATTTCAGATCCTTTAACAAAGCAACTTCGTTATACTGATATGTTTTATTATCTATTTCGACAATCAATTCGTCTTTTTCATTAATTTCTAAATGTTCTGAGTTTGGTATTGGTACAATTAATTTTAATTCGGTTATTAAATAACTTTTTGGAACTTTAATGGCAAAAATTAATAAATCATCATTATATTTCATTGCTCCTGCTTTTAGAAGTTTTAATTTATAAAAGTCTACATGGTACATCTCCAACTCTTCAAGTGTAAGCATACTTGGATGGATCATATTATTTTTGGTAGCCATTATATTATCTAAAATGTGATTCACTTTATTTTCGAAATATCTGAGCTTAGTTTCTTGGTCTAGAAATAGGATTTTATAGTTTAATTCTTTTACATTTTCATTAGTTGAATTAAGTGATTCCAAAATTTTTTGTCTATCATTTTCAATTAAGATTTTTAAATCTACTAAAGTTTTATTAAAATGACTATTGATTCTGATCTGTTTATTTAAATTTTTGATCGCTCTATGGTTGTTGATGTCAGTAATCTGTAAATGTTTTGTTATTTCCTGTCTGTCTGTCTCGTCCATTGTTCCGAATAACCAATTTTGTGCAGAGCCTACTATGTTCAATAAACCTCTTTTTTGTCTAGCGGGATTTTGAATCGTTCGGAGTTTACCTTTAATAGTTTTAATTTCTGCATCGAGTGCTAGTCTGTCTTCAAGTTTAAGATGTTCAATGTTGAGCTCGAAATGATTTAAAATGTTAACCATTTCCATTGGATTGATTACATGTAAGATTATATCTGTATCGTTAGCTATTTCTACTTCCTTAATTTTTATTTTTACATAACCCTTCTCTTCAAGTATTGGATGAGCCTGCAATCGCCCTTGTGCTGAGCCTATCATCAAGATCAGTATGGTGATTACCTGTAAATTTATATGGTCTTTTAATGTTTGAGGGATGGACATTTTTGAGCGGATATTTTCTGAAATAGGGTTGGTCTTTATGCCGTACTCTCTTATAATTTTTAATATAGCCTTTCTGTCTATTTTCAATATAAGTCTCTTTCCTTTTATTAAGCTTGTTAATATACTCTACCTTTTTCTTTGATATTCTTTCTACTAAAGTTTGTGCGTCTGGTAAATTGTTTGCTTGTCTCGGGGTCATCTCAATAGTGGAATGATATCGGTCATTGTAGTTGCCTATTGCCCTATACATTTTCTGCCTTAAAGGGATATTGTCGTCTATTGCTTGTATTTTTTCTATTAGAGTGGAATGTAATCTTTCTATATCGGCGTTTCCAGTATGATTATTGGGCTTCGTCCAATGGACTTCTATTTTTCTTTGCTGTAGAAAATTCTTTAACTGTTCTGACTTGAATTCATTATCCATAATAAGCTTTTTAGGTTTACCAAAGGTTGCTAAATAATTCTCTAACATGGCAATTTTAGTGATCCAATTTCTGTCAGTTATAAGGTACGCTACCGCGAATTTAGTAAGCCTGTCTATAATTGTCACAAAAGCTTGTTTACTGTAATGAAATATATCAATATGAATTATGTCATTTTTATAACTTGGGGTTTCCGTTACGCTTAGTTTAGGCTTTATAGGGTTTCGGTCATATTTAATACACTGACATTTTTCACAATTATTTATAATGAGTTGAATTTGTTCCTGTAAATTTGGATAATATATTTTATCTTTTAATGCTTTATACGTTTCATTAGTACCGCTATGTAATGATTCTATGGTGTGATATAACGAAATTTGTTTATGACACTCTTCTTCTGTCGGAATTTCCTGTGCTCTTTTGGTTGCTTTGAAAAACTTGATTCTTTTATCACTTGAAAATAATCTAATAATAATTTGCTGTACTCTATTGTAATCTGTGTCACTTACTTCAGCATAGATGCCAACGTGTCCGGGTTTTATATATTGTTTCAATACATTAACAATTACTCCTTCTTCATCTTGTGGGTTAATTTGTATAATCCGCCGTTTGTGACTTACTTCCATTTCCTTAGTTGGACTATAGGTCAAAATAATTTGAATTCTACATTTATTAACTATCTCATCTTTTATACCTATGTGGTCTAAAAGCTGTTCATCTACTGAATGTATTGTTCCCGACAGGTCCATATTGGATTCACTGCTATTACATTTGTTGATATAAGGGCTGTTCTCTAACCTACTGAGAAAATCGGCCACTTTATTTTCCTTCCCCTGGAGATAGTCAATATCGAAATTATATTCTTGTAACCTTAAGATCCACCTCTGGTTTCTTGGTGAAAACTCTTTTCCCTTATATTTTGAATTCAAATATTTTATTGGAGCATGATGTTCCTTTTTAAACTCCAGCACACCTCAATGCCAGACTATCTGAGCGAACTCTTGCATCCGTCTCAATCATTAAGACGCAGAGATTTTTTATTGCCGCGTTTCCAATCATCTGTATTGGAGAATTCCTTCGCTGTTCAAGCTATACGTTTATGGAATGATTTGCCGAGTAGTATACAGGGCGCGAGAGGCTTGGGCACATTTAAGCGACTTCTTTTTGAATTTTTGATCTAGGATAAGTTGATGTTTACTACGTGGATGCGTAATTCCTGGGTGGGAGTGCCTTCTTTATGTTGTGCATAGCTCTCTTTTTCCTTTTCGATATAAATATTTAGAAATTGTAGTTGGTTAGCATCATTTAAATACTTCTTTTTTTTTCTTTTTCGTTTTCTTTTTGGTTTAATCCTATTATATATAGTTAGAAATGTTTCCTTAACGTTTATAGTGTACACATTACAAGATTGTAAATCTTATGTACTCTTTACCTACAATAAATAAATAATAATAATAATAATAATAATCGGTGATGATTTTAAAATATCTACCGTACAAATAAGGTCTGAAATAAGTTACCGAGTAAACTATAGCCAAAAACTCCTTATCTGTGGTACTGTAATTTTTCTCATGATTATTCAATGTTCGCGACACATAGCATACTGGGTGACCTTCTTGAGAAAGAACGGCTCCAATAGCGTAATCACTTTCATCTGTAGTGACTGTAAATAGTTTATCGTAATTTGGAAACTTTAAAATAGGATGTGACGCTATCAATAACTTTATTTTTTCAAACGCTTCTATATACTGAGGGTCTTTGATATTAATTTTCGTATCTTTTTTCAAATATTTTATTAAATGATGGGCGACTTTGGCATAGTCTTTTATGAATTTGCGATAGAAACCGGTCATCCCCAAAAAACTTTTTAACTGTTTTTCTGTTTTTGGAAGTTCGACTCTTTTAATATCTTCTATTTTATTTGGGTTCGGTTTTATTCCCTCCCTTGTTAAGACATGCCCTAGAAATTCGGTTTCTCGTCTCATAAAATTACACTTATTGGCTTGAATTTTTAAGTTGTATTCTGCTAATTTAGTAAAAATTTTTTGTAGTGAGTTTAGATGTTCCTCTAGAGTTCCTCTAGAGTTGAAAAGATGAGGATATCATCTAAATAGACAACACAAATCCTGTTGATGTATTCCCTTAGTACTTCATTTATTAAACGCTGAAATGTGGCAGGTGCATTCTTTAACCCGAATGGCATCCTGACATATTCATATAGCCCTAATGGTGTGACAAAAGCGGTTTTCTCAATGTCTTTCTCAGCTACTAAGATCTGATGATAGCCTTTTGCCAGATCTAAAGTGCTGAAGTATTGAGCTTTTCCCAACTTGTCTAAGATACTATCCATGTTCGGTAATGGATATTTATCATCCACCGTTACCTGATTCAGTCGTCTATAGTCTACTACAATTCGGTACTTTTGAATTCCTGAATTATCTATCTTTTTAGGTATTACTATTATAGGGGAACTGTATTTGCTTTTGCTTTTCCTTATTATTCCCTGGGCCTCCATTTCCTTCATTTGTTTTGCTACTTCGTCTTCATGTTGGGGTGGATACCTATATAATTTAGAGTTTATCTGCTGATCTGTCGTGGTTTTAATTTCGTGGACTATACTCGTGGTGCTAGTAAGTTTATCCCCTTCTTTATAAAATAATTTTTTATATTTACCCAATAAATTTTCTATCCCTGATTTTTCTTCCGCATTCAGATGATCTAATTGTATATTACTTAATTCACTTGTCTCTAGAACATTCACTTCTTCTAGAATCGCCCTATTTAGAAAAGGTAGTTTGACGTCATTTTTTAATATTATTTGTTGATCTGTTATATTAATAATTTTGACATTATTTTCCACCCAATCCATCCCCATCAAGAAGTCATATTGTTTCTCTAATTCAATTTTTACCCATTTCATTCTTGCATTATCGGTTTGCCTAAATTCTTCAGGGCATTTCGTTTTAACATATTCTGTAGGCTTTTTTGTTTCTCCCTCAATAGTAATTATTTGTATCTTACTACCATTAATTTTTTCATATATATTATCTGGAACCCGTTTTGAATTTAATAGGCTGATTGTGGAACCTGTATCTACCATAGCAACGAACTTGATTTTATTTATTGTTAGCCTGACATAAATTTTCTTCGTTTCCGAGGCTAATTTATAAAAAACTCTGCCTCTCCTAATGGGCTCACTTCGTTTACTGTACCTAATGTATCAACTTCCATAGGTTGAGTTTGGCTGTTATTATTTTGCGATTGATTTCTGGACGGGGCACTATTATTATTATTAGTAGTATTAGTGTTACTATTATTATTATTAGGATTTCGTTGAAACTGTCCGGAATTACTCTGTAAATTATTGCGATTTAGTCCGGAATTACCGTGTAAATTATTGCGATATGGTCCGGAATTACCGTGTCGAAATTGATTGGAATTATTGGTGGGGTTGTTAGTTCTAGAATGACCCGGATTACTTTGGACGTTATTTCTGAATTGTCTAAAATTATTTTGAAAATTGTTGCTCTGTTCTGACTGATGGTTATTGTTATGAGTCCGACTGTTATAATTCTGTCTGTTCTGTCTGGGTTGGTATCTGTCTTTCGGTACTGGGTTAGGTCTGAATTTTAAATTATACTGGTCTTGTCCTATGTATTTATTAATTACTGGCCTTATCTCTTCTAAACTGAATTTATTGAACAATTCTGAAGCTAGAGTCCCTGCTGTAATTTCTTTTATTTTTAACACGAGAACACTGCTTAAATTATTTACAATTTCACTTTGGTGTTCACTAAAAATAGCACATTCGGCAATATCACTTATGAAATTTCTAATTTTATCAGATAATTCTAATATTGTACTTACTCTTAACATGCTTATTTCTTTCATAATAAGTCCCTGGTCTTTCGATGGTCGATATTGAAGTTTGAGTTTCTGCTTACAATCCTCCCATGTTGTTGGTGGTGCCGTGTCCAGATAATTCTTCGCTGGTCCTAATATTTTTTCGTGGTAGACTATGCTATATACTTGAGGGGCTTGATATCCATATTCCACCATAGCTCGATCCACCGATGCAATGAATGAGGGTAGAGTCCCGTCTTTTCCTTCAAAAGCTGGCAGGAATCGTAGCTCCTTTTCAATTCGGCTTCTTAGCGAGGGTTGGTGTTGAGTCTGCCGGTTGAGCACCTCTGTTATGACTGCCAGACATTGTTCCATCATGTTCCGTTGACCTTCTTGTTGCTGATGTTGGGCTGGTTCTTGCTGGGCCATTCTTCGATTGCCGTCTAGAATTTGATTTCTATTGTTTCTCCTTTCCAGGCTGTTGGTGTTTCTGTTATTTCTTTGCTTAGCTGTCGTTTCTTCGTATCCCACTAAATTGTGCTTTGGGCTACTGCGTTTCACACTTTGCAAAAAATATCACTCAACTTTCCCGTTAACTGTAGTACAATATTGATTGATTGATTCGTATCACTGGATCCTATTTTATCGAACAGGATCCTACCGACTGCGCCACTTATAAGTTTGGAGATTTTGTATAGAAAATCTATTCTTTTTATGAGTATCGGAAGTTCCAACAACACCAAGCACCGGATACAGGGAACAAAAAGGCACTCTTGGTTAAACACTTTATTAAAATGAGAACAAACTTCACAATTAAATTTTAATAAAACAGAATAATTTTATCTTTCATTTCTCTTGACTGTAAGCTTAGTAGCCTCTCGACAGACTGACTCTCATCTAATTTTCAAATATCTGCTAAACTGGGCAATGCAACGTGACTTAAGGAAATTTTTTACTAGGTAAGCATCTTTTCTGTGGGAATGGGACTGGACGTCGTTCTCACTGGGAAACTTAAGTACTTTTTCTGCAAGTTAGTTAAATTCTTTGCGATATCCGTTACCAAGCCATAGGCTTTGGTTTGGATTTTATTTTACAGGTATCTGGTAGATCCGTTGCCGGACTAGGGTTACTTGACTGAAGGTCAATATATGTAACTCACGTGATAAAGACTTCATCACCACCATTGAAGCAGAGATACTATCCGGTATCCCCGGTCGTCCAGAAATATATAGACTAAGAATTGGATCAGATGCTGAAGGACGGGATCGTGGAGCCTTCAACTAGTCCCTGGGCGTCCCCGATCATTCTCGTCAAGAAGAAGGATGGGTCTTATCGCTTCTGCGTGGATTACCGAAGGTTGAACAAAGTCACGGAAAAGGATGCTTACCCTCTGCCCTATATCTCGTCAATTTTGGATCGGCTGCGAGATGCAAGGTATATCTCTTCCTTAGATATTAAATCGGCGTTTTGCCAGATACCTATGGCCTAGGACTCCAAGAAATATACAGCCTTCACTGTTCCTAACCGAGGGTTGTTTCAGTTTAGGCGAATGCCATTTGGCCTGAGTAACTCACCGGCTACCTGGCAGCGGCTTATTGACAATGTTCTAGGGTCGGATTTGGAGCCCTACGTTTTCGTCTATATGGACGACATCGTCATCGTCACTCAGGACTTTGAGAGACATCTAAAGATACTGGCGGAGGTTATGAAGCGCATGAGGACAGCAGGTTTGTCGGTGGGGAAAAATAAGTGCCAATTCTGTCGTGATGAGCTGCGGTACCTCGGTTCCGTCATAAATGAGAGGGGGCTCAGCGTTGATCCAGAAAAGGTACGTAGTATTATGGATCTACCGAGACCAACCAACGTATCCGGAGTTCGAAGAATAATAGGTATGATATCGTGGTATCGTCGTTTCGTGCCGGAGTTTTCGTCGGTTGTGGCCCCGATGACCAATTTGCTGCGTGGGAAAACTAAGTTCGTCTGGGACGACTCTTGCGAAGATTCTTTTCGCAAAGTGCGAGAATGCCTGGCGACGGCTCCGATTTTGTCCTGTCCCGATTATAGCTTGCCTTTCGTAGTCCAAACCGACGCTTCGGATTACGGATTGGGGGCGGTTCTCTCTCAACCACATTCAGAGGGAGAGAAGGTTATTTGTTACCTGAGTAGATCATTGAGCGCAGCCGAAAGAAAGTATTCGACGACCGAAAAGGAGTGTCTAGCTGTGATATGGGCTGTAGAGAAACTACGACCCTACATCGAAGGGGTACCCTTCACCGTGGTCACGGATCACCATTCTCTCATCTGGCTTCATCGTCTGAAAGATCCAAGGGGACGGTTAGCCCGATGGGCCGTCAGGCTACAACAGTTCGAATTTGAAATTGTCCATCGCAAAGGTAAGGAAAATGTTGTGCCCGATGCCCTATCCCGAGCTGTGAAGGAAGAGGTCAGTGTGGACTGTTTGGACACATCTTCAGACGAGTGGTGGAGAAAAATGAAAACAGCTGTGACTTCAACTCCGGGAAAATATCCCAAGTGGAAGGTAGATAATGGGGAGCTGTGGAAAAGAATACAGATCAAGTACCCCGTACTAGCTACCGAAGAAGACTACTGGAGGGAAGTTATTCCCGAACCGCGTCGCAACAACGTGCTTCAGAGCTGCCATGACGAGCGTGGTCATGTTGGTGTGAAGAAGACGCTGCTGTTCGTCGCTAGCAAATTTTATTGGCCAGGAATGAAGCAGGATGTTGCTAGGTATGTCCGGAAGTGTGTAACCTGCCAAACAATCAAACCTGACCTGCAAGCACCTGCTGGGTTGATGCATACTCGGAGTAATTACGTATCCCGACCGTGGGAGATGCTGTGCATCGATCTCATCGGACCCTTGCCTCGATCGTCAAGCGGTCATTCTTACATCCTGACCGTCGTGGATTATTTCAGCAAATTTACTTTGTTATTTCCCCTACGTACTGCCACGGCTAAGGCTGTGGTGAGCGCTCTGGAAGATTCCGTTCTGCTGTTATTCGGGGTTCCGAGGTGGGTAGTATGTGACAATGGAGTCCAGTTTAAAGGCAAGCTCTTCGAGGAGCTAATGAAGACCTACGGAATCACCGCTACCTTTACGGCCAGATACCATCCTCAGGCGAATCCCTCAGAAAGGGTGAACCAAGTGGTGAAGACGATGCTCAAAGCATACGTAGGCGAGAATCACCGAACTTGGGCGAACCACTTGCCAAAAGTCGCTTGCGCGATTAGAACATCGGTCCATGAAGCCACCAAATTGACGCCCTATTATATACTCTTTGGTAGAGAGATGTGTGTAAAGGAAAAACCCCGTAGTATTCCTGAAGAGGGCATACTAACACGAAGGGAGCCGACCTTGGAAGCACAGGTAAAGGAGAGGGAGGCTATTTACGAGGACGTCAAGGAAAGGTTGTAGAAAGCCGCCGAGAGAGGAGCTAAGGTTTACAACCTAAGGCGGAGACCGGTGAGCTATACCGTGAACGAGTTAGTCCTAAAGAAGAACTACGCAATTTCAGATGCGACGGAGAATTTCGCGGCGAAGCTGGCTCCCAAGTTCATCGGTCCTTTTATTATTAAAAGCAAGATCTCAAATCTAACCTACGAGTTAAAGGACAAGGATGGGAAAAATCTTGGAATTTGGCATGTCCAAGACTTAAAAAAGTATTATGGCCCGAAAGACTAGACTGGAGAGCGACAGAAATTTTCTAAGAAAATTCCTCCCGAAGTTGAGGTGGGATTGTTACCCTTGGTTTTTGGCTTTTGCGATCAAGTGTGCCACCCTGGTTTTTTTGCGATCAAGTGTGTTCGGGCTCAATTAATATGGACTTTGATATAGGAATTCAGTTCAAAAAAGTGTGCGGCGGCGGAATCAATTTTGTCATTTGTTTTTTCGTTTGTGGAGAATTTTCTGGAAATAATAATTTGGTTTTTTTCCCTAAAACTTGGTTTTAATAATCGTTATAAATTATTACTACATGGTTGGTTTTCGTAGTTTTGGCCTTATTTTGCATCCTAGGAGAGAGAAGAAAAAAAACTACGTGGCGCCCAATTTTTAAATCTTGGTCGGAAAATTATTTTAAAGAATTGTTATTGTTGGAACCCTCCCACGCCGGCTGAGTTGGTGGCAACCCTTGTTGCGAAAAAAAGCACGTAACAAAGTGTCAAAAGATGTGGTACTTGTAAACAAATCTGACCGGTGAACCAGAGAAGCTGATTCGACACTACATCATCTCTGACGACAACTACACAGCGGCGTGGGAGGCTCTCGTTGATCGATACAATAACATGAGAGTAATCGTGACGGCTCTCCTCAACAAGCTGATGTCACAACCGACCATTCAAGTTGAAAGTGCATCAGCTTTAAGGGCTTTACACGACACAACAAAGGAGTGCCTCAGAGGACTCAACAACCTCGGCTTGCCGACCGATCAGTGGGACCCTCTGATGACTCATCTCTTAATAAAAAGAATGGATCGGGCTACACAAGTCATCTATGAGCATGCATTGGACAACCCGCGAGAACTGCAACCATTGGACAGATTGCTTAAATTTCTCGAGACACGGTTCCAGTCCCTAGAAGCCTTAGGTAGCAAGAGCAAAAATTCGGAAGAAGTTACTCGTAAGCCAACTACTGCAAGATCACTTACCATAACAACAAGTCAGAAAAAATGCATAGCTTGTCGCGCAGAACATCCGCTATTCTATTGCCAGCAGTTCCTCAAACTCTCCCCAAAGAAGCGGCTGGAGCTCGTGCGAACACACAAGCTGTGCATCAACTGCCTGAGAGCTGGACATAGCTATGCGAAATGCAGCTCCCGATCATGCAGCAAATGTTCAAAAAAGCATAGTACATTGCTGGATCTAGACCAGGGAACGCAAGGGAGCCAAGAAGGAACCAAGGAAGCTTCTCAGTCGACACAGATCCAGGCAGAAACACAGCATGCAACATTGTCAGCGCAAACATCTGGAGCACCGAAGGGCCTCGTGATTCTAAGCACGGTAATGGTGCAGTTAACAGGAGAAAATGGGGAAGGCATTCAGTGCAGAGCAATACTGGATTCCGGTTCACAACTCAATTTCATTACGCAGAAAATGGCACGACAACTAAATCTCGCTAGACTCTCCGAATCGGTAAACATACAAGGAATTGGTGGGTCCAGTCAACACACTCAGCATCGAGTCAACGTGAAATTGAGCTCCAACACTACGGGCTTCTCTACACGGCTAGAGGCCTTTGTATTGCAGAAGATAACTCCTCAGCATCCAGCGAAGGATATCCAAATCAACGACTGGCCAATTCCCCATAATATCAAGCTTGCGGACCCTGGATTCAATCGCTCTGATCACATCGATTTCCTCATCGGAGCGGAAATTTATCATCAATTGTTAGCAGTCGGGCAGATCAGACTGCGAAACGATCTACCCATACTTCAAAACACTCTTCTGGGATGGATTGTGTGCGGTAAGATCAGCGGGTCTTCCATGCAGCAAGTAGCTCTTTGTGGCATTTGCAGCGAGGACGAAGCACTCACTAATCAACTGGAGAAATTTTGGAAGATAGAGCAGGAGCAGGAACTACCGCACAAATCATTGACCCCAGCAGAGAAAAAGTGTGAAAACTCTTTCCACCAGACCACGTATCGAGATCATCGAGGCCGATTTGTGGTTGCCCTCCCATTCAAGGACAGAGACTTGAAGCTGGGCGAATCAAAGGACATAGCACTTCAACGGTTCCTCGCACTGGAAAGGAAATTTAGTCGGCAACCAGAACTAAAGGACAAATACCTTAGGTTCATGCAAGAATATCGCGAGCTCGGGCACATGGAAGCTGTCGACTCTCGCACAGACTGATCGCCGTACTATTTCTTGCCACATCATGCCGTGCTAAAGCCTGATAGCAGCACCACTAAGTTGAGAGTGGTATTCGATGCCTCCGCAAAAACGTCATCGAACATCTCGCTAAACGATTCATTGCTCGTGGGCCCCACCGTCCAAGGAGAGCTATTTACAACACTGCTTAGATTCCGAATGCCCGGATATGTATTTACAGCGGACATCGAGAAGATGAGGGTGAGAGAGGAAGATCGGAATTACCAACTCATCTGGTGGAGAGATGAACCGAAAGAACCGCTACGATGCTATCAATTATGCACCGTAACGTATGGGACATCGTCTGCACCATATCTCGCTACCAAATGTCTGCAAAGGCTTGCGGAGTCAGGCAAGAAACAGTACCCATTGGGCGCCGACGTACTAGCACGGGACTTTTATGTGGACGACGTCATGACCGGGTCAGATCATCTATTCACTGCAGTTGAAATGAAAAATCAGCTCAAGGAATTACTGCAAACAGCGGGATTTAAGTTGAGAAAATGGTGTTCAAATCATCCAAAACTCTTGCAGGATCTTCCAAAAGAAGATATCGAGGTAGAATTGGACTTTCTCGAGAAGGATCAACCACACATCAAGACGCTAGGGTTAACATGGCTACCCAAATCTGATTCGTTCAAGGTAAAAACGTCCTGGCCAGAGCGGCACAAAATTACGAAAAGGATTGTTTGCTCCGAAACGGCACACATTTTCTACCCGCTCGGTTTAGTGGGACCAGCCACAGTACTGGCAAAAATGTTTTTGCAAAAATTATGGTTACTAAAGCTTGATTGGGATGCTGCGCTTCCGCTCGAATTGCATACTGAGTGGAACCGGTTCAGAGAAGAATTAAGGATGCTGGATGAAATATGTGTTCCGAGGCATGCATGTCTTCATAAAACGCCGGACACAATGCAACTCCACGTCTTCGCAGACGAATCCGAGAAGGCGTTTGGGGCGGCAGCGTACATCCGAACAACAGGCCAGCACAGCACTATAACAGCTCAATTGCTATGCTCCAGATCCAGAGTAGCACCACTGAAAACTCTCTCGATACCTCGCCTGGAACTATGCGCGGCAAAATTGGCAGTCGACTTAGCAACACGCATCCAAACAGATTTAGGCGTAAACACGGATCACACCTTTTTCTGGACTGACTCGGAAATAGTCCTCTGCTGGATCAACTCATCTTCATCGTCCTTGCATACCTTTGTCGCCAACAGAGTGTCCGCCATCCAGCAGCTGACTACATCTCAACAGTGGCGACACGTGAAGTCCAAGGAAAATCCGGCCGACCTACTGTCGCGCGGCATAAGGCCCAGCAAGCTCAAGGACAATTGTCTTTGGTACTACGGGCCACCTTTCCTCCATGGCCAAGAATCAGTGTGGCCAGCAGCTCACACTCCGAAGCTGGAAAACATTCCTGAATCGCGGAAAACGGTTTTGTCGGCCATCACAGCAGCAGAGCCACAGAATCTATTCGACACAATCAATCACGGAAACTCATTTCGGAAGCTACAAAGAATTGTTGCCTACATGAATCGCTTCATAAAGGGACCTCGAGGAATGCCCAGGACCTCCTCTGCCGACCCGTCACTCACTGCGAACGAGTTAGAGGAAGCACTAACGATCATCGTTAAGCAAATGCAGCAGAAGGAATTTTCGACCGAAATAGCGCATCTAAGAGCCACGGGAGAATCGCAGAAAAACAGCAAACTCAGTGATCTTACTCCCTTTCTCGACGAAAAGGGAATCATTAGGGTAGGCGGACGATTGAGAGCTTCGGAATTGCCCTTCGATGCCAAACATCAGATTGTACTACCCTACGCACACCCAGTCACGAAATTGATACTGAAGGATTTCCACGAAGAAAACCAACATACTGGAGCCCAAGCACTACTGGCTATAGTTAGGCAGCGGTTTTGGCCCATCAAGGGAAAAACTCTCGCGAGATCAGTCGTCCAACACTGCCTGCGATGCTTTAGAAAAAGCCCAAACAATTATCACAATTAATGGGAGATCTGCCAGCGCGACGAGTTCAACCCGTTCGTCCTTTCGTCAACGCAGGAGTGGACTTCTGCGGGCCTGTCTGGACCCACTATCAGGTCAGAGGGAAAAGGCCGCAAAAATCATATATAGCAGTATTTTGCTGTTTTGCCACGAAGGCAGTTCACTTAGAACTTGTGACAAATCTAACCACGGACGCCTTCATCGGAGCTCTGAAGAGGTTTATGGCGAGAAGAGGACATTGCAGACATCTACACTGTGACAATGCTACCAACTTCATTGGTGCGCAAGCGCAGCTGGCCGAGCTGAAGGATGCTATACATTCTGAAAGGGCTAGGAATCAAATACAGTCATTATGTGGCACTCATGGCATGGATTTCCACTTCATACCCCCCCCCGAGCTCCCCACTTCGGGGGTCTTTGGGAAGCAGCAGTCAAGTCCGCAAAGACCTTGTTACGACGATCCGTTGCGGCAGCATCGCTCACATACGAGGAATTGGAGACAGTTGTTACAGAGGTGGAGGCGGTGCTAAATTCACGACCGTTAACACCCATGTCATCAGACCCTAATGACCTAAGTGCGCTAACGCCTGGACACTTTTTAATTGGCGAACCCTTGGCAAGTACTATTCATCCCGAGGCAACTCCGGAAAAATGGTCCTTACTCACTCGATGGAAATTAGTCGCACACATAAAGAACGAGTTCTGGAAGCGCTGGTCGGCAGAGTATCTCAATGAGCTTCAACAGCGGCAGAAATGGCGAAGAAAGATTGAAAACATCAAGCCCGGGACAATGGTGATACTCAAGGAGGATAACCTGCCACCCATGAAGTGGCCGCTGGGTCGCGTGGTCTCCACTCACAAGGGAGAAGATGGTCTCATCCGAGTAACAGACGTGCGCACAGCTAAAAGCGTGTTACCATCGACTCGCTCCGCTGCCAATCGAGACAGATGATCCAGTCCCTGCAACCAACGAGGAAACAAACCTGTCAACGACCTCTGGAGCTCACGAGCAACCAGCAAGGCAGGACGAGAATCCTACGCCTAGGAAGAGGATTCGAATATCTCCAATGTCTGCCATAGCCACGGTACTACTCACATGCATAATACTCCCACTAACAACCGGGGCTCCGATTGAGACAAAACCATTTAACTCCCAGCCGGGGGTCTACTTCGAGAATCTGGGATCTGCGTCAATAATATCGAACGAGTGGAACATCATCGCTTACTACGAGATGGCAGGATATTGGAAGGAGTTCCACGGACTTGTAGGAGGACACAAGGCGCTACTAAACATCTGTAGTCAATTACAGTCCGAAGACCCATGTTCAACCATCCTGGCACAAATGCAACAGCTGATAAGGGAGCTTACTGACAACAATGAATTATTATCTCCACAACCATTGGCAACGCGAAAGAAAAGAGGTGCACTAAATATCGTCGGCAACATTGCGAACAGTCTGTTTGGCGTACTAGATTCAGAATACGCTGAAAAGATGTCCAAAACAATCGATGATACTAGAAATAACGAGGACCATTTGCTGCAGCTTATACGCAATCAAACCTCAATAATCGACTCTAGCGTAAACGTCATCAAAAGGACGGAAGAAGAGGTTGCGAGGCAATTTAACTCAATGCAAGCTCACATTACTCAACTGAACAACGGCATCACCAGGATTCAAGAAGAGCTCCGAGAGCAAAGGCTGTCGACTTTGTTCACATCATTGACCACTCAAATGTTACTGGCCACCTCGAACATACAACGAATGCAGACGTCACTCATCGAAGTTCTTGTACAATCTCAGCACGGACGAATCAGCCCGAAACTTATAACGCCTCAGCAACTCAAACAACAACTAATTCTCATCAAGGCTAACCTGCGATCGTCCCTGAAGCTCCCTCGAATCGAAAACAACATAGTACAACTGTACACCATCATGGATGTGGCAGCCAAGGCGATGACAAACCGCATCATGTTTAAAATTAGCATTCCATTGCTAAATACAGAGGAGTTCGAACTTCTGAAGGTTTTGTCAATACCGTTTTTAATAAATGATACATTTGTTGCGGTGGCTCCTTCGTCGCCATTTTTAGTAGTAAATCTGCATAGAGATCAATACTACCCGCTCACCTAGCAAGAGTTGCAGTCATGTGTATCAATTCGCGATGACAATCACATGTGTAAGCAGAACCATCCAGTGTATCAAAGGGGTTCAAATCAAAGCTCCTGCGAAATGGATCTCATCAACAATATGCAACTGCCTTCTACATGTAGAATTATAAGCTTTCCGCGAGAGTCACAGTGGATACAGCTAAACAACCCAAATCAATGGATATACTCCGTACGGAAGCCTGAGATGATCAAGGTAGCATGTGGCAGTGACGTAACATCAATGACAATCGAGGGCTCTGGCATTTTAAAGATGCAAGGAAACTGCATCATCAAGCAAAACCAAGTCACCATCCAAGGCCACAATATTTATCCAACTGTGCTTAGAAGTTCATACATCCCGGCCACAAACATCACCCAGATCGTGTTACCAGAACAAGTTGCGCAACTCAAGGACAACTTCTCGTCTTATCACATCCATCAATCCGCGTGGGAGAAGGTGGAAGCACAGCTGCGACTTCAGCAGGAAAATAGCAACCTACCGTCTAGCCTGCCCGGCCATGAGGTGCATCAATTTTCAATAGCATACATCGGATGTGCCATCTCGGTCTGTATGCTGATTTATGTGGTGTGGAGGTTTCGGGTTTATACATACAAACCTCCAGCGGGCCCAACTCCAAGAAAACGCACCCGAGAGGAGGTTCCTAACACATCAAAGGCGGATTCAAGGGAAGGACGACCACCGCGAACAACGGTAGCCACGCCGACCTTCACGATCGACCTGGAGTCCTAGATAGATCATCATCAGAGTTGAAGCAGCGCTTCAACGGGAGGGAGAATGTTGGATCTTTGGAATGCACATGATAAGCAAAAGCTCATGTGCATTCCGGTCATTAAACTGTAAAACAAAAATTGCTTGCGACGCACACCGGCCCCGCAACAGGTGAATTTCCCACGCCGCAAAATGTGCCGGTACTCGTCACACGACACCGCTAACGCGGCGCGACGCTAGCGTTTCTCGGGCACGGGGTGCATCGCAAGCGATAACGCGGCGCGACGCTCGCGTTTCTCGGGCACGGGGTGCATCGCAAGCGATAACGCGGCGCGACGCTCGCGTTTCTCGGGCACGGGGTGCATCGCAAGCAATTCTTAAGTTAGCTATTGTATTACTGTAAATAAATGTGTATTAATTAGTATTTAAGGGAAAAACTTGAAAATAAAGACACAGTCGCATGAAACCAGTCTTTTACTACGCTTCGGCTAAAATCTAGTTACTCTGGTACAGGCACCAGCAGTAGCAGTCTACGTTATTTAAGTGTTGCACTTAAATAATATCAACTCATCTGTTCTACGTTACTTAAGTGTTGCACTTAAGTAATATCAACTCAACTCAACTCAAATCATCCGTTCTACATAGGACCAGCGGCTGTCCTCAGCGCTTCAGAAATTTCAGCGCAACATTGACGATTCAAAAGAGTCTCGTCAACTTCCATATATTATTCTATTCCTGTGCTACCCGCAAAATATCTCTCAAAGTTGGAAAGTATTTTATTTGCAATGTTATTTAAATCTGTTGATAACAAAAATTATGGTAATGATAAATGCATTTATCCTCTTTTTAAAGAAATTGAAGACTTGACGAACAATGGCGTAAGTATTCAAATAAATGGAATAAATATTCAAATATTCTTTATTTTAGGACTTATACTTGGTGATAATCTCGGTCTTAACAAGATACTTGGATATACGACATATTTTAACGCCAATCATTATTGCCAGTTTTGCAGACGTCATAAGAACGATCTCTCTAAAGATTTAAATGAATATGAGGACGGTTTACGTAATGAGCATAATTTTGTGTTAGATTTAGAAAAAAATGATAGTAAAAATACAGTTATTATAGAGAACTCTTTATTGAATAAAATTAATAATTTCCACGTCACGTCCAACTTTGCCGTTGATATAATCAGAGAGAAGTTAAATAACAAGAGATTCCAGTGCGAACAAATAGAAAAATGTATCAAGAAAATCAACCTAAGCGCAATACCTCCAGGCTGGCCTGGAGACACATACAAGTTCCACACGGCATGCCCTTTTGGATTACTTGAGCTCTCTCGTGTGGATTACTTTTCAATAGGCGTTTTGTGTTTTTGCCTCCTGGCATGTATATATGCTCTCCGATTCTGCGTACATGCATATATAAGTTTCTCCAAGGAGCCAGGCCTACTTTTAGCTTTCTACTTACACCTAGAAAAAGCCGCAGAGCATATACATGCCAGGAGGCAAAAACACACAACGCCTATTGAAAAGTAATCCACACAAGAGAGCTCAAGTAATCCAAAAGGGCATGCCGTGTGGAACTTATATGTGTCTCCAGGCCAGCCTGGAGGTATCGCGCTTGATACATTTTTCTATTTGTTCGCATTGGAATCTCTTATTATTTAACTTCTCTCTGATATAATGCACGACATTTTCGAGGGGATATGCCACTACAACATGTGTAAAATAATTGTATATTTCATACTAGATATTCAATTATTTTCTCTAAATACTTTAAAATCTCGTATGACCTTATTTCTTTACGGAGAAACCGAAGTCAATTATATACCTCCTGTCATCCTTATAGACCATCTATGCAAAAATCACTTAAACATGTCTGCGAGGGAAATGTGGTGTTTTGTTCATCATTTCCCATTACTAATTGGAGATTTAGTTCCTAAAGAAAACGAAGTGTGGCTATTCTTTCTTAAAACGTTAAAAGTAATAGATTTGGTCTTAAGGCCTACTTTTAACAATGAAGTTTTTCCCTTTTGCAGAGATACATTGCAGGAATGAATTTATCTTACCAGCAACTATTTAATAAGAAGTTAAAGCCAAAACATCATTTTCTTGTGCACTACGGAAATATTATTAAAGAGGGTGGTCCTTTAAAATACCAAAGTTGTTTTCGCTTTGAAGCAAAACATAAATCATTAAAAACTTATTCCTCTAGCATTACTAGCAGTGTAAATATTTGTTGGTATTTGGCGGTAAAATTTCAATATTCAAATGCTTTTCGAGCTTTGAAAAACGAAGGACTGGAAGATAGAATAGAAATGTCAAATTTTAAAGAAATAATTATCAGAGATGAAATAGACTTTACCCAGCTTTTTGAAAATAATTTGTCTCCTCAACAAAAAGTTGCGTTCAAAACAAATATTATTTGTATTAAAGGAACGTTTTACAAACAAATTTTTTTTCTAGTTCTTAATGAAAACGATCTAAGAATATTTGAAATTGATTTTATCCTCGTGTTAAGTAATAATGAAAATATACTTTGTTTGCTATTAGTGTGAAAACGAATGTTTTGACGAGCATTTAGAGTCGTATGTAGTTGGAAATAAACTCGACTTAAATATCATTAATTATGAAAAATTTATTGGTCCACCATTACATTTACTTCAAACCAATAATGGGAAAAATGTGCTTAGAATAAAGTACTTCTAAATAAAAATAATAATAATATGAAATACATAATAAAATGAAATAAATAATAATAAAATGAAATAAATAATAAAATTATAAATATGTTCATATATACGTTGTGCAAAAAAGTTTAAGACCACCTCTATTTTTTGGAGCATTTTCTATTTTAAAATCGAGATTCTTAAACAGAAAATGCTCCAAAAAATAGAGGTGGTCTTAAACTTTTGTATGTATATTTTCTTTAAAACTATCTTTATTCTTAACATTCCTACTTTCGATCCAGGTTATTGCTATTAAAAATTTAATCGATTTATTTGTTTGCCACAAAAGTTCCCAAAAAATAAGAAATTATGTTAAATTTGCTAATTTATATTTGACTAATATGAATGTTGTATGTTCAGAAATTTAAATGAGAGTACCAACTGTCAAAAAATCTTGTACTTGTATATATATAAGTAAAATAAAATAATTAATCGACTTATATTGTCTTATTTCTTGCTTATAAAAGGTTACAAAAATAATTACAAACCGACAAGAACTAAGTTAAAATTGACTATGCTATAGTTGAAGACATGGTAAGTTATTTCGACTAATTTATAGTAACATTTTATTACTTTTTATTTAAAAAGTAGTAGGGGAAGAGTGGCATGAAAGAGCCATGTTTTGAAAAAGCCATTTTCATTTGCATGACAACTACCGACTAAATGTTGTGCATGTACTTTTTTTTAGTTAGCACTACTGATCACTGATGGTCCATGAAAATTTGACCATTATTTGTCCACAACTGGCGTTGGTACAACATTTAAAATAATTTGGGTCCAAAAAATAACTTTTTAATGTTGTTTTATTTAGTTCCTAAATTCAAATACCAACAACTAATGAAAAAACGATTATGCTGTAATGTTGTTTGAATTTTAAGTTTTCCAACGATATATATTTTGTTAGGTAAGCACTTTTATTTTATACTGATTTTTGGAATAATTGTTCTTGTTATTGTTACCACATTTAGCCCTGGGGTAACTTGTTAGCCGAGTAAATTCGGTCCCGAGAGGGAGACTTGCTTCTATATGAATTTATCGGCCACGAAGTTAAGTGGAAACGGCTGGCGGCAGCGAGGTTCGGCAACACCGACTTGACTTCCCGCGACCAGTTGAGCCCTACCCACTTGCTCACTTTCCCCTTCGCCACAGTCTCTGGCGCCCCTACAACACAACGCCAAAGACTATGGAACCTTCGTTACAAAGTCTGTTCACTCCTGCAATTTAGATCTTAACTTTTTTGGACCTTGGTACCGTTATTCCTCCCAACCCCACGATTTTGCTAGAGGATGATACACTGCTTAAGCACTTTGGTCGAAGAGAGAGAAAAAATTAAGAGGCGGGGCTTGGAATCTGAAGAAATCGGTACAGTGTTACAGGGTGTCAGGATTTGCAGAGGAAATATGAAAATCCAACCAAAAGAAGCAGCCTGTCAGACCGATCGCAAGATCGAGTAGATAGGCTAGGCCGATTCGGAGCCATTTTTCCCATAAGGTTTATACAGGGGGCAAAAAATTCTCACTTTTTGCTTCAAAAGCTTCTCTTGGTCTTGGACGAGCAGTTTTGTGGTGCGTGACGTCATGAAAGCTCTCGGTCTGGTCGTGGAGGATCTTCTGGAAAGCTCATCGTCTACGTCTAGGAGCAGTTTCCAGATGGTGACGTCATGAAAGCTCGTGTCTCGGACGTGGGTGTGTGTGTGTGTGTTTGGGGCGTCATCAGGTGCGATCCCCTCCCCCTCGCCCGCAGGAAGCCGTACCCTCCTCTACCCCGCAGGAAGCCATACCCTCCCCCTCACCCATAGGAAGCCGTACCCACCCCAAGCTCTTACTTCGCTGGAATCCGTTTCGTGATATTGCGAAATAAGTAGCTAGATTTGTTTTTTGACTTTGTGGCTTGCAGGAGGCTTGTTTACATTAGATAAGAAGGGAATGTGTTATTTAATACAAAGAGTTCTTTGTTTAGGGACGGAGGCGCGAGCTTGGAGTGAATTTTATAAATTTTTAAGATCTGAATTATCGCTGACTTAGAATATTTTGGGTTGCAGGCGGATCAATTACATTAGATAAGAATGGAATGGGTTATTTAATACAAAGAGTTCTTTGTTTAGGGATGCTGCCGAATTTCTTGGTAGGGATTGATTGATTGAATGATTGATATATATATATTAAATACAATGACAGATTTGGAGCAGTTCTTATTCGAGCGTTGAAGAATTAGTGCCTCCAGTTTAGTTAGTTTTTGAAAGTGAATTAAGTTCAAAGTTTAAATTGAAAGTTAATTCAAAATGATGCAAGTAAGTGATTGTGTGCAAAGGGCTAAGTCAGCCCTTGAGGACGCTAAAGTTAATCACGTGCTAGTGGATCAAAGTGTGAAAGTGTGTTCCAAAGAGTTGAGAGCTCTCAAACAAGATCTGAGCAGGGCTACAATGAATGGTGTAAAAAATAAGATCTTAGCAGGAATCGCCACCATATTAGGTCATAGATGTGAATTAAAAGAATTAAAAGTGTGTTATGGGGGCAGACTCTCCAGGGCCCGGCTAAAGCGCCTGGTCTGGTGGTGTGTGGCATGCGCGAGCTGGCAGGCTAGCATATGCGGTAGTTGTGGGGGGGTTTGCCGGTAGGCCACCCGAAGCCACCAGAGCGAGAATGCCCATAACGAAGTTCTCTCGCGCCACGGAAACAAAAGGTACAAGGGGGAAGATGAGCAGGGCAGGACGAACCCCTGCCACTGTGGTGGATGACTCTCAGGGGGGGGTTCTGGTGGAATGAACCCCCACACTGGCCGATGCCCCAACCTCCCTTCGACCTCCCCGTGGCCCAAAAATATTTGGGGAGGTCCCTATTAGGTTTCAGAAAATCAACCAAAAACTTGATCAACGCATGACCCCTACAATGGGGAAAACCCCGATGTCGATGTCGTCATTGGAGGGAGGAGAAGTGACCCAGAGAAAATACAAAAAATTTTAATGTAAGTTAGACATACCTTTTATATTTTTTTTTCAACCTTATAAAGAGACCTTACAAACATTTTAGGGACGGTGGGCGCCTTGCTGCGACGATGAGGTGAGGCTGCTGCGGATGACGACGAGCTGCTTCCAGAGAGCGATGCTGATGCCGCCGCCCGGTACCCTGCCTTTTCATTTCTGGCCCCGTCGTGGTACCGGTGTGCCTTGATGAGTCCGACAGGTCACAGGTGAGTTGATATCTTTATGTTATTAATTAGGATCGTGTAATTCGTTAAAAGGGGTTTACTTATTTAGTGATTTATTATCTTCATTAGGTAGTTAGTGGTCTATGCCTTCACTTTATTCGTTGTCTTTGAGTTCATTTTTTTTTATAGTTGAAATTTGGGTTTAGGGTTTATTCGTTTATTTATTCACTTTTGGTCACGCTGTCTTAAGTTCCTCTTATCTATTAATTTATTAATTCACTGAATGTTTTTTTGTTTTTTTTTTTTTTTTTTTCTGTTTCGTAGTTCTATCTTTTATTTCGTTTATTTATTTTGAGCATTTTAGCTTAGTTAGTCTTAGTCACTTATTGTTTACTTAATCACTCAGTCACTGCTGTATTGTCTATTCATCTTAAAATACTTCCTTCACCAATATTTTTATGTTTTGATTCAAATGCGTTACAGTTTATACAATTTTTAGATACTTTAGTTATTGAAATAGGCTATTTTAATGTTCACCTTATTTATTTAATAATTCACTTACAATTTTCTGGTCTTCATTTCAGATCTAATTCTGGCTAAAGTTACGGTCAGTTTCTTAACTTTAATTTATTTTAAGCAATCTCACACAAGTCCAATGAAAAATGATCTGATAAAATTTTCTACAGTTATATTCGTCCAACACGAGGAAAGAACAATCAAAATTTACCGGTAAGTTACTAGGGATTATACAATTAACTATTGGGCTTTTTATATGCACTATTTTTCTCTCTTTCCTTCTTGGTCCTCTTTTGGCGTCAAACACATGAGAGGAATTTACCGGTAAGCCACTCACTTTAACAAAAAAACTTTAGATTTTCTAATTTCTCTGATCGGGGTTTTTTCCTTTTTTTTTTTTTTCTAGGGTCAGCACTATGGGCACTCAAAAGGATTGGTAATTCACCTTTTCCTTAATACACAAAATTGATCTGTCTAAAAGTTTTCTTTTGTCCTTAGGGTTTTTCCTTTTTTTTTTTTTTTTTTTTTTTTCCTCTTTCTCTAGTCGTTGAGTTCGCCGCGAGATGAATAAAATTCGCTGGTATGTTCTTTAATTTCACCGTTTAACTTACTTTTTGAATTTTCATTTTCTTCCCCAGGTTAGCCACTGGAGTATCACCACTCATAAAAATATTAATTTGTCTTTTCTTTTCTTGCACGCTAGTGCCGCGAAAAATCCCCCCAATAACTGTCGTGTGGGCCGGCCACCTCACGCACTCTTAATCTCGAACTTAATCTTCCTTTAAAAAATACTTAATTTCACGCCGCGGGAGAATTCTAATTAGTTTATTTTATTCTTCTTTTTCCCGATTTTTCCCTACTTCTCGACCCGACACTACTTTCGATTTTCCGACTCGTTAATTTTCTACTTCTCGACCTGGTTCTAAAATTTTTCTTTTCAGCTGAACTCCGACTTGAATACCTCAACGCTCGACCCCGAATGATCAATCTTCTTTCCCTTTGAAAATCACGCCATCGACCCCCCGACCGATATCAGCGATCACAGTTGCTGATCCCGCTGCCGTCCACTCTCACACCGAGGAAGCAGCCAATCAGCGCGCACACCGCCGGTGTGCGAGTAGACGGCAACGGCATCGAGCTTCGCTGCTCGCCGTGCCTGCCGCCTGATCTGATGCATTTTGGGTGCACCGTGAACTTCTCCGGGCTCCAGCGTTTCGGCCCCGAGAAGTTTTTGCTTCCGACCGAGCCCGTGGTGCACCACTTTGCATCGACCACATGGCCCGCGCCGCAATTCTCTTTCGCATGAATTGGCCCTCGAGCCGTGATTGGCGAGTTTTGTGCTATTTTTAGCCCGAAACTCGCCGTCCGCCGTTCAAGGGACGGTAAAATTTAGCGGGACTCGCCACTGCCGCCGTGCATTTTTGGTCGAGCTCCCGAGATGGAAAATTTACGCCAGCCATTGGCGGCGTGAAAATTATATTTTTGCTTTCAGATTTGGTCGGGAATTTCGATCTTTTTCCCTGACCACAACACCACAGGTCCGATGGCCGAGCATCGCAGGACAACGGAGCTGAAGAATGGGCAGGCTAAGTTAAGGGTGCCCAACATGTGGTCCGACCCACGACCCAAGTTCGCCCATACTGAGCTAGCCGGCTAACATTCGCACAGGACCTTCCCGTACCCTAATGAGAGGTCGAGTTGGTTCGGTACGAACTTCACCACTCTCTCGCACTGGCGGAGGGAACAGGCCCTAATGAGAGGCCAGTCTCCCCGACAGTGAGAGGGAGGTGCTAAACTCATCTCGATCGACCTGAGCGTGGATCGCCACTGGGCCGATGATAAGTAACGAAATAAAAAGGATACATGTGTTGGCTGTAACACAACCCCCGCGGTCATCCCAGTCCCAGGATGAACGTCCGTTCTTCGGACCCGACTCCCTCCAGACTCCAACGATAGGGCGCTGCTGTTCACGGGAGTCCGGAGGTGGGAGTTGCCGTGAAATTTGCGTTGGAAAAAACTTAGCTTACAGGAAGGTCATCCCCTGTCAGATGCCTTGTTGTGCAGTCTTTGCCAAGGGATGGGATAGTTGGAGTACAGGAGCTCCAAGTCAGTTCGTTAAGAAATTGAAGGGGTGGTGAGAAAATGGGGAAGGTTGAAATGGGAGAACGGGAGAGAAAAAAATTTTTGAGCTCGAAGAGCTAACATTGGAAAAATCAGAGAGATACCCCTCGGAAAACCGTTGGTTCCATTACAACCTGTTAACGCCCAGTCAAGGAGTGAGAAAGAGATCGTGGAGACTTCTATAAGCATATATACAATATCAAACATTGGAATGATAACTATATCGAAAAACATTGGAATAATAACTATATCATTAGCTAGAAAACTCTCATACGAGACAACAAAATTTAACGCTATAAAGATTTATAATTTGAAAAGTGTTGATTCAGCTAGATGACGGTGCGGCCGTCATGTCTGGAGGAGTGGTTGCTAAGGATGAAATTTGAAACTTGTAGACGGAATATCTGGACTAGTTCCAGCGACACCGGATAGGAAGAGAGAGGTTCTTCGGGGAAAGGGAGCCGCTCTGGCTCTCACCGCGGCAACCAAGCGCAAGGACGACGACCGGAGAGATCTCCCGGACAGGTAGCTGGCTCGAAACACCAGCCAACTCCTGTATTTCCAGGGAGTTCGCCGGTAGTCTCCGAAGCGCTGGTTCCGCCGAGCGAGACAGAGAGGTCCCTCCCTGCCCGTTCCACCCAAGGCAGAGGAGGGCTCGAGACCTCGAGACAGCTGGCTGGCTGGCGTAGCCAACTGCTGTAATTCTCCAGAGGTCCCGGGTCAACCTCGACCGAGAGAACAACAGGCAGGGCCCGTCAGATAAAGAAGGTGGGTTAAAAATGAGAAAATGTTGAGGGATAGGTGTGGGAAGGACTAGGATTAGGGATGGGTACGCTAACTAGGAAGGGAAAGGTGTTACAAAGTGTGTCCACCGCGTAGCCAAGCAGAGGCGGCTTCAGGACCACAAATGTTACCAGTGATGCCGGTCGGATGCCGTTTTAGGGCCACCGAATGGAGTTTTTGAAAGAACTCAAATCAAAAAAAAAAAAAGGTTATCCGACCTAACTAGAAATTATGCTTTACGTATTTAATCAGTCTTGATCCACGAAATCTAATAATAATAACTAAAAACCAAATTTTCAACAACCTCGTTCTCACCTCTTGATGTCTTTCGCATGGAAGGTACCGATTAATTTTCCCTGCAGGTCTTCCAATTCGTACAGGGCGTTACCCTTTTTCGCTCTGACTCTACATTTGAGAAATTTACGGCTGAGTTTCGCACTTGTCTGCTTTTCGAAATTACTTAGTTGAAAATTGCGTCGATAAACTTCTTCACCCACTTTGAAGTCTACAGGTTTTGCTCTCAGATTATAGGTTTTTGCGCCTTGGTCGAAAGCCTTCTTTAAATTTTCTTGAGCCTTGGCTCGAAGGAGCTTAAGTTTATCTGAAGTATCAATGCTTAAGGGTTCGTCGATTCCTTGCAAACGGCGTAACAACTCGTAACTGGACGCATGCGTAATCATATGGAGTCCGAACAACATTTGATAAGGGGGAAAACCGGTTGCCTGATGTACAGAACTCCTTAAGGAGCTGGCGATACTACTGAGGTTTTCGTCCCACTTGTGGTGTTCATCCTTGATATAGGCGCGAATACCGGCCAATATCGATCTATTAACTCGCTCTGAAGCGTTAGCTTGAGGTGAATAGAGCGCGGTACGCATGTGTTTGACTCCATAGCGTTCCAGAAGCTTTGCAAGTTGGGCCGAGCGAAATTGAGTACCATTATCGGTGACCAAGGTTTCAGGGACCCCAAACGTGTGAAAAACTTCCTCTTCGACAAAAGTACAAATTTGAGACGTCGCAGCCTTCCGAAGGGGCTTCAACAATGGAAATTTCGAAAGATGATCTAGCACTATTAAAATGCAGACATAGCCAGACTTTGTGCGAGGATATGGGCCGAGAAGGTCCATATAAATTCTTTGCCACGGTCGTTCAGCAACAGGTTGTGTTTGTATCGGTGGTCGGAGTGTGGTATTAGCCGCTTTGGTTTCTTTACAGGTGTCACAGGACAGAACATAAGATCGAACATCGGCTGCCATGCGTGGCCAATAAAAATAGCGACGTACTCGCTCAAGTGTTTTACCGACTCCACCATGAGAAGATAATGGAGGGTCATGAGCACGGGAAATTACATCAGCAACTAGGCCAGGGGGAATCCAAAGCTTCCACGCTTCACTCTCTTGCATTGGGTCACCCGAACGTGGGATGGTGCGTACGTAAATGAAACCGTCACGAACCGTCAAGTCAGGAAATTTTGTTCGATTTTCTTCTGCTTGTCGACCCAGCTCTACATATTCTGCCGAGGCAAAATGTGGAGAGCTGAGATCGACTTCAGGTCCGAATTCTGTCGGAGTTGACAAAGCGTCACACTCCACTCGAGATAACGCGTCTGGCACCACATTAAGACTCCCTTTTCGGTGTTCGATTGTGAAGTCGTAGCGTTGAAGCTTTAAACTCCACCTTGCCAGTCTGCCACTAAGATCTTTCTGTGACATAAGCCACTTCAAACTAGCATGGTCAGTGATAATCTTGAAAGGCATGAGTTCGATATAAGGACGAAATTTTTTGACACTTGTGATGGCTGCCAAACACTCCAGTTCGGTAACCGAATAATTTCTTTGGGCTGAATTCAATTTTTGTGACACGTAAGCAATTGGTCTTTCGTTGCCGTTATCGTCAACCTGCAGCAACACTCCACCTACACCATGAGTGCTTGCATCGCACTGAATGATGAACGGTCTGGAGAAGTCGGGGGTTACCAAAACGGGAGCAGTGGTCAAGAGCTGTTTAAGTTTATCAAAGGCAATTTGGGCTTCTTCAGTCCAAGAGAATTGGCTAGATTTCTTTAGAGTATCAGTTATGGGCCCCGAAAGGTCTGCAAAGTTCGGAATAAATCTACGATACCATCCTGCCATGCCCATGAAGCGCCGTACTTGCTTTACGGTTTTGGGAACAGGGTATTCAATAATAGCAGAGATCTTTCCGGGGTCCATTCGCATGCCATTTTCTCCAATTATGAAGCCGAGATATTTTGTTTCGGTCAAACAGAACTTGCTCTTTTCCACGTTAATGGTTAGACCCGCCTTCCTCAGACAGTCCGCCACCCGAGCGAGAAGAATCAGGTGCGAATCAAAGTCTTGGGATAGAATCAATAAATCGTCAAGGTACACCAATACATTATCACGAAGGTCGTAAGGGATGGCTTTATCCATCAACCTGCACATAGTTTGAGGAGCGTTACACAGACCGAATGGCATCACCGTATAGTGATAAAGGGGATGGCCAGGCACTGTAAATGCGGTCTTTTCCCTGGAGCTCTGTTCTAGGGGAATCTGCCAAAAGGCGTCTTTGAGGTCCAGACTCGTTATATACTTGGCCGGCGGAAGGCGACTCAGGATTCCGTCTATCTGCGGTAGCGGATAGGCGTCCTTCTTTGTCACGGAGTTTACCTTCCGGGCATCGAAACACAGTCGGACTTTGCCCGGCTTCCTTACTAGCACAACTGGAGAGCTCCAAGGACTCTGGCTCTCCTCAATCACCCCGAGCGATAACATCCGCTCCAGCTCGGCGTCCATCAATTTCTGTACTGCAGGTGAAATGGGATAAAATCTTTGTTTGATTGGCGTAGCGTCGCCGACATCAATACAATGCTCAAGCAAATGCGTTTTTCCTAGACCGAGGTTTGCGTACGATGGAAATAACGCTTTGGTTTGTTCTAAACGTTTTTGGAGGTGTGGGGGTAATATATGTTCAGCGGAATTGGGTTTCGCCACGATTGGGGTGTCCAATGATGAGACTAGGCCCAGAACATCGGGAGCCAACTTGAAAGTCTTCCAGAAATCTATTCCTAGATATAATTCTTGAGTGAGACTAGGTACAACGTAAAGTCGTAAAGTGTTAGTCTCATCCCTGAAAGTTACTTCCATATCAACATGCCCGTGCACTTCCGGTCGAGCACCATTGGCCACCTCAATCGTAGAACGATACTTCACCCATCTTGAACCAGCATTTTGCAACAAGCTTTCTGTACCTTTTCCCAATATGCTAATACTAGCACCACTGTCTAGCAAGCCCACTAGGTTTTGGCCTAAAATCTGGACTGAGGCGTAAGGCCTCACATCTTTGGGAACCGACACAAAAGCTGTAGATATTTTCCTTCTATTCTCCTTCACTCGTCTCCAGAACGCACGCAAGCGCAATGTAGAGCGATGAGATTTAAACGATTTAGTGGGTTTAGAAAGTCTTCCACACTGACCTTCAGGAGTCTTGACCGCCGAAGCGAAAATTTTTGCCCGAGCCTTTTGATATTCTTTAAGCCTAAGATGGTAAGGTTTAATTGGAAAGAGAACCGGAGAAGGAAGTTTATTCGGTCTCTGTAATATCGAAACAGGTTGGCTCGGTTGTTGCTCAGATGTTGTGAGCGAGACATCGGGTTCAGTGGGGTTTTCCTTCTTCAAAGGTGGATTTTCATTCACAAGATTTGAATTATCAGGTGCATTGGATGTATCAGGTGGATTTTCAGGTTTGGACGGGGTGGCTATGTCTGGGGGCGAGAAGGGGTGGTCGTCGTCTCGCTGGCCATTATCGTTAGCGGTGGTGGTGGTCGGGGGCTGCTGTTGTTGCTCCCGACCCGTCGCTGATTTTTTGATATGCAATTAGGACAGCGGGGTTTGACAACCCCTTTTCGTCCACAGCCATAGCAAAAGAACCCTTTTGGTTCAGAAGGACAGTCTTGGTAGTAATGACCACTTTGGTCGCAATTCCAGCATTTTATTACGGTAGGTGTAAATTTCATAAGAGCGTCTACATGTTCAGGTGACGTCTCTCCCCGGTTTTCAAAATAAAAATTCTCTTCAACTTTGGCAGAGCGGGGTACAGCAGGCATCGGAGCATAGCCTGTTCTTTGTAAAGTCATTTGAATTTCAGTTACCAAATCGCGAAGATGCGCGATGGTATAGATGCGATAGTGACAAATTTGCTGTTGAATAAAGGGCAGCAACCCTGCTCTTAAAATTTCGACAAATTCTTTATCAGGCATGGGCCTACCCAGCCTGTTACGTAACAAGACAAGATCATGGTAATAGGTGGTAAAAGACTCATTTGGCTTCTGCTTCCGACCCAACATTTGCTGTAAAATATCTACGTCTCTAGCTCGCTCTCCCCAATCTGCTCTAAGAGAACTTTTCAATTCCTGCCAAGTCAAATTTGGGTTACTTCGCTGTAAAACCCAGTACCAATTCCCCACCGACTCTCCGAGCAGAAGATATAAATGATCAATCAAATGATCGAATCGGCCTCGAAGTGTTCTTATAGTCAGTCTTTCAACCCGATAAATGAACTCTTCAAGGTGTAGTCGTGTATTGTCTCCGTCATAGGTAAATTTCCAATGACGAATAGGACTATTGGGCTATTGCTCATCTGTATTTGGCGATCTCGGTTGGTACGAGTTTCTAGGCAAAGGTTCAGGTCTGGGGTCAAAATAGTCAAAATTGGGATAGCCAGGGTTTGGTTGTTCAGCGACCGGACTGGCGTTGAAATTTGGCTGCCTTACTACTCGCGACGGGCGAGGAGGCTGCTCAGCACGGCGAGCATTGGAAGGTCGAGTGATCGGCGTTTCCATTTCCGCTAGCCGCTGCTGCCGTTCGCGATCCATTCTTGCCATTTCCGCCCGGACAATGTCCACGACCCTAAAACGTAAAGTCGCATCGAGAGTTTCGCGAAGACCGGATTTTTCGCCTTCGCTTGTTTCTGGTTCCTCAAGCGGTGGTGGTAACTCGGGTCGGTTCGACAATGCTTCGCGCTCGCGATCCGGTCTTACCGTGGCCGGTGTTTCAGGCACTTCATCGCGTGTCGTTTGCCGCGTATTGTACCTTTTTGGAATCGCGCCTTGGTTAGGTTCCGACATTTTGAGTTTAAGTTCGTACTAGATTACGAAGTTATTCGAAAAGCAATAAGAAAAAAACGATGCTCAAGACAATGAATAAATTTAGGAAAACTTTTCTCACCCGGTAAGTGCCAACCCTTTACAATTTAATTTTACAATCTTAATACTAAAGAAAGATTTCCTAACTTCCGAATTCAAAAAAAAAAAAATGTATATCAATGTATATGGCATATACCAATTCTCAAATTATATTAATTGTTATTATAAAATTTTACAATGCTTTTTTAATTATTAGAAATTTTTCTTTTTTTTTTTTTTTTCTTTCAAAAAAAATGAAATTTAATTTTTTTTTTTTTTTTTTTTTTTTTTTTCTCTTTTTAAATTTAATTACGATTAATCAAAATCTCAATTTATATATCAATTATATTAACAAAACAAAAATCTCAAGGATTTCGATAATTAATTTTTCTTTTCTTTCTTTTATTTTTTTAAAACCAAATTATTATTATTTTTCTCGTTTCTCTAACAAGATCATAAAAATTTTTCTCTGGTCCACCTCTCCTCTCCAACTTCCGCCGAAGAAGAGAAAAGCGAATGCAAAAATTTTCCCCGGTTGATTGATTTTCTGAAAAACACTAAGAGAGCCATCCACTGCCACCGAGCGTTCGGCCCGCCGACAGGATGGTTTTGAGGGAAGGAACCTTCTTCGCTTCACCGGTGAGGGCTGCGCGACGGATGACGACCAAGGTATCCTCCCGGACAGGTGGTTTGCTTTTGCACTCAGCCAGCCCCTGTAATTCCAGGGAGGCCTTCAGACGTCTCCGTCGCGCAGACCCCACAGGATCCGACGAAGAAGATTCCCCCACTACCAGCTTCTCCCTAGGATGAGGTATCCCCGAGACCTCGAGACGGCTGGCTGGCTGACGTAGCCAACTGCCGTAATTCTCGAGAGGTCTCGAGTCAACCCCAGCCACGGGAGTCGCCAATAGGGCCTCGAAAGGAATATGGAAAGGTAAGTGAAAAAATGTGAGCCCTTAGCTCAAAAGGGAAAGGGTAAGGAAGGCCCACAACGTTGGGCGCCATATTTGTTATGGGGGCAGACTCTCCAGGGCCCGGCTAAAGCGCCTGGTCTGGTGGTGTGTGGCATGCGCGAGCTGGCAGGCTAGCATATGCGGTAGTTGTGGGGGGGTTTGCCGGTAGGCCACCCGAAGCCACCAGAGCGAGAATGCCCATAACGAAGTTCTCTCGCGCCACGGAAACAAAAGGTACAAGGGGGAAGATGAGCAGGGCAGGACGAACCCCTGCCACTGCGGTGGATGACTCTCAGGGGGGGGTTCTGGTGGAATGAACCCCCACACTGGCCGATGCCCCAACCTCCCTTCGACCTCCCCGTGGCCCAAAAATATTTGGGGAGGTCCCTATTAGGTTTCAGAAAATCAACCAAAAACTTGATCAACGCATGACCCCTACAATGGGGAAAACCCCGATGTCGATGTCGTCATTGGAGGGAGGAGAAGTGACCCAGAGAAAATACAAAAAATTTTAATGTAAGTTAGACATACCTTTTATATTTTTTTTTCAACCTTATAAAGAGACCTTACAAACATTTTAGGGACGGTGGGCGCCTTGCTGCGACGATGAGGTGAGGCTGCTGCGGATGACGACGAGCTGCTTCCAGAGAGCGATGCTGATGCCGCCGCCCGGTACCCTGCCTTTTCATTTCTGGCCCCGTCGTGGTACCGGTGTGCCTTGATGAGTCCGACAGGTCACAGGTGAGTTGATATCTTTATGTTATTAATTAGGATCGTGTAATTCGTTAAAAGGGGTTTACTTATTTAGTGATTTATTATCTTCATTAGGTAGTTAGTGGTCTATGCCTTCACTTTATTCGTTGTCTTTGAGTTCATTTTTTTTTATAGTTGAAATTTGGGTTTAGGGTTTATTCGTTTATTTATTCACTTTTGGTCACGCTGTCTTAAGTTCCTCTTATCTATTAATTTATTAATTCACTGAATGTTTTTTTTTTTTTTTTTTTTTTTTTTTTTTCTGTTTCGTAGTTCTTTCTTTTATTTCGTTTATTTATTTTGAGCATTTTAGCTTAGTTAGTCTTAGTCACTTATTGTTTACTTAATCACTCAGTCACTGCTGTATTGTCTATTCATCTTAAAATACTTCCTTCACCAATATTTTTATGTTTTGATTCAAATGCGTTACAGTTTATACAATTTTTAGATACTTTAGTTATTGAAATAGGCTATTTTAATGTTCACCTTATTTATTTAATAATTCACTTACAATTTTCTGGTCTTCATTTCAGATCTAATTCTGGCTAAAGTTACGGTCAGTTTCTTAACTTTAATTTATTTTAAGCAATCTCACACAAGTCCAATGAAAAATGATCTGATAAAATTTTCTACAGTTATATTCGTCCAACACGAGGAAAGAACAATCAAAATTTACCGGTAAGTTACTAGGGATTATACAATTAACTATTGGGCTTTTTATATGCACTATTTTTCTCTCTTTCCTTCTTGGTCCTCTTTTGGCGTCAAACACATGAGAGGAATTTACCGGTAAGCCACTCACTTTAACAAAAAAACTTTAGATTTTCTAATTTCTCTGATCGGGGTTTTTTCCTTTTTTTTTTTTTTCTAGGGTCAGCACTATGGGCACTCAAAAGGATTGGTAATTCACCTTTTCCTTAATACACAAAATTGATCTGTCTAAAAGTTTTCTTTTGTCCTTAGGGTTTTTCCTTTTTTTTTTTTTTTTTTTTTTTTTCCTCTTTCTCTAGTCGTTGAGTTCGCCGCGAGATGAATAAAATTCGCTGGTATGTTCTTTAATTTCACCGTTTAACTTACTTTTTGAATTTTCATTTTCTTCCCCAGGTTAGCCACTGGAGTATCACCACTCATAAAAATATTAATTTGTCTTTTCTTTTCTTGCACGCTAGTGCCGCGAAAAATCCCCCCAATAACTGTCGTGTGGGCCGGCCACCTCACGCACTCCTAATCTCGAACTTAATCTTCCTTTAAAAAATACTTAATTTCACGCCGCGGGAGAATTCTAATTAGTTTATTTTATTCTTCTTTTTCCCGATTTTTCCCTACTTCTCGACCCGACACTACTTTCGATTTTCCGACTCGTTAATTTTCTACTTCTCGACCTGGTTCTAAAATTTTTCTTTTCAGCTGAACTCCGACTTGAATACCTCAACGCTCGACCCCGAATGATCAATCTTCTTTCCCTTTGAAAATCACGCCATCGACCCCCCGACCGATATCAGCGATCACAGTTGCTGATCCCGCTGCCGTCCACTCTCACACCGAGGAAGCAGCCAATCAGCGCGCACACCGCCGGTGTGCGAGTAGACGGCAACGGCATCGAGCTTCGCTGCTCGCCGTGCCTGCCGCCTGATCTGATGCATTTTGGGTGCACCGTGAACTTCTCCGGGCTCCAGCGTTTCGGCCCCGAGAAGTTTTTGCTTCCGACCGAGCCCGTGGTGCACCACTTTGCATCGACCACATGGCCCGCGCCGCAATTCTCTTTCGCATGAATTGGCCCTCGAGCCGTGATTGGCGAGTTTTGTGCTATTTTTAGCCCGAAACTCGCCGTCCGCCGTTCAAGGGACGGTAAAATTTAGCGGGACTCGCCACTGCCGCCGTGCATTTTTGGTCGAGCTCCCGAGATGGAAAATTTACGCCAGCCATTGGCGGCGTGAAAATTATATTTTTGCTTTCAGATTTGGTCGGGAATTTCGATCTTTTTCCCTGACCACAACAAGTGAGGGTCGGTGCAGGACACAATTCCAACCGCTCTTCTTGGATGTCAACCCGAGTAAAGTGGGAGGATATGAAAGCAGCCTTTAATAATCGGTAAGTTAATATTTTTCTTCATACAAACTTTTATAATTATTATGCGAAGGTATTATAGATAGTGTTATATATATATATATATATATTTTTTTTTAATTTGTTATAGTATACGAACAGGGGTAATTATTAATCTTGCCCACAAAGACCCTCTCGAATACTTGGAGGATTGTGGTAAATTATTTGTTCGAAGGATCATAAATGCTTTGAAGAAAGAAGCGTTTTTAAAGGTTAATAGTGTATTTTGCGGCCAATTTGTAAAGGCTTCAAGTCGCGAGGAATTGGAGGAGATGAAATATATAAACACAAAAAATGTGGTTATATCGCAGGACACAAACATAGCAGAATGGTTCGCAGAAAACGTAATGAATAAAATTGCGTTGGAATTAGAAGAATTCCAAGAAAGAGATTCTGGCTGGGCGCTGAAACAAGCCATTAATTTGATGATTAACATCAATAAGTATACACCACTGCTGGGATCGTCCTATATTGAACTACCTCTTGAAATTAAGAAAAAAGAAGCTTGCATCAATGTTCAGAATAGTGACAATGCATGTTTTGCCTGGGCAGTGCTTTCAGCTTTGCATCCAGTTGATAGGTTACAACACCCCGATAGAACCTCATCATATCCTCACTATTCCACAGTCCTGAAACTAGATGGAATAGCATTCCCGATCACCAGACCACATATTGAAAAATTTGAGAAAATGAATGATGTGAGCATAAATGTATATATTTTGGTAAAGAATAAGCAAAAATACAAGGTAAACCCATCGCGGTTATCGAAAAATCGTCAAGAACAACATGTTAATCTGTTGTTAATACAGGACCGTTATGAGGAGGAGGAGGAAGAGGAGGAAGATTCTAGTACAAACAATGAGCCCATCCGCTATCACTATGTATGGATAAAGCATTTATCGCGGCTCCTTTCATCGCAATTATCTAAAAAGGGTCATACAAAATATTTTTGCGATCGGTGCCTTCATTACTTTCAGACGCAAGAAAAGCTCAGTAGACACTTGGAAGACTGTGAAAAACTCAATGAGTACAGAGTTACTTTCTCGCCTGAAAAAAGTCTTAAATTTAAGAACTTCAAAAACAAAGAACGAGTTCCATTCATAGTCTATGCAGATTTTGAATGCATATTGAAACCTATTTATAAAAAATTCGGAAAGACAGAGCAATATCAACAGCATAAACCGCACAGCGTGGGCTACTATTTCAAATGCTCATATGACGAACAACTTTCATACTACAATAGCTACAGAGGTTTAAACTGTGCAGAGTGGTTCGCAAAAGAACTAGAGAATATCGCGGAACGAGCTCAAGATATTCTTCAAAACGCTCAAACAATGGGCCCTCTTACACCAAACCAAATTTAAGATTTTGTGGCTGCTCAAACATGTCATATATGTGGAAAGGTATTCACTCCCACAGACATTAAGGTGAGAGACCACTGTCACCTCACAGGAAAATATAGAGGAGCTGCTCATCAGGATTGCAACATTAATTACAAGGACACCAGGACGATACCTATAGTCTTCCACAATCTTAGCAAGTACGATGCTCATCTCCTCATCAGAGATGTAGCAAACAGCACGCAGGGTCGTCTAAAAATAATACCTAATAATACGGAAAATTATATTGCGATTATAAAGTATATGGAAGGCAGCGAAATCATATACAAATTTATTGATTCTTTTCGCTTCATGCCATCATCGCTGGATAAACTTTCATCTTATCTAGCTGAAAAGAAAATTGTACGCTCTGAACTTCCAAACATAAGCGATGATAAGTTCCAGCTACTGACAAGGAAAGGTGTCTTTCCATACGAGCACATCAAGGACTGGGACAATCTTGAGGAGACTCAATTGCCGGACCGCAAATCTTTCTATAACTCTATGGGAAAATGCAACATTAGTAATGAGGACTATGAGCACGCAAAGAAGGTGTGGACAGAATTCGAAGTGCAAAGTCTTGGTGAATATAGCGATCTCTACTTGAAAACTGACGTGCTGCTACTCGCTGATGTCTTTGAAAACTTCAGGGAGGGATGTATGTTGTTACCACAACACAAGTCTGACAGATTATTATACTGTCATGACAACCACCAAACAATATTATGACCACATAAACACTTGTTATGCTGTCATGGCAACCAGCATACGGCAGCCATCATATGGCAGCCATCGTTGGCCTGACCTAGTATAAATACAGGAGGCTGAAGCACCATCAACCAGTCGATCACGAGCTGGCTTTCCAGCAACAAGTAAGTAAGAGATTTCTTTTACTTAACAAGTAGGCTTTCCTACACTATCAGGCTTTCCTGATACTAACAAAGTGGTCACTCATTCGCTGGATTTCCGGCAATTACACAGTAAAGGCTTTCCTTTGCTTCATAGTAGGCTTTCCTACACCAAAGGACTTTCCTTTACCTCACAGTAGGCTTTCCTACAAGTAAAGGCTTTTCTTTACTTCATAGTAGGCTTTCCTACAAGTAAAGGCTTTCCTTTACTTCATAGTAGGCTTTCCTACATCCTTAGGCTTTCCTAAGCGCTCCTCACATTTATTGTCAATAGGATTTCCTAGAGACTAATAAATTTCCCTTCTTCTCTGTTCCATTCTTACACACCATACTACACATACTTACAGCAGACACATTTAAAAAACTACTTCCATATAAACTCCCTAAACACATAACTTCTTTCTCATTCCAGAAATATAAACATTTCATTTTAGAATTAATCTTTGTATATAGTTTCTAGTATCTTTAAATTAATCATTTGTTTGCATGAATTGTAGTTGCTTTTGTTTTATTCTGTTTTGACTAAACTTATGTATAAATATTAGATAAGGAATTTTTGGTTTGGTTTTTAGAGTACATCTTTGAAATAAATCTATTTTTTCCATAAAAACAGTCTTGTTGTTATTTTAACCTCCCCTCGCTTCTTCCTATTGACTGAATCAGTACCGCATTCAGTGGTGCCTATTATAGGCCCCAACATTGGTCCTTCGAGCCGGATATAATATTATATCTACTTTAAAATAAAGCGAGGAAGTTAAAATGGCAAAAAGATTATTAAGTCAACAGAATGCTCTACACGAGCAACTCAAAGAATTGGCCGATACTTTGTCTAAAAAGACTCCCCAACAACTTAACAAAGGTATGCTCGATACATACCTAAAGTTGATAGATTCCGTATGGGATCAAATACAAAAGGGACATATGCAAATAATTCAAAAAGATACATTAGAAGTGACGGAATATATAACCAATAAAACTTATTCTGATTCACAGAACTTATACATAGATATAGTCTCCAATATAAAAGAAATGTTAAACACGTTCGAAAAAGTAGAAACTTTCACACCTCAATCACCTACTCAAATCAGGTCTGAGGTTAAGCTACCCAAAATCTCTATTCCCAAATTTGGAGGATCTTACACAACATGGAGATCCTTCCATGACTTATTCAAATCCATTATTCACGAAGGGAAGGGACTTTCACGGGTACAAAAATTACAATACCTCAAAACATCAGTGACAGGCGAAGCTGAACGCCTACTCCGACAATTCGATGTCACTGACAACAATTACGAGAAGGCTTGGGAATTCTTACAAAAACGATACAATAACAAAAGAGTGTTAATAACCACTCATCTAGCCACTCTGTTTAATACAACCAGTATTAAAACAGAATCCGCACAAGCAATCAAGGCTCTGTTAGACGAGACCGAAGAAAGCTTGCATGAGCTCCGCTGTTTAGGATCACCTACCGAATCATGGGACCCTGTTCTCATACACTTTCTAACCAAACGGCTCCCTGCTGAGACTCATTACAAATGGGAACAAGAGCAAGGAGACCGTACCGATCCGCCCTCCTACAAAGAATTCGTCAAATTTCTAGAAGCACGATTCCGAACGTTAGAGGCGCTACACAATGCTCGACCAAGCATAGCCAAGGTCTCTCCCAAGAGCATACAATCATGCTTTCTTACAAGCACCGCTTGCCCAAAATGCAAGTCGGATCATCCATTGCACAAATGCCCACAATTCCGGCAATTGGCAGTCAGCAATCGTCTAAACTTAGCAACAAATTTACAAGTTTGTAAAAATTGCCTAAATTTTGGACATCCCACTAATGCTTGTAAGAGTCAGCACACATGTTACAAGTGTCAGAAGAAGCATCACACACTTCTACACATAGAATCCCAAACACTGGGAAAACAAACCAATGGAGCACAACCAGCCTCCAACAAGCCGGTCGAAAACAAGTCAGATGATGCCGTACTGGAATCTAAGGCGTTCTTTTACCGAAATCATCAAAGAGCACTACTTGCGACCGGAATAGTGAATATCCCCGACAAATTAGGGGAATTGCACTCCTTCCGAGCTCTAGTCGACTCGGGATCTCAAGTCTCATTCATTTCTGACAAGGCAGTCAGAAAGCTCCAGCTCCACAAGATTCCGGCAACCATGGAAATCTCAGGACTGGGTTGCACTCCAACCGCACGTGTAAAGTCGCAAGTCAATTTCACTTTACACTCAAACACCACCGCATTTAGAACTAATATAACAGCACTAGTTCTAAACAACATCACGGATAATACTCCGCCGCAATCAATAGATACGTCAGAGCTAACGTATCTATTAAACTTAAAACTAGCCGATCCTGGTTTCGGTACACCCGGCTCCATCGATTTACTCATTGGAGCAGACATTTTCGCACAAATCATCGAAAATGGCGTCATAAAGGGCAGTAACGTACAACCTACGGCTCAAAATACGCAGCTTGGGTGGATCCTCATGGGCAGTTTAAAAGATAATTCACTCAGCCCAAAGGCGTTCACTATTCAAGCTCATAACACTGCAAACCTTGATGAGCAGTTACGTCAGTTCTGGGAACAGGAAGAAGTACCTACCACTATTATCCACCCAGACGACAAAAGATGTGAAGATATTTATCAAAAAACACATCACCGTTTACTCAACGGACAATATCAAGTCCAATTACCCTTTCAGGCCTCTAACGGCCCCAAACTCGGTAACTCTCGAAATCTAGCAGTTAAACAGTTCCTCCAGCTAGAGAAAAGATTTGAAAAATATCTCACTCTCAAAATGGATTACATAAACTGCATAGAAGAATATCAAAATCTTCGTCATTTGGTAGAGATTCTCACAAATTATTATCTCCCGCATCACGCCGTGATCAAAGAGAGTTCCACTACCACCAAAGTGCGCATTGTTTTCAACACATCAGCCAAGACCTCTAACGGAGAATCATTGAACGAACAATTGCTTGTAGGACCTACTATTCAACCTACATTATGGGCAATACTACTTCGTTGGCGACAGCATAAATTCGCCATCTACATACATACAGCTAGATCCTGAACATCAACATTTCCAGAGGTTCATATGGCGAGATAACCCAAAGGAGCCTTTAAAAGACTACCAGCTCACCACTGTGACATTTGGGTGTGCATCGGCCCCGTTCCTTGCTATTAGGACACTTCAACAACTCGCAACAGACGAGGAAAATAATTATCCCGAAGTAGCCAAGGTAATACGTAACGACTTCTACGTCGATGACCTATTAACTGGAGCACACGAGATCTCTTCGGGTATCAAACTCCAGCAGCAGTTAAAATCGGTCCTAGCTCTGGGTGTTTCAATGGAAGACAAGGAAATTACAAATCCTCTCGATCTCTCCATCAATGAATGTATAAAAACCTTGGGCATCAAATGGTATCTAACCACTGACAAATTCATTTTGGAGGCAATAGACTTCACAATATTTACACACTTTGCAAAACAGGCCAAAGAGGAAACAGCTTCAACCAAATTTCAAAGTAGGAGATTTGGTGCTCATTGCTGATCACAACGCCTCTCCATTAAAATGAATGTTAGGCCGAATCATTAACACACTCCCGGGTCTTGATAATAATATTCGAGTAGTCAAAATTCAAACCAAAAACTCAATATTAATTCAACCCATAACAAAAATAAGCAGACTCCCAATGGAGCCTCAGCCTTAACAACAAATACAAATCTACATAACAACCAACACGCCATCTACATGTTAGAAGTAACACGTAATCTGACGTGTAAAACAAAAATTCTTTGACAATTTGTAAACCAATTCAAATCATTACAGAATCAAATAAGATGTCAAACCAATCAGAATTTTTTCCGGAGTGCACCGACTTTCACGACTTAGACGACCACCCGAATCTAATATCCATTGAAAGAATTCTACAAGAAACCACCGCACCCACAGCGATTCAACCATTCGACCCTCAATTCGAGGAAAAAATCATCAAAATGGAGCGAAAAAACTACCAGCAACCATCACAACCCGGACCTTGGACAAGAAAACAAACAAGGCCAATGCCCGTCGCCACCAGTAGTCAGCCCAGAAGACCGACCACCGGACCTTCAGGACGTTATCAGCTCGCTGCAACTCATCCCCCCACAGCGAAACAGCAGAGTACCACAAAACAGCCAAAAATGAATCAGCCTTCCCCTTCGCCTGCACGTCAGCATACCGCAACGATTCCCGTTTCCACTATCAAAAAGGCACCAGCAAGTACAAAATCTACGGAAAATGGGACAAAGGCTCCTAACCGGAAGAATTTCCAATGTACCAACACACTCTGGGAACGAATACAGCAAGAAAATATCCCATGGGACATAGTTTTCAAAGCAAAGGGAAGCGCTCGATTCCCTACAACTAATGGCGATACCATCCGCTTCATCAGAATTCAAAAGAATGGTAAAATTAAGGTTAAATGGCAGTCAAGGAATCGTAAGTTAAAATTCTCTCATATCATTTTGTATCAACATTTTGTCGAGGTGGCAGGATGTTGTTACCACAACACAAGTCTGACAGATTATTATACTGTCATGACAACCACCAAACAATATTATGACCACATAAACACTTGTTATGCTGTCATGGCAACCAGCATACGGCAGCCATCATATGGCAGCCATCGTTGGCCTGACCTAGTATAAATACAGGAGGCTGAAGCACCATCAACCAGTCGATCACGAGCTGGCTTTCCAGCAACAAGTAAGTAAGAGATTTCTTTTACTTAACAAGTAGGCTTTCCTACACTATCAGGCTTTCCTGATACTAACAAAGTGGTCACTCATTCGCTGGATTTCCGGCAATTACACAGTAAAGGCTTTCCTTTGCTTCATAGTAGGCTTTCCTACACCAAAGGACTTTCCTTTACCTCACAGTAGGCTTTCCTACAAGTAAAGGCTTTTCTTTACTTCATAGTAGGCTTTCCTACAAGTAAAGGCTTTCCTTTACTTCATAGTAGGCTTTCCTACATCCTTAGGCTTTCCTAAGCGCTCCTCACATTTATTGTCAATAGGATTTCCTAGAGACTAATAAATTTCCCTTCTTCTCTGTTCCATTCTTACACACCATACTACACATACTTACAGCAGACACATTTAAAAAACTACTTCCATATAAACTCCCTAAACACATAACTTCTTTCTCATTCCAGAAATATAAACATTTCATTTTAGAATTAATCTTTGTATATAGTTTCTAGTATCTTTAAATTAATCATTTGTTTGCATGAATTGTAGTTGCTTTTGTTTTATTCTGTTTTGACTAAACTTATGTATAAATATTAGATAAGGAATTTTTGGTTTGGTTTTTAGAGTACATCTTTGAAATAAATCTATTTTTTCCATAAAAACAGTCTTGTTGTTATTTTAACCTCCCCTCGCTTCTTCCTATTGACTGAATCAGTACCGCATTCAGTGGTGCCTATTATAGGCCCCAACAATGTATCAACAACTATGGATTAGACGCAGCGCATTATTATACCGCACCCGGGTTTGCATGGGATGCGATGCTAAAATATACAGGCGTAGAGATTGAACTTTTACACGATGTTAATATTCTTCACATTGTGGAAAAAGGAATTCGCGGTGGTCTGACCCAGTGCTCAAAAAGGTATGCACGAGCTAATAATAAGTACATGTCCAATTATGATAGCAGCCAAACATCGTCATACCTCATATACTATGACATAAACGCAATGTACTCATGGGCTATGACACAATATTTACCGTACAAGGATATTAAATGGGTGGATGATGTAAGCACATTAAACTTTGATATTCCTGATGACTCAACTACTGGCTACATATTAGAAGTCGATTTAGAATATCCAACGGATATTCATGAGAGACAAAAAGATATACCCATGGCCCCAGAAAAGTGTGCTCCACCAGGTTTCAAGCAGGAAAAAATGCTGGCTACATTATGCAATAAGACAAATTACGTGATCCACTACAGAAATTTGAAGCAGTACTTGACTGAAGGTCTCAAGGTAACAAAAATTCATCGCGCATTGCAATTCTCTCAGGCTGCGCGGATGAAACCTTACATAGAACTAAACGCCAACTTGAGAAAGAACGCTAAGAACGATTTCGAAAAGAATCTGTTCAAGTTATTATGCAATGCCGTATTTGGTAAAACGATGGAAAATGTTCGTCTTCGCCGAGATATTAAGCTTGTAACAGCGTGGGAAGGACGGTATGGAGCCGAAGCACTTATATCAAAGCCTAATTTCCACTCGCGCTCGATTTTTGATGATCACTTGGTAGCTGTGGAATTACTTAAAACAGAAGTAATTTTCAATAATCTACGTTGGGATGGCAATATTGAACATATCAAAAACTATACTGTACGGGTTCCACTACAACTACATGAAAAATCAATATGATGACAATTGTCATCTGTGCTACACCGACACTGATTCTCTTATATATGAAGTGCAGACTGATGACATTTATGAAGATATGAAGCAACATCTTCATCGTTTTGATACATCCGACTACCCCAAAAATAATCCGTATGGCATACCACAAGTCAATAAGAAGGTAGTACACACACACACACACACATAATTACAAAGAAACATAAATACTTATGTAATATTTTCTATTTAGATACCTGGTCTTATGAAGGATGAAAACAGCGGTGATATAATGCTGGAGTTTGTAGGTCTGCGCGCTAAAATGTATGAATTGCGAGTGCAAAAAGAAGCCGGACAACAACAAACAACAAAGAAGGCAAAGGGCGTTAAAACCGCTGTGGTGAAGACAGAGATAACCTTTGAAGACTATGTGAGATGTCTTAACGAAAACCTGGAGTGCACGCGTACACAAAATAGCATAGTTTCCCATAATCACATATTGTATAGCACTAAACAAACTAAAATATCCCTAAGTCCTTTTGATAATAAGCGATATTTAATTAATAATAATAGACATGAAACTCTACCATGGGGACATTGTAGTATAAGGAATGCAGACTAAGAGATTATGTAAAAATAAAATATTGTGAAATAAAAGAATATTTGTAACGTTTAATAAACTGTTTTATTTAAAAAAAAATCCTTAATGTGAGCACATTTTTCAGAGCACATCTACCATGATGAATGATACAAGATGGTCCACTTGTTTCCAGTGTAGTGATCATATATCATCTGGGTCATTCACGACTAGATGTAAACATAAATATTATACGTCACACGAAATAGCTAAGTACGATGACTCTGAGGCAATGCAGGGTAACACGAAACCTTTTGGGGTTCAATGCATTGAGAATGACTCAAGTGCGCTTGCGGCGCTTATGCAACGCAACGTACTTACGTTCTCGTGTGACTCATGAATTAGAATTAGGTCAGTTAAGCATTTGCTTGAACATATAAGACGATTTAGGTCAATGATTGAGTAAGGTCCGTTATGAATGCGAAATTGTAGTATTTAAGGGAAGACTTTACCTCAATAAAATATATTCGTATAACAGAACTCGACGGTGTCACTTTCTTTAGAAATATCGGCGTATCCCTTTTGGTGACGCCATTGATCAGTGCGTATCCCTCTGCTGACGCACTATTAGTCAGGATATTCGAAATCTATTACACCCCACAACTCCTAACATTACACCAGAGTCGTTAGCTTTGGACATCCCTCTTCCTCTACATCATAAAGTGTCAGTTTATTTCCAAAAAATTGTTTCAGCCAACACATCTTTTCGACCCCTTTTACATAAATGTTTTTATCCCGCACCAATGGCGCGATTACGTCATATATTCTGTGGTAGGGGATATATCCATCAGACCACCTAAATCCATGAAGGTTGCGTCGGACCCATTCAATTTGTCTCTTTTCTGCTCGAGTTAAATCCTTATAGGGGAATGGAGGTTGGAATATGTAGTGTTGTACTTGATTTACACTGGTTAAAATTGCCAGTTCTTTCAATATAAATTTATTGTGGTAGTCTTTAAATCCTTGCAAATCAATGATTACAGACATTCTAGACGAGTTTCCTGACTTCGTTGGTTAAAGGTGTATATCCCACAACACGATCGTGCAGCAGCAGACAGTATGCTGTTGTATTGGCGGAGACGTTTTCAGACGTCTTGAATTCCAGCCTTATATCCACCGGGCCAATTTTAATACTCTCGTTTTGACGCGAACAATCAATTACTGCAATCGCTGCGTCACTCGCAAACTTCTCTCTTGAAAGAAGCGGTTGGAACTGACGCCCATAGTACGATTGTTGAAATTTTATATACATATCATATAGGAGGGCGTAATTACCCTTATCAAATTTCAGGTTTAAATCATCATAGGGATATGATTCTGAATTTAGGTGGACTTTGACATCTGTCAGTTTACAGTGATCGAACTTGCTAGCATCTTTTGTTTTATCATTTCTCCGATTAGTTTGTAGAGCTAGGATGACATATCTAGGCTTTTCCAATTGTGATGTTGTTTTTACAGTCCATGTATGATGAGTTGATAATGGTAGTGCTGGGTACTCGTATATATCCCAGCTCCTGAATGGTATTTGTATCTCACTGCTACTTTCAAGAGTTTTTAGCAGGATCAACTTGTGATCATCAGCAACGTTGATATGAGGAACACGCCATTGAAGTTTGAAAAGGCTTACGCTTATTGCATCAGTCGGTGATACAACTGCATTATCATCTGTACGGCTTCGTATTAATATAAGCTCATGTTTAGCATTTGCAATGATTTTCTTGTAGTCTTCAGCAAAGCCTAGCAGTAATTTCAATGGCACACAAAAGTTGAAAAATCCTTTGGGTGTTATAATTGACGATTCGGACGACCATCCGGCGTTTAATAGTATTTTACTCTCATTTTGATTCAGCGATATATAAGATTTTTAAGGTTGTAGCAATTCCAAGGTTTCGTGTTCTATCAATTTCTACACCGTTGATCTCGTAACGAATTTCCTCAAAGAGAAAGGCTACAGCATTATTCACCAGCTTTGCGGTATCTGTTGTTGTTTTTCCATCGGCTTTGGTTAGTACTCCTTCAATATAAATAAAACTTTCAGCCGGCAAGACATATAGGTCTTGATGTTGCACTGAAATACGGATCTCATCGTTGTTTTTGAATGATGCGAGGAATGGTGAATAGGTGTGGTAGTCAATTTTTGTTATGCTATTATCATAGCCGACGTTTCGAGTAATATCCAAGATATCAATCATTTTTCAAAATAAATCCCAATGATTTTAGAAGCTCTTTATTTACAGTTGTCAACTCACGTCTTGCACGTTTCTAGGTTGTTGTCTGACTAATGACTTGCTCTCTACTACTGTTGTTTTTATACACATTATTATTATTATTATTATTATAGATAAGCATTCTGAGGCATTAAGTGAAGTCTAGCGGTTATTGTTTCTCCTCTAAAATTTATCAAGTCGCCGTCCTGATCCACAAACTTCAATGTGAGAGAACTTATCCGTTTCACGTTCACAGGTAAATAGATTAGGTTCTTGGTAACCTCCACTATTTTATAGCCTGGACTTACTTACTCGGAGAAAACTCATGGAGCGTATGTACATGTTTATTGTTGATAAACGAGCCTGATATTATGTTGCATTCAACTCTTATGGCGTTTACCTTGATAATATTAACAGGTAAATCTGATGTATGTAGTATATTAGGAGGAAGGACATGTTTGCCAAATCCTAATAATGAAGCGATAGATTTTTCCTTATCAAAATAAATGATTTCCGAAGATTTCACTTCACTTTTCAAAGTATTATTGTTTGCTCTTATTAGAATCGTAGCGTTTTTCATCAAGCTTTTTTGCACATAGTTCGCTATATCATCAATCTCATATGATCCTACTGGTATTTTAATAACTGTCTTCCCCACATGCAGCAAGTTGTTTCCTTCATCAATATTGGGAATAGAATTGTATGTTTGGAAATCAATGAGTGCACAGACGTAGTCACCCTCCAGTTCTAATGGTGGAAAATACTCTGTTGTGAGCACCGATGTATTACCACTAAGGGAGAGTGTTATCGACATGACTACTTGAAATGAAATGACTCTGTTTATATTTGAGACCTTTATTTATATACATATTATCTTATTAGAGAGGTTGAATATAATTATATAGAAACTCTAAACACAAGTGTCCACAAATTACTGAATCAAAATTTTGGTGAGGTGTATAGTTATACGTGATGTTATCACCCAAATAATTTAAAACTTCTCGTGGTGGCTGTAGGTTTCCAAAACTATCAAAGTAATCAATGAGGCTTCCTTTCTTCTTGTATGCTACCCAATGTGTTCCAGGTCCTGATGAAACATCCAGATTAATAATTCCGCACTCTCTTTTCCATGGCTTTCTAGGCAGCTGATCACGCATAAATACTCCTCTAAAGTATGGTATGTGTTGTGCATATTTATGTAGATCAAGTTCATTGAGCGCTCTTTTGGGTAGCACGCTTAGTAGTTATTTGGCTGGGGGCTAAGGAAAAGCCCCAGTCCTTTCCTATATGGTTTAAGGAACAATCCATGTCCAGGTTTACCCAACGCTATAGCTTCCATTGTTTCATTATGTCGCTTTCCTTCTGCTAGCTCCTGACGTGCGTTGTTTGCAGCATTTACCGCCTTAGCTATACGAGCTGCACCTCCTGATAATGCTCCAAGGGCTGAAAGACCGGCAAATAGTGGGATGAGGAATGGTAGAACACCACCAGTTTTAGGGATAGGTATCACACGTGGTGTCTTAATCATCTTTTTCTTTCTCTTGACGATATCTCTCGCGGCACTTGTAGCGATTTTTATTGCTTCCAGCAGATCTTTGGGTTTCCTCAATTTTAGAACTTTACGTGCATTACGTACAGCATCACGAAAAGTCGGGCGTAACTTCTTATTCTCGTTAGCCTTCACCCCCATTCCAAGCTTAAGTTTAGCTTTCATCGCGTTTGTTATTAGCAAAGCGTTAGCGCGTTCTCCTAGAGAAGCTTCTTTGGACTTTATGCGTTGCCAAGCTTTTTCTGCTAGTATACGATCGGCAATATGACGATCACTTGTTTCGCGATACTTTGAGTATGCGATATCGTGCTCTTTGCAAGCAGCGTCCAAGGGATTAATACCGGGGTCACCTCGGGCTAATCTTTTAGCTAACTTTGTTCCTGGACCGCAGTACTGATAGCCAGGTAAATGTAATTCTATTGGTAAGTTGTTGATTAGAGAGTTGACTAATCCTTTCCCTCTGATGACCTTTCGACGACTGAGGTGATTGTCAGTATGATGAATCATTTTATGCATTTATGCCAAGACTAATGGGGAACTAAAAAAAGCAGTTGTATTTATATGAATTTGGACAGTACTCATCATGAAGTTTATAAAGCAACAAGAATGCTTAACAGTTGGAAATGTTGAGGCATCAATTACAAGTACAGAGGGGAAGAAACATGGTGGATTGTTGCCAAAGAACATAAGAGGAATTATTGTTGGACCATCCAACTGCGGCAAGACTAACGTTATGATTAGTTTACTGGAGCACCCTAATGGACTACGATTTGAAAATATTTACATTTATTCAAAGTCGCTAAATCAACCAAAATATGAGTATCTAAGAAAAGTTGTGTCCCGCATATCTGGGCTGGGTTATTTTACATTTTCGAACAACTGTGACGTCATACCACCAGAAGAAGCAAAGCCAAACTCTATTTTCATCTTTGATGATGTGGCTTGCGATAAACAGAATAATATTAGAGCATACTTTTGCATGGGTCGACATAATGATGTAGACAGCTTTTACCTCTGTCAGACGTACACTCATATACCAAAGCATCTGATTCGGGATAATGCAAATCTGTTCATCATATTCAAGCAGGATGACCTGAACCTGAAACATATTTACAACGACCACGTGAATACTGATATGATATTTGAAAAGTTCCGGAAAGCATGTGCTGAGTGCTGGAAATACAAGTATGGATTCTTGGTAATTGAAAAGGATAGTCCTATGGATAGAGGACGATACCGGAAAGGCTTTGACGCCTTCATGAGCCTATAAAAGGAGCATATATACAGATTACGCTCAATAGCTGTACAGACCTGTATAGCTGTCTATACAGACCTGTATAGCTGTCTGTACAGACCTGTATAGCCGTCTGTACAGACCTGTATAGCTGCCTGTACAGACCTGTATAGCTGCCTGTACAGACCTGTATAGCTGCCTGTACAGACCTGTATAGCTGCCTGTACAGACCTGTATAGCTGCCTGTACAGACCTGTATAGCTGGCTGTATAAGTTGTACAGCCCTGTATTGATGTTAATTAGTGTAGCTGTAACTGTCATCACGACAACAACAACAACAACAACAACAACAACATGGATGAAAAGCTTACGAGGGATATTATAAAGACAAGCAATGCTATACGAAAAAAGTATAAAGCTCTCAAGACTGGTAAAATAGAAACAGAAGCTCAATTGAAGGAAACCTTTAAGCCAATTACCAGCACGCTAAAAGAGCTAACGACTGCAGTAAAGCTTGAGCCTAAAGAAGAAATTAAAGCAGAGCCTGAGCAAGAGAAGAGACAAATCTATGATGAAGTATACACACCACCACCTGCACGTAAACGTCTAAAGATGCAATCAACTAGCACACCTCTCCACTTTGACGATTATTCATTGGATGAAAAAGCTGGCGCTAATGATGTTGATGATGTTGCTGATGATGTTGATGCTCTTGAGGATGAGGATGAGGATGATGATGATGATGATGATGATGATGATGATGATGATGATGATGATGATGATGATGATGATGATGATGATGATGATAAGTTTGCCACACCAATACAATCATCAACATTAAAAGAACATAGTTCACGGATATTGGAATCGCCAGGCCAAATATTAAAAAAATATAAGCATCTGGTTAATCAGAAGAGTATGAAAATTGATAAAACCTATGGGGTGTACTACAGAGATGGATGGAAGATTGGCAATTCAACATGAAAAGCTAAAGATAAAAGTTATGTTATTGGAGGCAGGTCATATAAGATAACTAAAGGTTTATCTGACCTGATTTTTATGAAACATCCTAGAGGTTACAATAGAGATGACTTGTACAATTATCGATCAATTTTAAACGATACAAGCGCGCACAGGCGTGATTTTAATGAAAATAAACAAATAAAAGGAACAAATACCTATAAATATAAAAAAATAATAAAAAAGTTAGTACACACTCCTACACTGCGTACTGGGACAGGAATTATGAGAATTCGTAAAGAAAACATTAACTATGTCTATTGGGATGATCCTAATGAACTAGTTAATAGACTTCATATACTAATAGCATCCCAACAAGCTGGAAATAATAGTCATACTAATGAAATTATATCAATCATTGAGGAGCTGCGTGAGGCTGAAATAATAATATAAATTTTGGCACATACGATGAATACATTCATTTCTGAAATGAGCGTTGACAAGTTTAGACGATCACTAAGGAGTGGTAAACTGGAACGGGGTCCTCATGGTCCTCCTGGTCCTCATGGCCCTCCTGGTCCTCATGGCCCTCCTGGTCCTCCGGGTCCTCCCGGAAAACCTGGTGCTGCTGGTAAACAGGGCTCAATCGGATCTGCAGGAATTGGATTTCACTTAAACCCCAAAGGAAACTATGATTTGGCATTTAAACACATCACAAACCTTGGAGACCCCGAGACAAATTCTGACGCTACAACTAAAAACTATGTTGATACACAAATAAGAAAGCAAGACGATGACACACGTAAAAACACTCAAAAAACTATAGAAAATCTAACTCTATACATTAATGGTGAAATTGAAAGAATTGAGAATTATTTGTTCTCTAGCATACTTAATAAGGAGAATCAGAAGCAGCAGCAGCAGCAAGACGGTGTCTACCAATAAAGCTTAATGCTACAATTTATCCGTTTCATTTATCTGTAATATGAGTAAGAGACAAGTTGTCGATGAGCTTCACAAACCTGCTCGTCGAAATTTTAAACGGCGTCGAGTCATTATTAAAGGACTGGATGATCTATGGCAAGCGGATTTAGTGGAAATGGATACTTATAAGCATGTAAATAAAGGCTACCGCTTCCTGCTGACTGTTTTAGATACTTTCTCCAAATATGCTTGGGCTATACCAATTAAAACAAAAACCGGTACAGAAGTGACTGAAGCCATGCAATCTAAATTCCAAGAGGGTCGGATCCCTAAAAACTTGCAAACAGACGATGGGAAGGAGTTTTATAACACACACTTTAAACATCTAATGAGTGATCATAAAATTAATCACTACTCTACCTATACATCGCTCAAAGCATCGATAGTTGAATGATTCAACAGAACTTTAAAGAGCATGATGTGGAAGGAGTTCAGCATGAATGGTTCTTACAAGTGGCTTCAAATGATAAAGGAACTACTATCTCAATATAACATGAAAAAGCATCGAACAATCCAAATGCGCCCTTGCGATGTCAATGCAAGCAATGAAAAGCATCTTCTCGCTACAGTGTACAATAACATAAAGATTGCTGATTCACCTAAATATAAAGAAGGAGACTCTGTTCGTATTAGCAAATATAAACATGTTTTCGAAAAAGGCTATACACCAAACTGGACTGCTGAAGTTTTCAAGATTGCTAAAATTCAAGTGACTAACCCAGTCACATATCTGCTTGAGGACTACCAGGGTAATCCTATAAAAGGAGGATTTTACGAAATGGAGCTGCTGAAAGTGAAACATCCTCATATCTACCTTGTTGAAAAAATTCTAAAGTCGAAAGGCGATAAAGTTTACGTGAAATGGCTGGGATTCTCATCAAACCACAACTCTTGGATAAATTCTAAAGATGTATTATTATAATTTAAAATAAAAAATCATTTAAAAAAAATATAAACAATTGTTTTATTGCTCAATTTATTTATCATAAAATCTTGTATTGTATATTACATTCCGATGGTGTTGGTTCAGTATTGACTCCAGAATTTTACTTGTATTGTAGATTCTCTGCTGAAACCTCATCCTATCGACTGCACATATATGCCACGTGCCCTTACGGCTGGCTCTGTATGCAAACTCCCACACATGTAGAATGTATACTTTTGGTGTTAGAATAAATCGAACCCTTTTCGGCATTCCTTACAGTTGTTTCTTGTCAGCCTCATGTAAAATTTCATGAGGCGTTGATTCTCCCGGTTAAACCGTTGCACATCATGACATCCGCAGGTATCTGCCCTCTCAGTTGCATCATCATACGCCCATGTACAGTTGGTGTAATGTTCACCATATTTAGATGTTACTTTGTTTACATTTTCATATTGCTGAAGAAATTTGTAGCGTTTTTCTATTGTATTCTTATGCTCCTCTAGCAGAACATTAGAGTAATCGTCAAGGAATTTCTTAATGTTCATCTGAAATATTCAGTTGGTTGATTGGTTGTTTTAGAAAAATGATTTTTCAATACTTGCCCTTTATTATTATCTTTTATCTTTTGGTAGCGTACGGCAGAAGTATTTTTACTTTCAGATGTTTTCCCTGGCTTGATAAATGATTTAACTGTAGCAGAATTTATCTGGTACTTTAATTCTTTTAACCTATTTCCTCTGTCTCCATCTTCCTCTAGCAGCTTGGTAGAATCTTTATAACTGCTCATTACCAGAACTCTATGCAAACTAACCTTTTGTTTTGCATTACAATTCATTTTATAGAACTTGGAGGAGGGCCAGGGAATATTATTGGGAAATATGAAAGAAGTTTTTGTTTTATATGTAACACATTTTATTTATTTTTTAATAATTATTATTATAAAGGTTGGGCTCAAAGTATGATAATGAATTCAAGTATTCAATGTTGTTGTTGTCATGCTGCGTAAAGATGAGGTTGAATGATTCACCAAGAGGACCCAAGTTTGTCACGAAAAAGTTGGCCTGACGTCTGATTTCCTCCAGTGTGCTGTCTGGTAAGTTACCATATCTAGCCGGCAGGAACATTTGCTTATCCTGCAACTCCACTATGACACGGTCTCCATATTTTGTTGTAATTTTCTTGATTCCATGTATTTTATAAGCTGTATGCTGCTCCATATCAGATACTTTAATGCATGGATGAAATCCCCAATTGTTGATCGCTTCTAATGCTCCGCCATTTGCTGGTTGAGCTGATGTTTCTTCAGTGATGGTACGTTTTATCTTCTGACGTTGTGCTTGGGACATTTTCACTGTTTTTTTATTTATTTCTTAGTCTTCTATTTAAACTGATCACTTCAAAGGTACAAGAGGAACTGAGGATAATCTTGCTCACGTCTTCTTTTTATACTAGCCTTTGATCTTCTGTCTCTTTCACTCCTAGTTTATTTTTCATCTCTTTTTATCATTTCACTCTCTCGGCGATTCTTCAGGAAAAAAACACTAAATCAAGAAGTTCCTCACTTAAACTACATCCCGTACAATTAATATGATCATGCAGATCAAAGTTAATATAGTCAACACCCATTTCTTCTTCTTCTACATCATCATCATCATCATCATCATGATCCACTTGATGTTTAGAAAACAGTTTTTCATATTTTATAACAAGGCTTTCGGGTAAAAAGTCTTTCAAGTCCCACAGAAAACGCGTTAATTTGATGCACACGAGTAAGTCACAGAATATTTCCAAGTTAAGAGAATTACACAAATACTTTTCACATAAGATAATCCCACGCCGATATTGTTCTTCTTCGTTTCTGTAATTTTCCTCCTCACAGCAATCATATCCTCTATTTTGGTTTAAAATAGCTGAATGTTGATAATCCTCAAATTGGTGCTCAATCCTCCTAACTGCGCTCTCTACATCAACAGCCTTGGGCCAGGACTCTGCTGCATAGCACATCCACATAATTCACTTTTTAAAAACTAAACTGGAGACACTAATTCTTCAACGCTCGAATAAGAACTGATCCAAATCTGTCATTCAATCAATCAATCAATCAATCCCTACCAAGAAATTCGGCAGCACCCCTAAACAAAGAACTCTTTGTATTAAATAACCCATTCCATTCTTATCTAATGTAATTGATCCGCCTGCAACCCAAAATATTCTAAGTCAGCGATAATTCAGATCTTGAAAATTTATAAAATTCACTCCAAGCTCGCGCCTCCGTCCCTAAACAAAGAACTCTTTGTATTAAATAACACATTCCCTTCTTATCTAATGTAAACAAGCCTCCTGCAAGCCAAAAAGTCAAAAAACAAATCCAGCTACTTATTTCGCAATATCACGAAACGGATTCCAGCGAAGTAAGAGCTTGGGATGGGTACGGCTTCCTATGGGTGAGGGGGAGGGTATGGCTTCCTGCGGGGGAGAGGAGGGTACAGCTTCCTGTGGGCGAGGGGGAGGGGTATGGCTTCCTGCGGGGAGGGGAGGGTACGGCTTCCTGCGTGGAGGGGTATGGCTTCCTGCGGGGAGGGGGAGGGGATCGCACCTGATGACGCCCCAAACACACACACACACACCCACGTCCGAGACACGAGCTTTCATGACGTCACCATCTGGAAACTGCTCCTAGACGTAGACGATGAGCTTTCCAGAAGATCCTCCACGACCAGACCGAGAGCTTTCATGACGTCACGCACCACAAAACTGCTCGTCCAAGACCAAGAGAAGCTTTTGAAGCAAAAAGTGAGAATTTTTTGCCCCCTGTATAAACCTTATGGGAAAAATGGCTCCGAATCGGCCTAGCCTATCTACTAGAGCGCCTCACCATACAAGCGCATTTGCTTCCTGTACTGAGCAGGAGCGCCTAAGAAATCCTATGGTGAAAAAATGTAAACAACCGAATCCGTGTACCCCTTCAATGTGTGGGTCCGGCAGTTTCGTTTTGCCTGTTCCTATTCGAAAAGCACGGGCGCCCTCGCACCAACACAGTCTCACAAAATGCAATGCTTGAGCAGGAGCGCTCCGTAATAGGTGAACTCTCGCTTCATGGTGTTTGCCGCACTTCTCCCTATTGCCGTCCTTGTTCATTATTAGGCGATTTAAATGGGAATTCGGACTTGGAACAAACACGGCGAATTTTTCTTTTCGGCTAATGGGCATTTTGTTGTTGTAATTTTCTGAAAATTGTCCATGGTGGGGGTAAATTGCGTCGCAGAATTAGAGTGAACATTCTTTGTAACAAGGTTCAATATTCTTTGACAACGCACATAGCTTAATCGACGGCCGACTCTGTGCGAGAGCTCTCCGAGCGACGCGCGGCTGCCTTGGAGTGGCTGAAAGACACAGCGAAGCGCGTTGCTCGCTGTTTGTTTATCTTCCCGCGGCAGTTTATTTTCGGCGTCCCCAAGTGCGAGTTCGGGCGTTCAGTGTGCGGTGGAAATTGTCAGTGGTTTGTGTTGGGTTCGGTTGTCGGGCAGAGTAAGTGTTTGTCCGAGTAATACTTGCGATGCGATATAAGTGAGTGCTTTCCTCGTTTCAGAGGCTACGAAGGGGGCACGCCGTGGGACAGAGGAGTCCGACGGGTCACCGAGTGCCGTGGATAACTGATTGAATATAACTGAATGCTGCACTGCTGCAGCTCTGGCGGACAGTTACGGTCGCTATTCCTTGATTGTATGGGTAGTGTCTTCGCAGTGGCGTACATTTTCAACATCCTCCCCCAGCAGATAACTCTGGATCTCCATAGGGTACAAATGCTGGATTGGACGTCGCAATCTCGTTCCGTTGCTGAACCGTACTTCGCACGCCCGAATTTTTCCATCCCGTCCAGGAAACACGTTTTCTACAACGGCCAGCTTCCAAAGCAGGCGGGGCTTCATCTGATCGAAGACTAGCACCACATCTCCCATTTTAACATCTGTTACAGTTGATGTATTCGCGTGATGAGCCGACCGTAGGCGTTGAAGGTACTCCGTATTAAAGCGCTTCACTAATAATTGATACGAACGTAGTCGTGTTTTCCAACTCGCCCGAAGAGTAGAATCAGTAGGAGAAGAGGCGAATGACCACTGCGTTGGATTTGAAAAAGCTCCTGAAAGAAAATGCGAAGGAGTTAGTGGATACAATTCTAGTGGGTTATCACTCATGTTTCATGTAAGTCAACGGCCGGGAGTTTATGACTGACTCCGCCTCCGATAGTAGTGTTTGTAATTCTTCTGACGTTAAAACAGCTCTTCCAAAGCGTCCTTAACACATTTTATGAGGCGTTCCCAAAAACCACCCCACCATGCTGCGCGTTCCACAACGAATTCCCACGTTATCGATTGACTGCTGACAAAGCTGTGTAGATCTTCTGAGCTAACAATGTAACTCAGTTGTTTTAACTCCCTTGCAGCTCCTTTAAATGTCCTAGCATGTCCTAACTTTAGGTTTTTCACGTCGAGAGAAGAATCGGCGTAATGCTAATATGCAGGACCCAGTAGTTAAATCTGGCACCATTTCCAAGTGAATGGCCCGAACAAGCGCGCAGGTGCATAGCAGTAGGTAGACCTTACGCGTACCATCTCCCTCATTAAGGCTCCGCACATAGAGGGGCCCTGAAAAGTCTACACCGGTTGTTTCGAATGGCCGGGACGCTCTCAACCTTCCTCGAGGAAGTAGAGCAAATGGCTGATAAGCTGGCTTTCCTCTAAGTCGCTTACATATACGGCAACTTCGCAGGATCGTTTTCACTATTTGACGAGATCTGATGATCCAAAACCGTTCTCCAATCCGAGGTAAAACAATGTTTACCCCTCCGTGCAGCGTGCGCTCATGTGTGTCAGCAATGAGAAGCGTTGTAAAATAAGAAGTCTTCGGTAATATAGCGGGGAATACTTCTTCGTAGTCCAGATCAGCTTCAACAAGACGACTTCCGACTCTAAGTGTTCGTCGAACCTAAACGTGTAAAGAAAGAAAAAAACATTATAAGTTGAAAAAAAAATGAACATTGAAAGTTTCTTTACCTGGTACCTGAGTGCTCACAGGTACATCCAAGTTGCTATGAGAATAAAGGCATGAATTTAATAAATATTTTAATAACAAGGGAAAAACAAGGATTACTTACTCATTATGTATTCCAGTAAGGTGAAAGGGCACTCGCGAAGGGGAAAACGCGCTCGATACTTAAAAACCGCGTAACCTACTTTCATGTCCCTATGACAGGACTCAAACGTCAGGGACAAGTGTCAGGCAAATTCTATGGCGTTGCCAGGTTCGCCATTAATTTTCCAAAGTCAGCTGATGTTTGGAGAAATGACTGAATTCACCATGTGGTGGATAAGTGCCCGACATGTTGTCTCCAACCGGCTGTGGGAGAGTTTTGAGTATAAAAGGGCCCCCAACGTTGATCAAATTGCCAGTTTTTCAGGAGCAGGCTCGTACAGAATTACTTTATGCCGCAAAAGGTCAGTGTAGTTTTAAATGCAGCTTAATCAAAGAAAAAACAGCGCCAGGGCTTCACTATTGGGATTTCGTTTAGAACAGGAATATTTTTTCCTTCGGATAGGCTTCATCGTTGGTGTTGCACATTTTTTGAGGAATTTGGTTTTTAAAGGATAGACAAGGCAGTTCTCTTGTATTTTTGCTTTGGAAGATTTGTTTTTGTTTCGAAGGGAAATATATTGATTTAGTTTTTGATTTAATTATTAAAATTTAACTTTTATTGAGAGAATAAATTGAATGATAACTCACACTTTTCTTTTAATTACTAAACCGCTACACATCCCACCATCCAACAGCTGAACAACAAATACGACACGAATCGTAACCTGTTCAGGTCCTCATTTTCTATTTCAGCTTAACACTAAGGATTTCATCTTCATCCATCAGGGGGTTAAGTATTAGGATCTTAGACGACCGGGGAATTGGGCTTGAGTTTTTCAAAGCTTTGAGCTCTTCGCCATACTCGGTGGTTTGAACAAACTTGATCCAATATGATTCAGCTTGTTTGAGTTCATCCGATGTTAAGAACTTAGATTGCGGCGGTAGATTTTTTAAAGCATTAACAAACCTTCGCACATAAGCAGTTATTCGAAGAACCTTTCCAAGCCGGCTAAATTTTTGAATTTTGAATATGGGCTCCTGCGAGCTGAGCTTGTGGTCGGCGGCAGCTGCGTATAAATTCAGTGAGGTGTCTGAATTTGCAACATCAAACTTAAGGTCAGGCCAGGCAGTTGAGGGTTCCAACAACCACTGAGGTCCATTTAGCCAAAGGGGGCTACTCACGAATTTTTTCACCAGGATCCCACGGGTAAGAAGGTCCGCTGGGTTCGTTTCTCCAGGGCAAAATTTCCAATCGGTCAATTTCGGGTCCGAATTTCTTGAGTCCGGTTATTCACATAAGGCTCATATTTCCGTTTGTCGTTGAAAGTCCAGCACAGAGTGATTTTTGAGTCTGACCATAAACGCGCAGAATCGAAGTTGATATCAAGATGGGCCATTAAATATTTAAACATTCTTGCTCCTCTGAGCAACCTTTAGCTCTAGCTTAGGTAGCGAAATTTCCTTAGCCTTCTCATTTTTTAAAGGAGCGATTCGATTTTTTGAATACAAGAAACTCACGTTAATAGAGCCATCAGTGCTCTCAGTCCTTATATATAGGCTACGGCCCCGTAAGGCCGAGGACTAGCGTCACAAAATATGTGCAACTGAATAGTCTTGCGTAGCGTTTTGCAAATACAGCGGGGAAGCGTGAAATCTATAAGCAATGGCATATTACTGATCAAATTATCCCACGCAGCTTTCAATGGTTGTGGAAGAGGTTCATCCCAGCTAAGGTTAAGACGCCAGGCATCCTGGAAGACTAGTTCCAGGCCAACTGGGCCAAGCATTCCAAGTGGATCGTATATGCGGGCTATTAGCTGTAAGATAGATCGTTTAGTTACTGAAGCTAGTGCAGAACAAACTGGACGTATATCCACGCAAATTTCATCTGTGCTAAGTGCCATACCATACCTAGTACCTTCTGAATCAACGTTGGTTGGGATGATTCCGCAAATTTTGCTCGCAGTTCGATGGAGTTGGAGTTCCATTTTCTTATGTTCATACTTGCCCCTTCCAATATCTGACAAGTTTCTGCATACAAACGGCATGCTGTTTCCAAATTGTTGACGCTGACACTAAGATCATCCATATAAAAAGATTTTTTCAAAATACTGCAGGTATCCGGAAACGATTCAGACTCGAGGTCGAAATGCTTCTTTAAAGTTGCACAGAGAAGGAAAGGACTGCATGATATCCCGAATGTAACTCGGGTCATCCGATAAATAGCATGATCTGGTAAATTGTTTGTATCCGTAACCTTCTCACCAAACCATATGAACCTATGCGATCTTTCCTAAACACAAGCTTAAAATTATGGTTAGAACATCAGGTAAGAGATTAGGCCCTGTAAGTAAGTTGTCGTTTAAACTCGAATTATTGCCGGATTTCGCCGATGCGTCAAATATTATACGAGTTTTAGTCGTAACTTTATCCTGACGATAAACAGGTCTGTGTGGCTGGTAATAAATTCGTTGGCCACATGTCAGCTCTTCAGGACATCTTTCCGCAATTCCCGCTGAGATGAATTCCCACATTATGTTGTCATAGTCTTTTAATTTCGAAGGCTCCTTAGATAGTTTGCCAACTAGTTTTTCGAATCTGATAACCGCGCCGTTCCAATAACTATCTAAAACACAGTCTGCATTCCTCCACAATAAAGATGCTTGGTAGCGTTCACCATCTCGACTGATATATTTATCAACTTTAATTTCCTCAGAATTATTCGATATACTCGTTATACCTAGACACTCTAAACCCCAGAAACGTTTGACATCTTCTCTCTAAGTGATTTGTTTGCAGCATAGTTGCAGTAGTTGCTAAAACCAAATTATCTTCACAAAAATTTTGTAGAAGCGGTCCGTGGATAATCCATCCAAATTTGGTGTTAATTGTTGCTAATTTATCCGTTATAAGCTTAGATTCTTGAGATACAATAGCCCAATAGTAATCCGCACCTAGCAACATGCTGATGCCGCTTTCGAGGACTCCCACCTGGTGGTCATCGGCCAGAAGAAACTTTGAAAAGGCGGGATGGCTTGTAAAGTATCGAGACAGATCTTGGAAATTGCTATTGCCAATATTGACACAAATTCTGAATTAAACTGGCTTCTTAAGTAAACACGAACTCGATTTAATGTTTTCAGGTCACCTTTAATAATAATAATAATAGAATTATGACGCACTTCTCAGCATATTGCTGGAAACATTCACCTAATTCTATACCTTACAGGTATGAGAATTTAGGCTCTGTGGATCCTTCGCTGAAATTCCTAAATAATGTAAATAAATATTAAAATATAGAAATAAAAACAAATAGTTAAACCATCCTTATGTGCTTCCCAGACAAATTAAATTTGGTATAAGGGTCGCACATAAGTTAAGAAATATTATTTGTTATCCTTCCTTAACATTAGTTTTTACTTGTTTTTTGCTTAACGTATGTTTTAATCATCTTCAAAAGTACTGCGAGCGTTTTTTATGTTTTCTGGCAAATTATTATAGAAATCTACAGCAGAGTAAATCGGGTCGTATCTAAGTCTGTTTGTCCTTGGTGCAGGTAGGTTATACTTTTCCATCGTTGCTCTTCTTGTGTTATGTCCATGAATCTCCTTTCTTAGTACCAGGTTAATTGATGATTTTGTATGTTTCCTTGCAATGTTATAAATGACCTTAGCCTTTTCTATCTCTATTAGTTGCCTCAGGCTTATTTTATCTGTACTTTCATACACAATTTCGGTAGGTGTATCCCTGGGAAGGTTAAACACTACTTTGATGGCTCTATTCAGTAGTCGTGATACCGTTTGCAAATTCTTCTGCTGTTTGGCTCCATATTATTAAACCGTAAGTTACCAACGGTAATATGTTGGCATTATATATTAAGTTTTCAATTTTTGGCAGTATGCACCTGTTTCTTTTCAACACTCCAATCAATCCAGCCATTCTCCTCCTAATAGTGTCAACGTGTTTTGTCCAGGACAGTTGTTCATCTATTACCATTCCCAGATATTTGTATTCCGATGTTCTTTTAAGCTCCTTCCCATTTGTTCGTATTTTGATATTGATTGGATTTTTATTCTTTTGCTTTATGATCATAGAAGTTGTTTTCTCGCTGTTCATTGATAATTTATTTCCTTGTAACCACTGATCGCATTTTTCTAGGTCTTTGTTAATTTTGTTTTCTAATTCTCCCTGCGATTCCCCTGAATACAGTAGTAATGTATCTTCTGCGTATGTGACGGTTTTCGCGCTAAGGTTTTGGTATTTGATATTATTCATATATAGAAGATAAAGCAAAGGTCCAAGAATCGATCCTTGAGGTACTCCAACCTTAATATGTCTTTCATGGCTGAGGATGTTGTTTATTTGGTTTTGATAATCCTTTTGTCCAGATAATCCTTTAAGAGGTGCAGTGGCTGTCCTCGTATACCTATTACCTCAAGACTCTCGAATAACACCTCGTGGTCCACAGTGTCAAACGCTTTTCTAAGATCCACAAAGGTTGCTACCACATACTTGTTTTTGTCTAGGGCTATGTTTATATAATTCATGGCATCTAATATCGCTGATGTGGTGTTACTTCCGTTTTGAAATCCGTATATTGATTAGGGTCGAAACCTCCGTTTTTCTTAATAAATTCAACAATTCTCACGTGTATAATCTTTTCATAAACCATGCTTAATGAGCTTATTAAAGCTATGGGCCTATAATTACTTGGATCATTTTTATCTCCTGTTTTATAAATTGGGACTATAACTGCTGTTTTTAGACAGTCGGGAAACCTTCCTGATTCAAGATCCTTATTTATTATGTTTGCTAGCGGTTCAGCAATTATATTCTTAGCAATTTTAAGTATTGATGTCGTTATTTCATCTTCGCCAGGCGCCGTATGCGACTTCAAGTCTGATATTACTCTTTTGATTTCGAATTTATCCGCAGGTGCAAAAAATATTGAGTTAGTTTGCGTAGCATTGTTCACTCTATTGATTATTCTGTCTGAGGTTTTCAGTTGATCTGCTATATTCTTTCCGATGTTAGCAAAGTAATTATTCATAATTTCCGCTATTTCCACTAGATCATGAGTTATATCTCCGCTAATTTTTGTCACGCCTGCAAAATGTTCTACCTTTTCGAAGGCATTTTTGCCCAGAATTGATGCTTTTATTGTTCTCCATAATTTATTTGAATTTTCTGCATCATTCTCCAATCTGCTATTTACGTACTTTTGCTTTGCTCTTGTTACCATTGGATCCATCTTTTTCTTTTGAGCTTTGTACTGTTCCTTAAGGTATTCATCCCTCCTATTAGCTTTTAGTTGTTTATACATATTATTTTTTTCCTCAGTATGTTCAATTATTTTTTCAGTCATCCAATTGTGATTTCTCGTCCGAACCTTCCTCAAATTCATTGCCTTATCTTTGCGTTCCCTTATGGCTTCAATCAATGACGACATATTAAGCGAGTCAGCCATTGTTATCTTATTATCTAGTAGGTCTAAAAACCTGGTTTCATCCATCACTTTGATAGTTCTCCTTACCATAGGTGCTTTCCGTTTAATACTTACCTTTAGCTCTAACGTCAAGGTTTTGTGATCCGAGCTCGGCCAATCATCCACTTTTATGCTGAAAGAGTCCTGTGTGAAAAATTAATTCGAGACTATATGATCAATCAGTGTTGCATTTAGATCACTATCTCTTGTAGGAAGTTCCGGATTAAGAATTTGACAGCTATTAATCATGAGCATTTCCTGATAGGACTTAGTATCTTCGGAATTCCGAAGAATGTTTATGTTGGTATCTGCCATAGTTATTAGGTTTCTGTAATTTGAATAAAGTTCATCAAGAAATTCAACAAATTCGCTTATTTCCTCTATAGGCGCTTGGTAAAATGTTGCTAATTTCAGGTTCTCCTTTTCACCTATTATATTTAAGACTATTAAATTATATTTCGGATCTGGTTTTAGGATATTAAAGCTGTAATTAGATTTAATGTATATTGCACAAAATTTTTTAGGGGGGAAGGACCGATTTGAAGGGGGGGGGGGGGGGGGTCCGAACAAACGTTGATCAGGAGACCATTTAGAATCGATTGGCATACCCCTGTTCAGACCTTAACAAAACACCCTGTATAAGAAAAAAACAGTGGACTCAGATTTCAGCATCGAAGAACTGAATCAAGCATCTTTGGTGTTAGCTCCAGCAATCCTCTTATATGGCAAAAATAAAAAAATTTAAAAAACAAATAAATAACCTGGAAAAAGAAAACAAAAATTTGCGGAACAAAACCAAAAGTTTGGTAAATAAAATTTCATACTTGAACGGGGGCGCTCTACCTTCCACACATACATATGTCTACTTATGCATGTGCATATATTTACATATCGCGCACCTAGATCTAAAGGGAGCTAACTCAAAATCTCAGTTTTTGAGTTATGCACACCATCTAATTCCTTATCTCAATATATCTACCGGTCCGGTCAATAAAACAGATTTAAAAATATCTCCACTACTTGACGCTCGACGCGTAAATCTATACAGAAAACTCCTGCCGTGCACATGGACACAGTAATCAGTTTTTTGCCTTTTCTGAAAAAAGTGCTTTTTTGAGTTAATACCTGTTTAGATTTAAAAAATACTTGAAAAATGTGAAATTGTAGAAAAAAGTACGATTTTCACATCAGAATCGAACCCTGCGTCCCATGTCTGATAAACCGATGGATGAACCGTTGAGCTACGAACCCATTATTAAGTGGTGGTCTCGTTCTTAACAAAAATTCTACTTCCCATTAACTGACTGCCTGTTAATGTGAAAGTTTCGCATATTAATGGTGCGAACATCGACTAAATTTAGCTAAGACTGGCCTGGTAATCGTGCCTGTTAACCTTGGGTGTGTTTCTTTATTCATTCGGAATATTCGGAACACTCAATAAGCGTTTCTTTATTCGTTTACAGTATTCCGAACATTCCGTTCAGCGTTTCTTTACTCCTGCGGAATATTTCGGACGTATTCTTTTTGTCCCGTCTGAAAAGGTGGAATTAAGGGAATACGCTGCTGTCAATCCATTTTAACTGTCACAACAAATATAAATGTCAAAATTTGATTCCAAGTTTTCCAAGTCGTTTCTTTATTCATTCCATACCATATATTCCGCGAAAATTCCATTCGTTCTCTTCTTTGCATGGAATGAATAAAGAAACACACCCTATGTCTGTTAATAAAAATCGAGTAGCAGAACATTTGAGCATGACGCTGGACATCTGTATCTTATTGTCTGTGCTATAGATAACAAGTTCCAATTCCTCTTTTTGGTCCTCATACTCCTCAAATTTGCATAGAAAATTGTTAATTGGTTATGCATTATTTGTATTATTTACATTTGCTGTTAAGTAATCCGTTCTTAGTTGAGTTACTCTTATCTGTTTCTTGTATTCCGGACATTCCCGACTACTTGCAGCATGGTCACACTGTCCTACAGACTTAGCTCGATGACAGTTAATGCATCCGATCTGGGCCGGGATTCTGATCTCGGGTGAGTGGTGAGTGCGAGTCACACTCACCCTTTAAACTGCCAAAGCGATTCCGATCAATGGTGACTAGCGAGTGGTGACTTCGAAAAATTTTCTCACCAGAAAAGCGATTCCGATCAATGGTGACTAGTGAGTGGGACTCACTTTGGACTGTCAAATTTACTCCCTGCCGCTTTGATGAGCGACAATAGGCTATTGATTATGTTTTATCAAAAGGAACTAAGACGTTCAAGGGGTTTTATTGCACGAATCGTGCAATTGGTTATTAAGGATGAAAAAGCCTCAGAGTGCTATTAAATTAGAGGGTGCAAATTAGAGATAGGGGTGGAAATGCAAACCTTACGGGTTTTCCAGTATATCTCGAAAACGAAGCAAAATTTGGGATTTTTTTATATGGAAAATTTTGTAAAGAATAAGATTTTATATCGAAATAACTTATTTAAAAAATTTAAAAAAAAAATTTTAGTTCAAAATAAATGGGACTTATTTATCGTGAGGGCAAATGAAACTTTGACTGGAAACTGCAGCCTTTTGAACGATATTGGCAAATCCGTCGGAATAATGGGGTTGGCGGAATATAAGCAAGTTAACTAAGCCCTAAACTAATGTAAGCAACTAATTTTGAGTTGGCGTCAAAGGAAAAATTTTGTGTTTGTTTGGCGCCGACTAAAAATTAGTTACTAACATTAGTTTAGGTGCTCAGTTATTCAGACTAAAAAGGTTTATTTTATTTTTCATTTTTCAGTTCCTTTTTTGGCGGTTTAATTTTTGGTTATGTAAGGTATAAAAAAAGGAAAATGTATTTATGAAATAAAAATACAAATTCGTTTGAATTTTGTGCGACGTATTTTCGTTCCCCTAAAAATCCTTCGTCTGCGGACGGATTGCAGTTTTATGGCTCGACCCAAAGCAGGTACGTTGCCGTCATGCATACCCTTTTGCCTGAGGGATGAGTTTCTGCACAACTTGCGTTGCGTAGGAAAATCTAAAAATAGCTCGAGTCCCAGATGTGCATGCGATTCAGGATTTGACCTGATGCGCCTGGGCACGGCGAATTCTGGGGAAAATGCGCGAGAGGGTTCGCTCTGTTTGCTTTTGCATGACGCATGGGGGTGAAATTCGTGTTCCCTGGCTCCAGCTGTTTGTGGAGTCAGACTCAGTAGCTAGTCAGATTTAATCCGGTGAAGTAGTCAGATTTAATCTAGTGAAGTAGTGGAAAATAAAGTAAGAGTTAAGTGAAGTTACGGAAATCAGGTGAACTGGGAGGAACCTGAGGGTGAGTCAGCTCACTAAGTATTTTGTCCTTTCTCCTATTGATTGTAGTTCCCAGTAATTGATCTATGTAGTAATGTCCCCCGTAATTAGTGTTAAATTAGAGGGTGATCATTAGTGAGGTGTTCACTAAGGTTATTAGTTTTCCCGAATTGGGCATGTATGAGAAGGCTTGTAGCGAATGAGCCTTGATTGCGGATCATGTGCATGTGATTCATTTGTATCATGCGCATGTAGTAAAAGTTGAATATCACTAGAAAAATTCTGTTAAGGGTTGTGTTCCGTATTACGGTGGTTCTCCCAGATCGGACAACATATCGGTGAGATGTGCTTTGTCTGAGGGTTGTGTTCCGTATAGGCGGTGGTTCTCCCTTATTCGGAAGATGTGCTGTGTCCGAGGGTTGTGTTCCGAAAGCCGGTGGTTCTCCCAGATTGGGCAACACATCGGTGAGATGTGGGTTGTCTGAGGGTTGTGTTCCGGATTGCGGTGGTTCTCCCAGATTGGACAACACATCAGTGATCATGATTTATTTGCAAAATGGTGGCTTAATATAATGTAGGCTATGGTTGAAGCATGATGATTACATAATGAGTTTATTTTCCCTTGACCCAGTGGAAGGGATGAAATGCTTATTGGTTGTTTTTATTTTCAGAGGCGGGACTGGTGACTGCATCTTACGCTTGGGAGCTCTAGAGGCCCAATAGCAACCTGACCTCAGGAATAGTTTTTCCTTTAAAAAAAAAAAAAAAAAAAATTTATATATCATTCTTACAGTTAAAAAGCTTTTGTATACCTTTAAAAATGTTGAAATTAGAGGACGAACGAAATCTATCGAAATTACCTTGTTATTCTTCACTGAGAATTTTACAATCTTGAAATCCTCGTGTATCAAATCAAAACTAATCGAGTATCGCTAAAAACCAATGACTGATCAATGTAATTGTTTGCAGAATTTTGCTTTCACCAAATCTTACATCAAAATCCACTATATTTTATGAAAATCAATTTTAAATTATAACTACTGTTTTGAATTGAAATTCCGTGTAAAACTTCTGTCGTAAAATCATCTCAGTAAACTTTGACATACATGAGTAGTAAGTATCCACCACTGGTATAACATTTACTAGGTGCGATAGGGACAGGAAAACCGGGTATCCCACTACGCCTCCTTACGTGTTTTTAAATGCAAAGTGGGTGTGTTGAGTGAAAAAAGTGGTGGGTATGACACTAGGGCTAACTTTATACCACTAGTGTATAAACTATATGGAGATGTTGGAAAGTTGGGTGTGTTTCTTAAAAGAGTGCAGATACTGTTTAACTGCTCAAAACACTAGTGCGTACCTGTTTGCGTTTTTGGGAAAATGAAAGTTAATCGCGCTGATTTGTCGACAAAAGGGAAAAGTGTGCTGCCCACTACGCCCCTCTTATACCCGCATGTCTTAAATGCAACGCGGGTCTGTTGACTGAAAAAAGTGCTGATGGGTATGACACTAGAGCTAAATTTATGCCACTAGTGTATAAACTATATGGAGATGCTGAAAAGTTGGGTGTTTCTCATAAAAGGTATACATCCCACCCCCCCCCCACTATGAGTGCAAATATACTGTTTAACTGCTCAAAACAGTAGTGCGTGCGTACCTATGTTTGCATTTTTGCACGAAAATGAAAGTTAATCACACGCTGATTTGTTGCGGCGACAAAAAAAGCGAAAGGCGATGAAAGCGCCGCCCGCCCGCCCGCCCTCATCCAGTCCACACAGTCAGTCAGTGCAACACATAATTGTGGAATTTTTTAGGAAAAAAAAAAAACAAGAAAAATGAGGTGAATCGAACGCAAAGCTGAAAACCTGGAGAAGATAAAGTTTATTGCCGGCGGCGGCGCCGGCCGGCGGCGTAAACAGAAGGGCATGCTTTGATGATGCTGCTGCTGCTGCTGCGCTTGGCAAGCACGCGGCCGGCGGCGTTATTTCATCATCATCATCATAAAGCATGATGCAACATGAACAGCGCGCGCACAAAACATTGCAGAGTTATTCTTACACCTAGGGGCGGGGGGGAGGGTTCAACTTGTCGGGAGGAGAGGGGCCCCCCTCTATGACGTCATCACTCACAACTATGCTCCTCCACATCAACAAAGAGCTTTTGGGGGATCATTTTGAGAATTTAGACCCCCCCCCTGTATAAACCTTATGGGATTTTGCGCCAGAACCGGCATAGAATAACTACTACGCTACCACAAAAAATCCAAGATGGTGGATTTGAGCGATTTTTGGTCCCTGTGTGTTTTAAAAGGGAAAATTGCGCTAGAACACCCATAGCTTATACACTGTATTACAAAAAAGCAAGACAAATGTAAACAGGAGATGAATTTATGAGAGCTTGTGGAAAAATAAAACGTCATTTTTAACTCGTTTATAAACTTTTATTTTTTATTTTATTTCGCAATAAATTGAAACGGCGTCATTTTTGTTTCTACATCTCTTTTTGACCTTAAGTCCATAATTTATACAATACCAAAAAAGCAAGAAAAATGCACACAGGAGATGAATTTGTGGGAACTTGTAGAAAAATAAAACACAATTTTATAAGTCGTTTATAAACATTAATTTTTTAATTTATTTCGCAATAAATTGAAACTGCGTCATTTTTGTTTCTTCATCTCTTTTTGAAATTATTAAAAAATAGTTGGGGACCGAATTTAACTCCTCCAGCTGCTTCGATGTTTTAATTTTGTCGGAAAAACGATTTGGCAGATAGATGTAAAACTCGTCCTCCAGAAAAACCGTCAGCTTTACTCCATACTGCGTCTTGACCAATTTGAAGTAATTGATCTTATACTCCTTGTTTTCTTCTAAGTCCACAATTTTCAATAGCTTAAATGAGGGCTCTTGACAGATAGCAGATAGAAGTTCTTGTGCTGAAGCCTGGAAATATATAGTTTTATTTTAGCTATATTTAGTATTATTAAATTTAAAGTTAAAACACTTACCATTTTTATTTGTAGTCTGCAAACTTGACTTTTTTTAAACGATAAAGCTGGAATGCAGTTGCTCGAAACTGTTTAGGTAAACTGTAAAGAACCAGCAAAATACTTACCGTTTATATATGCAACAAACTTACTTTCAATTTCAAAAGTAAAAAGGGAAATGCGGATGAACTGAGGTAGAAAAATGTGGTTTTTAATTGTATAAAAATGCAAATTAGACGAAGGGACATCATAAATGCTGCGACGAGTGCTAACCAGATAATAAAAATTAATTACTGATACATACGGTGGTATAAATATCAGAGAAAGATTTTTTATTTACACTTTGGTAAAAGACAGGCAAGGTGAATAGTACCGCATTTTGTAAAAAGTGAAGGAAAAAATTATAAAAAATAAAGTGCGCATAAATTATTCTAAAGTAGATCTGTGATAAATTTGATCGCGTAATAGAGAAAAATAACCTGGTGCAAGACAGACAAAGAAGAGACAGCTGTTTAGTTTCAGTATTAAGGTAAGTCTGTAATAATATTTAATTTTAAAAAATCGTTTTAAAATTTGTTGTGTTTAGAACATGTCAACGTCAACAGGGACCTTATAACAATGTATTTTAATAAGCTAGTAGATATTTTAGAATATGTTTTAAGTAAGGTTTACGATTTTTTTCCGGGTGTTTTTAACGGCTGTATAAAACAACTAAAGGGAAATAATGTTAGTTTGAGTAAAGACGCTGTTTTATGTATTTATAAAATTGTATTTAAATATGCGTTTTTAAAGCACGAATGCTTCCAAAACCCTTTAATTAAAGAAGGTCTTTCAATGCTTGATAGTTTCCCGCTTTCAAGTAAAGATAATGTGTGTGGTGATGTGTGTGCAGCTGCTGGTGCTAGGATCGAGAAAAATACTGAAGCTTTATCTGTTTTGGAGCGAACAGAAAATGCTTCAGTCCCTGTGCAGACAACCCGGGAAAATTCTGTGTCTTTATCTGATTCGGGGCGAACAGAAAATGTTTCAGCCCCTGTGCAGGTTGGACGGGGAAATTCTGACCCTTTATCGGACTTGATCCAAACAGAAAATGCTTCAGTCCCTGTGCAGACAACCCGGCAAAATTCTGTGTTTTTATCTGATTCGGGGCGAACAGAAAATGTTTCAGCCCCTGTGCAGGTTGGACGGGGAAATTCGGACCCTTTATCGGACTTGATACAAACAGAAAATACTTTACCCCAGGGCAGTTAGGACAGGGAAATTTCATAAAAATTATTTCAAAAAACTATAAACATTTTCGGAAATTTCGGCTTGACGGGGTAAAATTAATATTTCAATTAAAAGACTCATCTCACCAAGATATCTACGATTTGATTGACTGGTTGGAGAATGCTTTTAATGAAATGATTAAAGAAGTGTTGGCAAATAGTGAAAAAAACAGTAAAGTTGGTCTCTCAATTTCTATTCCGAAAAGGCCTGATATAAAACCAATATGGGTTAGTGTAATTTATTTATTTATTTATTTATTTATTTATTAGTCAACAGATACCTGCCCTGACTGTACAAAATGAACAAAGATTACCTTTAAATAAAACTAACCCTATATAACTAGATGTGCTTTAGTCTATCCTTAATTTGCGATTTATTCAAATTGAAATCCACAAAGTTAGCATACTTATTATAAGAGGCTTTTAAAGACTCTAATGGACCAAACATCGCATACCAGGTTCGATGGGTTTCAGTTCCCAAAAAATCTCGATTTCTTAGGGGTTTAGAAGGCACATTAATGTTAAGGGACGACAAAAGCTCAGGACAATTAATTTCACCGATCAACAATAAATGGACGAAAACAACCTTGAAAATTTCACGACGGCATTCCAACGTTTGTAAATCAATCAATTTCAGTCTACTCTCATAGCACGGCAGATCAAGGCTGTTCTGCCAAGGTAAATCCCTCAAAGCAAAACGTAGAAAGCGTTTCTGAACCGACTCAATTCTTGATTTGTGTACCGCATAAAACGGACACCAAACAATGCATCCATATTCAAGGATAGGTCTAACAAGCCCCACGAACAGAGACTTAAGAACATGTGGGTCCCTTACCTCTTTCGACCAGCGTCTTATAAATCCCAGGACAGAGTTACTTTTACTGGTAATATAATCAATATGTTGTTTATAATTTAATTTCCGATCCAGTATCAAACCCAAATCTTTGATATGATCCACATACGATAATGGAGAATCACCCAATATATAATTAAAAGCTAAAGAGGAAACTTTCCGTGAAAAAGTCATAACATTACACTTATCAACATTCAGAAAAAGACGGTTACGATCACACCAATCAACAAAACGATTAAGGTCATCTTGCAGTAATAGGCAGTCGTCGAGACAGATGATTTCCCTAAATATCTTTACATCGTCAGCATAAATAAGAAGTTGAGAGTTAGTTATAACGTTCTGAATATCATTTATAAACAATATAAATAACAATGGCCCCAAGTGACTACCTTGGGGGACCCCAGAAGTCACAGAAAAGCATTTCGATAGAACTGACTTAAATATTACTTGTTCTGAACGATCAGTCAGATACGATCCAAGCCAATGAAGAAACTTAGGAGGGATTCCGAAAGATGGCAATTTCGACAGGAGAACGTCATGTGATATTTTGTCAAAAGCTTTGCTAAAATCGGTGTAAATGCAATCGACACTATGACCTCTTTGCATACCGTTTAGGGCATACGAAACCAAGGACACCAGGTTAGAAGTAGTCGATCTGCCCTTGACAAAACCATGCTGATTACGGGAAATCAGAGCCTCACAATGGTAGTAGAGACGATCGTAAATAATTAGCTCAAATAATTTAGGTATGGCAGACAATTTGGCAACAGGTCTATAATTACACACGACATCACGACGACCATTTTTATGTAAGGGGGTGATGAATGATAACTTCCATAAGTCAGGGAATGTAGAAGAATCAAGAGAGAGATTAAATAGATGCGACAAAGGGAGCGCAAGAGAAACGGAACAAGCTTTCAGCACTGAAGCGGGAACTCCATCAGGACCAGCGGATATGTTAACGTCCAAGTTATTTAAATATGCACTTACACAAAGTTCGTCAATTTTACCAATATTAAAATCAATAGCAGAGTCAGCAGTATCACTAAAGTTATTCGGATTGAGGTCCACGTCATGACCAATAAAAGAAGACTTAAAAAAAGTCGCAAACATATCCGCGATAACAAGAGCATTATTGGATGATACGGAACCATCGGTCATTATTTCAGGTACATTGTGGTATTTGCGCTTTGAATTTACATATCCCCAAAATTCCTTGGGATTTTCACGTAGTCTGAGTTTGATTGAGTCGACATATTTACGATAAGCAATAAAAGCGCAAACATTAAACCTTCGCCGCAAAATAGTGAAATTTTCAAAGTCAGAGACATTCCCGTTACGAATATATTTTTTCCACGCTTTTGTTTTTTTATTCTTAAGATACTTCACTTCCGCATCGAACCATGGTGGCGATTTAGTTGCCCGTCTTCTACATGTAAAAGGGATAGAGTTTACAAAACAATCAAATAGTATACAATAAAAAGATATCACAGCGTCGCTCAAATTTTTACAGTCACAAACAATAGACCAATCAGATGTAGACAATAAGTGGTCTAACAAAGAAAAATTTACCTTCGAAAAATTAAATGACCAATTACTGACAGGATGTTCTACCTTCTCACTAGTGTCGCCTATAAAATTAAAAGTCAGGGCAGGGTGATGAAAATCTTCAGATACAAATGGATTATCAGAGTGATGCACACAAATTATGTCAGGGCAAGTTGTTAGCACAAGATCGAGGATCCGAAGATTATGGTTCTCTATAAAGTTGCTCTGTTGAAGGCCAAGCGAAGAAATGGTGTCCACAAAGTAGGCATCCAAAGATGAAGAGACCGTAGAAAGGACACCGGCATCAGGTCCATTTCGAGACCATTTAGTGTTCGGCAGATTGAAGTCACCAAGAACAATCACGTCATCCTCATCTGTAGCAAGCTCAACCACGTACTCAATTGCAGACATGTATGCCTGATACGTTTGCAAATCCGAACCAGGAGGTATATAAACACAAATCACAAGCATCCTACTGTGCGTTCCAAACTTAGTCAATGTGCACAATATCTCTATATCTTCCGATGAAGGGATAGTAACCACTTTAGTGGGCAATGATGTTTTTAATGCGATCAAAACTCCTCCACCCTTACGCATAGAAGAATCAGAAAAACGATCTCGACGAAATACTTGATATGAAGGATCGATGAATTCGGAATTGGCAATGTCCTTATGAAGCCAGGTCTCGGTTAAAACTATAACATCAAAGTCACAACAGGAAGAATTAAAGAGGAAGTCATTTGTCTTTGTTCGAAGGCCATTAACATTTTGATAATAAAAGGTAACAACAACTTTATTGGATCCGGAATCAGAGTTCAGTTTCGATTTATGTGGTTTTGGCCACGGCGCGGACGTAAAAAATCACTATGGCCTTGGGGTTTAAATTCGCGAAGAATAATTCCGCTCGGCCAATTACTTATATTCCCAAACTGTTCAAGCAAGTTATGGGGTATGTATAGCTTAAATGATGCTGAAAATGAACGATCACGATTGGGATTTATTTTCACACATCTAATGTTTTTAAGATCATCTGGAGCACAGGGGAATTTTGTTTGAATATAGTCCAAAATATCCTGAGGTGAAGTGGTGGGATCCAGACGTGAAACAAACAAACATTTAGGTGGAATGACGATTTTTAAGGATTTCGCAGAATTATCGGAATCGTCACTAGCCGGTAACACCATTCCCCCAGATTCATGAGCAGAAGAAGCGGGTGGCTGCTGTGGAGAAGGAGCATCAGACAAACTCTTATTAGAAGAGCGCAACGTCATCGAAAATTGCGGCGTCCTGGTCGAAGAAGCGGCGAATAAATTAGCACCACGGTCACGGCAATTCACATCAGCTGGAGAAGGCAAGGCAGATGAAGCAGATGAATCCGAAGCCGCTTCACGATTGCGACGATCAGCTGCTGGCGGCGGAGCAGATGAGTTGGCCTGCGGACCGAGGGAATCCCTGTTAGCCGATGATGAGTCACAACTACGGTTGAGGCTAATCAGCTCCTCTTGAACCACATTCAACCGCAGACAAATTGACGAGAGCGCAGCGCTGAGGTCAGTGACCGATTTGGATAAGTTTCGGAGTTTATTTGTCAGCACGGCCGATGAGCCAGGTCTACAGCGATCACAGAACCATTGCAAGCCGTTACTGCTGGTGGACAAGGCGTCGCCCACTGATGCCGGAAAGCCAACGCACTTGCAGTGATACAACTTTCCACAGGCTCCGAAGCAGCATATTGTGGGCGATTTATTTAAAGAATCCACGCAACGTTTTGCAGAACAAACCATTGTCGTCATAATTGAAGGCGGATGCAAACAGGAAAAGCACCACAAAGGAATTAATTAACACCACGGCAAAAAGCTTAGGATTAAGTTTAAGTCAAGAACACTATGGCACAATCAACGGCTGGATAAGTAAATCCAATCAAAATCAGTATCCAAAATTAAACCTGGTCACTCAATAAGATAAAACAATGTATGCAGACAATGCACCAAAGTAAGTTAATGAGTCAATAAATAACACGTAAACAGCAAAGAAAAGAAAATTAGTCGAAAATCAAAAAAAATCAAAAAACAAAGCAAGAGCAGCGCGAGGCACGTCTGACCGCAACGAGAGACACGACACACACATTGATAATAATAATACCCCAGACAGACGGGCACGGACGAATGAACGTTCGATGAATGATCGTTCTCTCGAATCTTCATTCGTTATATGCATGACAGACGGCCAACTTCATTCGAGTCGAGAATTTTTGAGTTTAAAATGCGCATGAGTGAATCGGTGAAATTAATAGCAACTTTACGAAAACGTTCGCAAGCTACTAAACGTATTGCAACTCTTCCTGCTCCTTCCCCACCTCCATGATCACAGAATTAAAACTCAACTGGCTGGCTGGCAGTTGTCAATTCACACTTTGACACTGGAAATCAGCTGATTCTTCCAGGATTTCCATGCTCGTTCTCTGCGAATGAAGTTTCCGGAACTTCATTGATGAGAACGAGAATGTAGTTACGAATGTTCATTCAAACTTCATTCTTGGTGACAGACGACACGGCAATGATCATTCTTCGAGAACGTTCATTCGTTCGTGCCCGTCTGTCTGGGGTATAAGACCAGCAAGGGAATTAAACGGAAAACTGATTGTTAATCTTATATCTGATGTCAATCAGTCAAGTTCCTTGTTTTTTTCGGATGAAATTTTGCAGGTAGAAGCCAGTATAATAAATTTTCCTTTTGTTGGGGCAAAATATAATACTAACAAGGACAACGAGTTAGAATATATTAAACATAAGCGGAGTATTAAAAATGTAAGTAAGGACGGTTTTGAATGTCTCCCAAAGTCGATCTGTTTTGCAATGGAACCACGAAATATTTCTGACAACATGTTATCTAAAAAGTCGAGGCTATTGTGTAAAAATTGTTGTTGTTGTTGTTGTTCTATACAAGATCTTTATAAGTTTCAGAAATACCTTAGGGACTTTCAACTAGTTGTTTTTAATTCAGTGAGGGGAAATATATATTTCCAAGGACCCCCTAAATTTGAGTTAAGCGAAAAGATTTACTTGTACTACTCCGAAACAGAAAAACATTTCTACGTTTTAAAATCACCAACAGGGTTTTTTAACAAAAAATATATTTGCGTCTTTTGTGACTGTTTGTATGATAATAAATTTTTTCATAAGTGTGAAATGCGCTGTAAATACTGTTTAAGTGCGCCTCCCTGCCTCTTTTCATCAATTTTAAAAAACTGTAAGTCTTGTAATAGGTCCTTCAGAGGGGAAGAGTGTTATAATAAACATTTTAAGAATACAATCATAAATGACAATAATATTTGTGAAACTTTACAGGTGTGTCGCGACTGTGGAAAATTTTTAAATTACACAAAAAGGGAAAAAGATCATACCTGCGGAGAAATGTTTTGTTCCAATTGCTATAAGTACGTCCCCCAAGATCACTTATGTTATATAAAAAAGTATACTCAAAAGAAAATTTCCAATTTTTTAATGATATTTTTTGATTGTGAGAGCACCCAAAATATTCAATACAAAAATCAATGTGGTACCTTTATTCATACGGTTAATTTAATTGTTGCACAACAAAGATGTAATATATGTCTTTCAGAGACAACTAACGCTAAAGAATGTTGTGAACAATGTGGACAGCTTGAACACATTTTCAAATACGAAAATAACAATCAAGATGTTGTTAAAAGATTTGTTGATTACTGTTTTCAACATCGTCCCTATGTAAAACAGGTTATATGTATTGCGCATAATCTACAAGCATATGATGGCCATTTCATAACTTCCGAACTAATGAACAGAAAGAAAAAAATCCGGCCAATAATGAATGGATGCAAAATAATGAAAATTACCTGTGAAAAAGTTGTTTTCATCGACTCTTTAAACTTTCTTCCCTTTCCGCTAGCAAAACTGCCCAAAGTTTTCGGTATTAAAGATGTTAAAAAAGGCTTTTATCCACATTTTTTTAATACAGTAGAAAATTGGAACTATGTCGGAGACTACCCCTCTCATGATATGTATGGTCTTGATTATTTTAAAGAGGAAGAAAAAGAAAAGTTTTTGAAGTGGTATGAGGTAACGTCTAATAGCAGTAGTTTTAACAATCAAGCTGAACTTATTAACTATTGTAAAAATGATGTAAATATTTTACGAATTAGCTGTCTCACATTTATGAAAGACTATTTAAAAACGACGGGAATAAACCCTTTCGTTGAAGCTTTGACAATTGCATCAACAGTCATGCTGGTATATAGAAAAAATTTCCTTCAAGAAAATCAGCTAGGTATTATGCCTAAGGGTGGGTATAGGAGAAATACTAATCATTCCTTAATAGCCATTAAATGGCTTTGTTTTGAAAATAAAAAAGTTGATGGTAAAATTCAACATGCCGGTACATCTGGTGAAGTAAAATTATCAAAGTGCAACTTATTTGTTGACGGATATAATTCCAATACAAATACAGTGTATGAATTTTTTGGTTGTTACTATCACGGGTGCACCCTGTGTTTTCAAAAACGAACTTTGCAAAAAACCCATTTTGAATCTTTGGATCAACGTTATGAAAGCACATGCAAAAGAATTGAAATAATAAAGCAGGCCGGTTATAAAATAGTCTATATATGGGAATGCCAGTTTAATCAATACTTAAAAGAAAATCCTGAAATTAGCAACACTTTAGAAAAAGAAACCCAAAATATTGTTCTCCCTCTTAAACCAAGAGATGCAATCACGGGAGGTCGTACTGAACTTTTCGCCTGTCATTATGAAGTAAAAGAAGGAGAAAAAATAAAATATTTAGATTTTACAAGTTTGTACCCTTTTGTTAATAAATATTCCCCGTATCCTATTGGGCATCCACAAATTCTAAGAAACGATGAAATTCCAGAATTGTGTGAGATAGTTAAAATGCATGGGTTTATCCAATGTCAGGTTCTTCCTCCACAAGGTCTTACCATTCCGGTTTTGCCATTTAAAATAAACAAAAAGTTATATTTCGCTCTATGCAGAACCTGTGGTGAAAAAAATAGCATTAGCACATGCAGTCATAATGAAAATGAAAGAGTGCTTTCTGGAACTTGGGTAATTCCTGAAGTGGCTCTTGCAGTAAAACATAATTACCAAGTAAAACAAATTTTTGAAATCTGGAAATATAATTTCACCCAATATGATCCCCTGACAAAAACAGGGGGGTTATTTTCTGAATTTGTTGACACTTTCCTCAAAATTAAACAAGAAGCAAGTGGTTGGCCAGCTGACTGTGATACAGAGAAGAAAAAAGAGCAATACATACAGGCATATAAAAACCATGAAAACATTAATTTAGACCCCGCAAAAATAGGGAAAAATGAAGGTCTACGACATGAAGCAAAATTAAATTTGAATTCGTGCTGGGGGAAGTTTGCTCAAAGAGAGGATAAAACTCAAACGGTTATTATAAACGATTTTAAGGAACTTTCAGAATTTTTTAATTGTCCTGGGGTTGAAGTGTCTTCTGTTTATGTCATAAATGAAGATACTATTTGGTTAAATTGGAAGTATGCTAAAGAAGATTTAAATACACTTAAACATGCAAATATACCAGTGGGGGCATACACAACATCATATGCTCGGATGAAGTTGTACGAAATTCTTATAAAAATACCAAATCAAGTTTTATGCTGCTACACGGACAGCATAATTTTTATTGAAAAAGCTGGGGAAACAAGTTTTGAAACATCTAATTTCTTAGGGGGCCTTACTAATGAGTTAGAGTGTTATGGACCTCATGCGTTTATATCGGAGTTTGTAAGCATTGGTCCTAAATCCTATAGTTTGAAAATAGACTGTTTAGAAAAAACAGAATATATCACCAAGTGTAAAGGTATAACTATTAATTTTAAAAACTCTTCTTTAATTAATTTCCAAAAGATGAAAGCTATGGTACTAGAGGAATGTGAACCTATACAAATAGAAAACAAACATAAAATTAAAAGAAAATTACCCGGAACTATTGTAACGGAACCAGAAATTAAGAAAATTAGATTCACTTTTGATAAAAGAATAATTAAGAGAAACGGTTTTTCATACCCGTACGGGTTCAAATTGTAATAACTTTTAAGATAATACAAAAATGTTATTGTAGCGGTATTTTTAATTTATGATATGTTTGAAATTAAAATTTTTAATGTACCTACAAAACAAAAAACAAAACCAAGCATTGTAAGAATATATATATATATATACATCATGCTTAGACTGCCACTTCTAATGTAATGATATGAATTGTGATGAGTTCAGACAAAGTAATTCTAGACGTTCAGTTTGTTGTGGGCAACAACGCCCAATACTTTGCGAAGGAAGTTTCAATTCTTAAAACAGGATCTGTAAAACCTTGTCTATATCTCTTCAAGCCGCCCTACCCTCAGGAGGAGCTGAGGCCTAAATACAGAAGACAAAACGAGTTCGACTTTAACAACATCAACGGGCTAAAGTGGAATTATGGAGACCTCGAATATAATCATCTACCCAGACTGTTATCAACGGTTGAGTCTTTTATAATATATGTGAAAGGTGACACAAAAAAACAATTCCTTCAAAAATACTTGCCTCAAAGTACAATTATCGATCTTAGAATTCCAAAGCTAAGCGAGCTTGAACAATTTGATACATACTGTAAAATTCAAATCAAGACTCCTTACCTACGATGCGCAGCTAAGAATTGTATTAATGTGTATTTATATATGCTAGTGAATAAAATCATTTAATGAAACTAATTTGCCTTTTGTTTTAAAATATTTATTTAATCAAGAACCATTACAGTTAAAAGAATGTTGGCACTATAACAATATAAAGGTATTTCATAAAAGAGTCTAGAATAGTTTACATGCACATAAGAGATTCGCGGCGGTATAAAAAAGTCTTCACCCGGCAATCTAAGGAGGTTTTTTTCCTTACATTTTTCACAATATTTTTGATAATATTCCGTCAAACATTCAGTAGCATTGTTGTTGTGGAACATAACAATATTGAAAAAGTCCAGCATTTCATATAGCTTATGAAGCTCCCCGAGAGTAAGCGAAATACTACCTTCGTCAACAGGGATCTTGTATTCCCGCAATAATTCCTGTTGGTTTGGCGGAATCCTGTCTGGGGCGACTGCAGCCTTTAAGTCAAGTAGAAATTTGAAAACAGCTATCCATCCAGTGTAGTTAGTTGACACAGGCAAACGACCATGTCGATGAAATACTATTTTTGCTTCAAACGATAGCGGGTCAAATCCCAGGGCAATATTTCGATTGTGGTAGCTGTCCAGGTAGTAGGTATAATTCAACAACAAATTTTCGCCCGGAGCCTCCGAATCTTTTTTGTCTTTTTTTCGTATTGGTCTGAGTTTTTTACACTTTGGTTCTTTTTTTTTTTATACAATTTTTTTTTAGTTTTGGATATTGTTTCCATTTTGGTTAGCACTTTACTATTGAATGTTTATCAGAGTTGTCACGTATTTATACCTACTTTTCGGAGCTGCACGACTGGGGGGTGTTAACCCCTCCTGCTTGTATATATTTTTGAAAGTATGTTTTATGGTATAGATTTGCAACTTTTTTGTCATTTAATCTAAAATTATGAGACGAGAATTGTTTTAGAAATTGCCTTAAGCTTTTGCCACAACAGCGAAAATGTAGGTATACACAGCAATAATGTCCACAGGTAGATGAAAGTGCCCCTTGTAATCGCCTATTATTACTTACAAAAACTTCTGAATGAGCCTGTAAGAAGTTGTGAAAAAAAATACTGGAGGGATATTTTCCGTACGAGTCAAAGTATTCTGCAGCTGCAGGACCTTTGGTTGGAAAGTAAAATGCTACCCAATGTGTCCCCTCTTTATGTGCTGGATCTGTATTGGCTATGACACAAGCAGGTTTTTTTATGTTTTTTGGCAGGCGGTCGCAGGGGTATACTCCTCTAAAAAACTTTTTTGTTGTGGGGTTAGTTGTTAACGATTTTGCAATTTCAACTGTGTTCATTCTTGTTCAGAGGGCAGAGTTGTTGTCTCTAGGTCAATAACCTTGGCATAGGAGGTAACATAGTTATTTATAAATTCCTTGGTTGGCGCATCGCAAACAAGTATTGTAGTAAATTTTGCTAATGTTTTTATTAGGTCTTCATCTAAGCGTCTAAGTTCAATGTTTCCCAATTTATTTGATTGGTCGACACATCCTGGAGCTGACGTGGGGTATTTGAAGACAATCTCCTTTGTAAATAGTTTACTTTGTGCAGTGAATCCTGCAAAAGAAACCTTTTTCAAGAAAGTCAGGCAGCCTCCAGAAAAGTATTCAACATTTATCAAGCAGCTCATGATAGTTGGCTTTACTGTCTACATATGTACATATATGAACTGTGATAATTTTCTGAATTGTGTCATCTTATATAGGTTTTTAGAAGCTGGTGTATATGTTCCTGTCTTTGTCGATTTCCACACTCCCGTCATATTCAGCATACACGATACAGGTTACTGTTGTCTTTAAAGCCTCCTTAAATCTTCCTTCAATTCTAACCGTGCCCTGGTTTAATAGATTTCCACAGGTTGAATTATACGAACGGTCAGAAGTTAAATCAAAAGCAAGAAGAAAACAACCGTTGTCAAAGAATTTCTTTGAAATCTGATGCCCTTTATCGAAATAATGTATTCCAGTTCCTTTGAACAAGGAGATGTATCCTCTTGTACTAATAGGTTGTTCCTTCGAATAATCAAATTCTATAGGCTGGTTAGGAATCTGGACACCATTTACTGATAAATTAAATCTTGTGATGTTATTATGTTTAAAATTATAGGAATTTTTTGTTTGGTTTCCTGTATATGCGTCGTTATCAACCATACCAAACACCAATAAATTTGGTAACTGTCCTATGACAATATTATCTAAGGATAATGTGAATGTGTTTGCAGGTATAGTATATGTTTTAACCTCGACTCGTTTGTATGGGTATACAGCATTGGTTCGTTGTAAAACGGTTTCATGAGCCAGCATGATGCTGGGGTTAATAGATGCGTGATTCATGTACATTGTGGCCTCTACAAACTTAATTCGTGGGGAATTGCCATCATCTTTTGACAAAAGGTAAAATTCGGGTTTTTCAAGTGATAACACAACGCGCAGATCTACACCGTTCATTAATAATTTATCTTGGTTAAACATATGTTGGGGCTTTCTTGTTTTCAACCCAACAAGACACCACACAAATGCTGGGGTGTAATCTTCGGGGATGTGAAAAAATCCTCCTTAATTATGTTGTTGAGCAAGGAAAGCGCAGAATTGTAAATTTGATATTGCGCTATAATTTAGTTGTTTAACGATTCCTTTTCGATTAGTTATTGGTTTAATAATAAATTTATTCGGTAGTTTCTTTTAATTGGTTTTTATTTTATATTTTTATTTACAGCCTTTTCCTTTTTAATTTTTTGTAATAACTGACTGGCTATCTGTCTCGAACTAACTTGATTATTAAAAATTTTCTATTACAAAGTTAAACTTTTTCCTGAAACTACTCTGATCTGAAACTACTTTGATCTGAAGCTACTTGGATTTTTAATATTTTCCTCATTTTGTACAGTTCTTTAGATACATATAAATTAATTTGGAATTGTTCAAAATTAACCGTTAACCTCCACAACACCCCCCTTCCAGTGTAACGAGAAAGATAAATAGAAAGGTGGTCATTTAGATTTTATTTTAAAAGTCTCGTTATGTGATCGAAAAGCTTATTCGTTTTTTATAGAAAAAATTTTGAGTGTCTCCGTTACTAAAAGGCACTGGCTCATTATTTAGATTAAAGGAGTGATCAGTCGCTGGCTGATCCTTGCACTCAAAATTTTCTTTGGCGACATCAACATCTCCCTGTGATAACGTTGAAATCGAAGCTTCGGCGGCCTCACCAGTGGATGCAACAAAACAAGGTTTCAAACGATTTAAGGAAATATTTCTATTTTTACCCTTAATTTGTAAAGTATAATAATGTTGATCTCTGGCTACAACAGGAAAAGGTCCCTCATAACAATTTTCGAAAGAACCTTTAGATGGAACACTTCGAACCAAAACGTGAAAGCAAGTATTTAAATCTTTAAATTTGAAAAATTTAGTTTTAGAGTGATTGGAGGGCGGGGGCAGGGGAAATGTTATCGAATAAATTTCTTAGATGCTTTGCAAAAGAGCTTTGCAAAACATTTTGAGAATTAGGATGATGTTGGATAAAATCACCAGGCAGTCTTAAGGGCTGGCCATATAAAAGTTCGGCAGGGGTGGCGATAAAATCTTCCTGAAATGTCGTTCGCAAACCAAGTAAAACGGAAGGTAAAACATCGGATCATGAATCTTGTTCGTAAGCTCTAATCGCCGCTTTTAAAGTTCGATGCCAACGTTCGATAAAACCATTCGATTGAGGATGATAAGAAGTAGTTCTGTTGTTTTTAAATCCTAAAAATTTTGAAAGTTCGTTAAAAAGCGTTGATTCGAACTGCCTGCCTTGATCGGTTATTATGATTTTGGGTACTCCATAGCGAGAAATCCATTCCCGATAAAGGGTTTCAGCGCATGTTTCAGCTGAAATATTGGTTAACGGAATTGCCTCAGGCCATCGAGAATAACGATCGATTATCGTAAGGCAATACCTAAACCCTTTTGAAGGAGGGAAAGGACCAATAATATCGAGATGAATAGTTTCGAATCTTTCGGAAGGAATAGGAAATGAGCCGAAAGGGGTTTTAACATGACGGGAAATTTTATTTTTCTGACATGCTAAACAGCAGCGACTCCATTTAGTGATATCTTTACTAATAGAAGGCCAAAAATACCTCGAAGTGATCATTTTATTAGTGGTTCTAATGCTAGGATGAGCTAAATCGTGAATTAAACGGAATATTTGAAAACGGAAACTATCTGGAATGTAGGGCCTAACATGTGAAGTTGCATTTTCGCAGTAGATTTGCTTGTCACTACCTAACACGGGGAATTTGGAAAATTTTAAGGAAACATTTTCCAGTAAGTCTTTGAGCTGGCTATCGGATTCCTGCGCGATAGCTATAGCTTCAAAGTCAATAGCGGCTGGTAGGTGTAATTCCTCTATGCGTGAGAGGGTATCTGCCACTAAGTTGTCTTTTCCCGAAATATGTTTGATGTTTGTAGTGAATTGGCCAATGAAGTCTAAATGTCGAGCTTGTCTCGGAGAAGCTTTATCAGGGTTCTGCTTGAAAGCGAAAGTTAACGGTTTATGATCTGTAAATAGGGTGAAAGTTCTTCCCTCTAAATGATAACGGAAATGTTTGATTCCTTTATACGCCGCGAATAATTCCCTATCATAAGCGCTGTATTTAGATTGTGTGAGACTTAATTTAGTTGAAAAGAATCCTAAAGGTTGCCAATTGTTATTAACTTTTTGGTTTAATGCTGCACCGATTGCTGAATCTGAAGCGTCAACAAATAAACCAAGGTCAGCATTTAAATTTGGAAATGCTAAAAGGTTTACTTGAGAAAGTTGTGTCTTAATGTTTTCAAAAGCTTTAATAGAATCCGGAATCCAGTCAACCTTCCTTGAACCGTCCTTTTTACTACCCCAAAGATATTTGTTAAGGGCTGCCTGATGTTGAGCTCCATGAGGTAAGAAAGGGCGATAAAAATTTACCATGCCTAGGAAACGTCTTAATTCTTTCACGGTAGAAGGGAGTTTAAAATTGCAAATAACTTCAACCTTCTCAGGCGATGGTTGAGTGCCTTCTGAAGTGATAAAATGTCCGAGAAATTTCACTTCTGATAGCATGAAGTTACATTTCTCTACATTTATGATCAAACCGTGATCAAGAAATCGTTGAAAAATTTGTTCCAAATGATCTAAATGTTCTTCTTTGGTCTTTCAAGCGACCAAGACATCGTCTAAATAAGCAAAACAAAATTTTAAATCTTTAAGGATTGAATTAATAAATCTTTGGAAAGATTGAGCAGCGTTGCAAAGACCGAAGGTCATACGGGTAAACTCGAAGAGTCCGAAAGGTGTACATATGGCAGTCTTCGGAATGTCCTCAGGTTCTACCGGAATTTGGTGATAGGCTTTAGTCATATCTAAAGTCGAGAATACTTTAGCATTTTGGAGATGATACGAAAAATCGTGAATCAAGGGGATTGGATAACGATCCGGGACCGTGATGGCGTTGAGACGTCTATAGTCTCCACAAGGTCTCCATTCACCATTTTTCTTTGGAACCATGTGTAGAGGAGAGGACCAATTACTGTTAGAGGGCCTACAAATGCCTTGATTGAGTAAGAATTCAAATTCTTTCTTGGAAACTAATAATTTTTCTGGCGAAAGTCTGCGAACTTTAGAAAATATAGGAGGGCCAGTGGTTTTAATTTGGTGAGTTACTAAATGTTTCACTGGTTTTGTAAAGCCTGAATCAATCGTTATCTTATGGAATTTACGTAGTAACTTTTGAACTTTTTCGTTAACGGTTGGTTTGATTAGTACGGATAATAATGAGGGTGGACTTTTTCTGAGAATACCAGATGAAGTCAAATGTGTCAGAGGGTCTACTAAAACTCTTTTGGCTAGATCCACTATTAAACCGAAATGAAATAAAAAATCTGCGCCGAGAATCGGCTTAGCTACATCAGCTATTAAGAAGGGCCACTGGAAATTTCTGCGCAGGCCTAGGTCTAAAGAAAGAATTTTCGTACCGTAAGTATTCATCGGTGAAGAATTTGCAGCTGAAAGACATAAACCGGAAGGAATTAATTTTTTAGAAATAGGAGCGGGTATAACGGAAATATCTGCTCCGGTATCGACCAAATAAAATTGTTTTGATGACTTGTCGTAAATATGAAGGCGACTTGAATATCCGCTTCTATCAACCGTCGCTAAAGCTGAAAAGCGATTTATTTTTTTGGTGTATCCGTTGGGACATAAGAGCAAGGCTTTATACATTTATTAGCGTTGTCTCCGAACTTGTCGTGGTACCAACAAAAATTTGGATTAATATGGTGAGTAGAACTGCTTCTCCTCCTAAACCTAGAAGGGGTGGCCGAACGATTAGAGGAATGGTCGAAACGGCGATTAGAGGAACGACTGGATGAACGGTCTCGTTGTTTTAAGGCTTTAACTTCAACAGAAAGTTCCTGAACTTGCTTAGTGAGGTTTAGAATTTGGACTGATAAATTGCCAAATAAACTTTCCTCTGGGGGAGGAAGAGAATAAGCGCACACCGATGGTTTGTTAGTAATTTCGAAAATTCTATCGGCACAGTTCCCGAGTTCATTAAGGTCTCCGGAACTACAAGAAAGGATTGCTTTCATGTTATCAGGGAGCCTCTGCATCCAAATGGTTTTGAGCACATCATCGTTGAGGCTGCCATTGGATAATTCTCTTAACTCGCGAAGAAATTGTGACGGAGATCTGTCACCTAGCTTCAAATCACCCAAAAGTTGGTTTAATTTCGCGGAAGCACTAGCTGTTAAGCGAGAGATCAACGTTTCTTTCAATTGCGTATATGGCTGGACCGGGTCAGGTGATCTAAGAACATCACTGATGAGGCGGAATAGCTCTTCATCCAAAGCTGAGAGGGCGTGATTAAATTTTGTGTTTTCGCTTGTTATTCTGGCTGTAAGAAATTGTGTCTCCAGTCTTTGGAACCAAAATTGGGGAGCGCTTTTCCAAAACGAAGGCACGGTAACTGAAAGGGAATCGATGGAAGACGAAGTGGACGGAACGGAATTTTGAGTTGATTCGGTTCCTCTTCCGATTGAATCATCAATATTGTGGTTCATATTTTTTTGATTTAAAGGAAATTAAATGAGGAAAATTTACATGAAAATGAAATGGATTTGAAAAGTACTCCCTTGAAAGTTTTAAAACTATTGTAGTTCTTGCTGTTCTGTTTTAAAACTATTGTAGGTCTTGTTGTTCTGCTTCTTAGGACCAGTCGGGAAGGAAATATTTTTTTTTTGCTTTTTTTTTTTTTTTTTTTTTTGATGTTTAATTTTTCTTCGTTTTTAGGTGCGTCTTCTTGAACTTCGGGGTCACCAGTTGTTGGGGCTTTCTTGTTTTCAACCCAACAAGAGACCACACAAATGCTGGGGTGTAATCTTCGGGGATGTGAAAAAATCCTCCTTAATTATGTTGTTGAGCAAGGAAAGCGCAGTATTGTAAATTTGATATTGCGCTATAATTTAGTTGTTTAACGATTCCTTTTCGATTAGTTATTGGTTTAATAATAAATTTATTCGGTAGTTTCTTTTAATTGGTTTTTATTTTATATTTTTATTTACAGCCTTTTCCTTTTTAATTTTTTGTAATAACTGACTGGCTATCTGTCTCGAACTAACTTGATTATTAAAAATTTTCTATTACAAAGTTAAACTTTTTCCTGAAACTACTCTGATCTGAAACTACTTTGATCTGAAGCTACTTGGATTTTTAATATTTTCCTCATTTTGTAAAGTTCTTTAGCTACATATAAATTAATTTGGAATTGTTCAAAATTAACCGTTAACCGCCACACATATCAGCATGTATTTTTCCCATTAGCTCGATAACGTTGCTCTTATGGAAAAGCTTTTGTCTTGTCAGGTAACCCACATTTTCTTCTGCACTTTGGGTAACCTCCATATTATCCTGATCAAGATACCAGCCGACAGATTCTAAATGTGTCGAGGCCGCATCTTTACCATAATTTAACAAGTTTTCAATATATGCCCTATAATTGTAATTATTGTCAGTTTGAACAACTGGTCTACCGTTTAGGTAAATAGTGCACTGGCGAAAGAGCGAGTGAAGTACGTTATTGACTAGCCGTCTGGGCTAGTTACGAGAATATTTTTCCCGGTATAAAGTTCTTCTTTTCCATCCTTAATTTTAATCAGTTGCACTTTTAAACGTAGGTATATACTTGACAAGTCACGATATGTATCTCCATGGCCCAGCGAGACAAATTCCAAAACTGATGAGTTATGAGGCTATAGGTTTGTATGCTACTTCTTCGGTTTTTAAAATATTACTTTGAATAACTGGTGTAGAGAAAAGATCTAGCTCAGATTTCATGCACTCGCTGTACGTGGACATTTTGTTTATTTATCAAAAATATCCAATGCTCGTTTACGAAAACTGCGTTTGCCTTTTATAGACTTTTTCTTCTTGTTTGCTGTTTTTTTCGTAGACCGTTTTATTTGTTTTGAAGGTCTTTTTCGTTTAATAGGAGACTTGGTTAAGCGTAACGTCGTAAATGGATTAGCTCTTTTAATAACTGCGCGATTATTTATACCTGCGCCGCCCATTTTATCGAAGAGTTTATTTATACCTTTTTGCGCTAGGTCTTGTACGGCAGCTTTACCCTGGTCTTTTAAAATATCCTTAACCGGCTTGCTACCAATTTCTTGCAGTATTGTTTTTCCAGTTTTCTATGCTTGCTGTTTTATAACTTTGGCTCCTGAAGCAACTAATGGCTGTAAATAACGAAATAGCCCGCTGAAGAAACTGCCAATACCTCTTCCTTGCTGGTAAGTAAGCGGCGCTCGGTACAATTCTCCTATATCCGACAAGTTACCGCCACTTTGTAGTAAGTAGTATCGTGTATAATACGAATTCATTTTCATTAAGGGTTAAAGTCAGGCAAAGTGCTATCAAATTGAAAAACCGGCTGGGGGTGCACATATATTTATAGTTTATTGTGTTTTAAAATGGAGCATCACATAAGTCGGGATATAGCCTGGTTTAAAATTAATCAATTCACCCTGGCTATCAGTTATTTTTATAGAAATACCTTCTATAAATGTTTTCTCGATAGGACAGTATTCTACATGTTCAAATCTTAGTACACCCTCGCACAATTGTGTCGGTATGACTCGTAAGTATCGAGCTAATTTATTACCAATAATTCTCGGTTTAATAATATCGGTGTAAATGAAAATCAGGTTTTTATCATGACATCTTTTTGATATTTCTATAGATTCTCGGGGGAATCTTTGTATTAATTCATTGACTGTACTTTCCAGACCATTAATTTTGTCAATGATTGACATATGCTCTTGACGTAGTCCAGGAGTGTTGAATGATTCTTTTATTTCCGAAAGTATTGCTTCAGGTTTACGCTTTTCTTCAGGTGCCTGAAGAAATATATCTGTAAAAAAGTCCGACAAGTTCTCTATATTTGTATCAATAGGCACTGGTGTTGTCAAGTATTCTCCTGAACTCTGCTTTTCGTATGGTACCTCCAAAACATCACTATCTTTAGTAATTTGTCGCTGATTAGGGGCTTTTGCAGTTATTGAATCTTTTTTCAACCTGTTTAGAATACCGAAAATTGTGTCTTTAATCTGAATAATCTTTTTCTGCTTTTCTTGTTCGCTAATTGTCTGATCGTCAAAATGCACATTTGATATTAAAAGCGTGACAAGATCTTTAACATTAAGGTGTGACGGTAATGGTTTTTTTATCCTTATTGTCACTTCCAAGTCTTCTAGCCGTAGTTCAAACATGTCATGTACCTTCTTAGCGGTACCTTTTATTGCTTTATCTCGGGCTCTTTTAATGCTAAGAGCAGGATGTGTGTAATTATCGATTGCATTCTGTATGACAATATGCTTTCTTTTTCTTCTAGGAATCTGCCCAATAAAGTCGTCAACAAATGCCTCAACTGTCTCATAGTCCTTATACTTTAAGACGACATTTTCCGAAGATTTTTTCCCTTGATAAATGTGTAGTATAAACTCTTCCGGCTCTTGTGTGTAGCTTATTTCAGGTATCACATTGTCCAAAAAGTCAGCTTCCAGTCGTTCCCACATTGCTTTTTTAACGTCGTCCAAAAACATAGTATACCAAGAAGGGCTGACCGCATTGTAAAATGTTAATAGAAATGCTGAAAAATTTACCTGCCCTGCTCTATAGCTAGCTTGTTCAAGACTTTCTTTTGTCCACTCAAGTTTAACATTATCATTTATTTTCACTGTCAATGATTTCAATTCTGCTTTTTGTTGCTCTCTTATTTCTTTTAACTGGTTATTAGGCGTTTCGCGCCTCACTCTTTTAAAGCTGTTATCATTTATTGCATCAGCTACATTGCGCTTCATCCTCTTCTCTTCATTTATGTCATAATTTGGTAATGAAATTTCAGTTACTCCAACACACCAGCTATTAGAAAACTTGCATGGGCTAGCAAGTGCATTTGTAAAAGCTGACAGAGTGTTTTCAGGATAAAATTGCATAGAATTGTTGCTTAAAAGACACACGTAAAAGTCGTTATTTACTATATCTACAGGCATTTTTATATTTTAAAACCTAACCCAAGTTACGTCTGGTACACTCGAACTTCGCTCTTTTTTACCTTTTAAACGTTCACTTTGCCGCAGTCCTTTTTTTGCTTGGAATGCAAGCTCGTATTGGCCAGGAACTAGTGACGACGGCCTTAATATAGGCTGTTTAGTCGGGGCCTTCTCTTTGGGAGCGTCTTGTTCTAACTCCTCTATAAAGCTAGCAACTTCATCAACACTCATATCCGTAGGTACAGTATACTGTGTTATACCGTCACTACCAGTTATTACTCTATAGCCTTTATCTTCAACTTTTGGTACTTTTGCTGGGGGTTTAAGACTTTTTGCTATCCCGCTAGCTGATAAACGTCGTTTAGTAGCAGGAGATAAAGACCTTCTTGGCGGTGTTTTTTCACGCGGTTCCTCAAAAATAAATTCTGATAAAGACCTCCTTGGCGGTGTTTTTTCACGTGGCTCCTCAAAAATAAATCCTTCTATTTCAAAAGGTGTCTTTTCAAATATATTCTCTTTTATTGGTGAAGCTTGTGATGATTCATCTTTTTTAAAAATAATTTTTGTTTGAGTAGAACTATCTCTCAAATTTTTATGTTTAACTGGTAAATTTTCTTGAATGGGAATCTTAGTTTTCTTTTTTTCGAAAACTTGTGCTTTTTTACGTTTTACATTAAAAAACTTTATTAATTCATTCCTATAATTATACCATTTCTCTTTGTCAGACAGATTTTTACTTTTTAATATTTTATCCATTGATTTATCAAATAATGACAGATTTACAGATTGCTCAATTTCATTCTTTAAAGTATTATACACTTCCGGTGAAAGAAGCAGCATTTTGTTAAGGTTATTAGTTTTATGCATATTTTTCAATTAGCGATCCTATTACCCCCGATAGTACACTTCCTAATAAAACTGGTAAAAATCCTCCACGTTGTACTAGTAATTTACGCTGTCTTGCTACAGATCTTTTTGCGCCAACTAATTTTCGCATATCCTTTTTATACTTGCACAGCGAATTATATATTTTACCATGAGGCATATGATTTCCTTTTAGCGTGTTAAGTGTGATTTCACAAAGTGTTTTTATAACCTCGGGATCTGCATTTTTAATGATCGCATTTCTCAAGTTTCGTTTAGATTTTTGAAGCACATAGAGCATATGCTTGTTGTCCTTTAATCGTTTCACTCTTGACACCATTTTTACTATTCAGAGAGCTATGCGGACAAAAACAAGTTGCGAAATCTTTATTAAATATATCCGTTCGGAATCTTAACGTGTCGTTAATCTCCTGAGTAAGATCTATCAGTAAGCACCCGTAAGGCTCTTGAGTCGTCTCTTTATATATTTTTAGAAGCTCTAAACTATCTTCCGGATAAATTTGTCTCGCTAAATGCGCGAATTGGCTTTTATCTCGGGGATTTTTAAAAACGACAAGGTACTTACAGTTTAGCGATATATCTCTGCAGAACTTTCCCTGATGAAATACGTTTTGCGTTACAAGAATCACTGAAAAATTACGATGATGTGATCCTTTAGTAAAAAGTTCACAGACTTGCTTACTGAAAGCGTTTAACATCATATCATCTATAACAATTAGCCTGGGTTCATTTGTGTAATTTATGAAGTCATCGGGTACACTATCTATATATTCTATATTTGTGGGTGTAGTATGTACCGGTAAAGCTTCGCGTTCCGCATTACACCATATAGTCCTCGTGATTTCCGGCTGCATTAACGAAGCATCATTCAAAAGGTTTTTAATAAACGTCGTCTTTCCACACCCGGAAGGCCCAGCCACGATCATTGTAAACGGGTGTTTGAACGCGATCATTTTTGTCACAAAAACAAAAGCTCTTGACAACAAGCTTTTTTGTATATAAACCCTACATTATGCAACAAAAGCATTTATATACTTTTTTAAGAATGAGCAGAAGACAAATTATTAACGAGCTACATAGACCCGCCCGCAAAAACTTTAACCGTCGTCGTGTCACGATTAAAGGTAAGGATGACCTGTGGCAGGCAGACTTAGTTGATATGAGTTCATATGCGGGAGAAAATCAAAACTTTCGTTTTTTGCTCACTGTCATTGATACATTTTCTAAATATGCTTGGGCTTTACCAATTAAAGACAAAAGTGGGATAGAAGTCACTAAAGCAATGCAATTAATTTTCAATCAGGGGCGTGTTCCAAGAAACTTGCAAACAGATGATGGGAAAGAGTTCTACAACAAGTCGTTCAAACGCTTGATGGAAAAATATGATATTAATCATTACTCGACTTATAGTTCATTAAAAGCGTCAATTGTGGAAAGATTTAATAGAACGTTGAAAAATATTATGTGGAAGGAATTTAGTATGGATGGCAATTATCATTGGTTGAGCATGCTAGACAAGTTAGCAGACAAATATAACAGAACAAAACATCGAACTATTAAAATGAAACCTATAGATGTAGGGCCTACAAATAAGGTTCGTTTATTGCTAACTGTGTATAAAAAACCAAAAACAAAGTCAAACCCAAAGTACAAATTGGGAGACTTTGTTCGTATAAGTAGATATAAACATGTTTTTGAAAAAGGCTACACCCCAAACTGGTTGTCCCGCACCCATACGCAAAGACGGTATACTAATTTAATACTTTTATTGAATGTTGGTTCCGTTCTGTTCGGGGTTCCGCTCTTGACTGCCGGCTGGATATCTGACAGCTCTTCTTTTTCTCCTTCTTCTTCTTCTTCTCGTTGACACGCCCGGCTTGCGTGAGTTATTTTGTAAGGCATTTAAAGCTACCGCCACATCACTCCCCCTCGGAACGAAAAACCTTTACAATCTGATTACCTAATACTAATCTGATTACATTGATCGTTTCTCTTAAATTTACATGATGTTTTGTTTGTTTGCGATACATGTTTGATTTTGGATTTAGTATTTGTGTTTAAGTGTTCGAAATTAAAATTTTTTTTTTTTTTTTTTTTTACTTAATTAAATAAAAATAGCTATGTAATTTCAAAATGGTGTATGGAAAATTTATAATTTTGTTCATTTTCTACTAGTATGGCCTAAATTTTAATGAATTCTGTTTGAATTTGTTTACAAAGAATAATTTTTACAATTTAAATGTAACTTTAGGTTTGAGATCTGCTCTCGTTGTTGCGTGAGGAGTGGAAATGCATGGATCTAAAATATGAGCTGGTTTTAACCTGTCGATATTAACAAATTCTTCTTTCCCATTTACTGCTAATTTGAATACTTTATCTCGTTTATCTAGTACTCGATGTGGACCTGAGTACGGGGGTGTGAGACTGTTTTTGTAGACCGCTTCTCTTAGAAACACATGTGTACATCTGTTGATTTCCTGAGGCACGAATATATTTTTTTGTTTTCGACTTCTTTGTTTTTGTGGGCGAATGTTGGCAATGGTATCTTGTATCCTCTTAGCCTTACACGTTGTGGCCCTGAAATCTATGGGGCTGTCTTCAGCTATGAACTCACCCGGCAAGCGCAAAGACTGACCATAAAGAAGTTGCGCAGGTGCTAAACCTATGTCGTCGATTATGGCTGATCTAATTCCTAAAAGAATCCAAGGGATATCGAAATACCAATTTTTAGGATTGTTATAGGCGCGAATCACGGTTTTTAACTGTCTATGGAAACGCTCGACTGCCCCATTCGATTGTGGGTGGTAAGTCGTGGTACGTATTCGTTGAGTACCGAAAATTATAGATAGTTCCCTGAAGAGTAATGACTCGAATTGGCGACCTTGGTCCGTTGTTATGGTTCGAGGTATGCCAAATGTTGAGACCCATCGACGAATGAATGCGTCAGCGATGGACTGTGCGTTTATGTCCCTTAGTGGGATTGCTTCCGGCCATTGCGTAAAGCGATCTTTAATGGTTAAGAGGTAAGTATAGCCATTGGACGGAGGAAGCGGACCGACTATATCTAAATGTACGTGTTCGAATCTTCCTCTCGGTACATCAATGGTGCCGTGAGGGGATGTGATGTGTCGATTTATTTTTGCTTTTTGGCAGGCTACACAAGTCTTTGTCCAGAGATTAACTTCTTGGTTCATCCTAGGCCAGAAATAGCGTGAGCTAATGAGTTTCCTGGTTGCTCTGATTCCAGGATGGGACAAATTGTGAAGCTTATCGAAAATAGTCTTTCGCAGTGATTTTGGGACGAAAGGTCTGTCTATTCCGGTTTTGGTTTCGCACCAGAGTCTATTACGTTCGGGAGTGAAGGATTCCTTTAATTTGAGGGATTTGCACTTGTTACTTTCGTAGTCGCGCAAGATACTTTTCAGTTCCTCGTCTTTTGATTGTTCGGTTGCTAAGGTTTCTAAGTCAAGGTGCTCGACTGAATCGATGTAGGCTCGTGAAAGAGTGTCGGGGATCACATTTTTAAGGCCTTTAATGTACCGGATATCGGTGGTGAATTGTGAGATGAATTCTAATTGGTTATTTTGACGAGGCGATTTTTCAGTTTTTGAGAACAAGGCGTTTATTAAGGGCTTATGGTCCGTGAAAACGACAAATTCCTTACCCTCGATGAAATGTCTGAAATGCTTAATCGCTAGGAAAACTGCAAGGAGTTCTCTGTCAAAAGTGGAATATTTTTTCTCTGCCGGTTTTAGCCGCTTAGAAAAGAAACTAAGTGGTTCCCAGAGATTTCCGTTCCGTTGTTTTAAGACACCACCAACCGCATCTCCTGAAGCGTCTACTTGTAAACAGATCTTTGCATTATAATTAGGGTGTACAAGAAGAGTGTGATTTTCTAAACATCGTTTTAGAATTTGGAACTGGGTTTCGTGTTCTTCCAACCACTGGAAGTTCGATTTTGTTTGCTTTTTGTTGGCTGATTTTTTTAGTAGATCATAAAGCGGACCAGATTTAACGGCTGCTTCAGGGATGAATCGATGATAGAAATTTATCATGCCTAGGAACCTTTGAAGTTTTTTAACGGTGTTAGGTGAGGGGAATTCCTTGATGGCTTTCACCCTTGACTCAGAAGGCGCCAAGCCTTTACTTGTTATTTTGTGCCCTAAGAAATCTAGCTCTTTCTTTCCGAAAATGCACTTGGAATGGTTTACGTTTAGACCGAAGGACTGAAGCTTGGTAAACAATTGACGGAGATGTTTCTTGTGCTCTTCAGCTGATCTGCTTCCTACCAATATGTCGTCTACATAAGCAAAGGTGAAGTTTAAGCCTGAGAGCACTTGGTTTATAAACCTTTGGAAGGTTTGAGCTCCGTTTTTAACGCCGAAAGGCATGCGGAGGAACTCGAACAGTCCGAAAGGTGTTGTGACTGCGGTTTTATATATGTCTGCCTCGGCCACTGGGATTTGGTGGTAAGCCCGGACGAGGTCGATTTTGGAGAATATAGTACACCCGTGCAAGTTAATGGTTAAATCTTGAATGTTTGGGAGAGGGTACCTATCGAAAATTGTGACGTTGTTCAATTGTCGATAGTCTCCGCAGGGTCTCCAGCCTGAGTTATGTTTTTTGGGGACTAAGTGTAATGGGGACGCCACTGGGGAAGATGATGACCGGCAAATGCCCATTTTAATCATCGAGTCGAACTCGGCCTTTGCAATGTTATATTTTTCGGTATTAAGCCTCCTTGGTTTTGCTGATGGAAGAGGGCCGTCTGTGTGTATGTGATGCACAACCTTATGATTAACTGCCATGTTAAAGTCTGGTGGCATTTTTAGGGATGGAAATTCATTTAAAATGGAGCCGAATTCATCCTGGAGGATGGACAGTTTGGGGCTGAGGAGTTTAATGGAGCGTGGGATACAAATGACCGATAGTGTCGTTTGTCTGTCGACGAGTTTTCTTTGCCGTAAATCGACTAAGAGGTTGAATTTATAAAGAAAGTCCGCTCCTATGATGGGGTATTCGACCGCTGCGATTATAAAGTAGTGACTGAAGCACCGGCGTAAGTTTAGATCGAGGTCCAGCCTCTTCGTTCCATACGTGGAAATCGTTGTGCCGTTAGCGGACTGTAGATTAAAATCGGATTTTATCAGCGATTTGAAAAACCTCCTCCTGGGGTTGGGTGGCCTCAATTGCTATGACACAGGCTTGAATGGAAGACGGAAGCTTGTTGATCCACAATTTTTTTAACAACGAGTTATTTACAAGACTGTTTTGACTTGCCAAGGATTCCATGTGGCGGAATAGCTCAGAGGGTTTATAATTACCGATTTCAACTTTGTGCAATAAATCGTCTAGACGTCGCTCTTCTGAGTGTCTACTTCGCGTTAAAAGCAAATTCTTTAGGTGTTCGTACTTGTCGCTTGCCGGCGGACTAAGAATGGCATCGGCTACGATTTCCATTGTTTCGGCGGACAAAGAGGATACAAGATAGTCGTACTTCGTATTCGACTGCGTTATTCCCTTGATACGGAACTGTGATTCTACCTGCAGAAACCACAGATCGGGCCTATTGCTCCAAAAGGGTGGGATTTTCATAGTTGCTATCAAAGGGGTTAGGACGTTTTGCGTTAAATTTAATTGATCGCGGTCAGTGTCCTGTTTTGTTGGAGTTCCACCAGATGTGCCCGGTGTGTCTCTAGGAGTAGCCATGGTTTTCAATTTCGCGAAAATACGATTTGGAAATTTTTACTTAGGTTTATACTATTTTATTTTTATGCTTTGATCCGTTAAGCGGTTTTAATATTAATATTTTTATTTTATTTTGTTGGGAAAGTGAAATTTGTTTTACTTACGCGGATTGATACTTTAGAGTTTCTCGTGACTGCTTACTGGCTTCCGATTTCACTCAAACATCCACTCCTCACGTGATCAGATTTAGCTAACCTGTCTAGAAAAAAAATCGTATGTGCCCTGCTTAATAATACTACTTGAATTGCTTAGCTTAAAGTTTGTTGCTGCTACTGTTCAGGAGCCTTGTTGCCGATGCTGGGTAGATGTTGAGATTCGGAGGGATTACGATGATGATCCTGATGTCGTCGCAGGGTCTGCCAATTTGCCTGCTTGCGTGTGCGATCGTTCGGCGAAAAACGCTGTGCGTGATTCTTCGGCCTTCGTCGCGTTGATTTCTGTCTAGAGCCCCCTGTCTCGTGCTGTAGCGTGGTTGGGTTGGGAACAGTTTTGCTGTCCACGTGTTGTGGGAAATCCGGGCGGTGGAGTTACGGCTTCGTAATTTAGCTCCCGCGAAGTCAGCTTCTGGTCTCGCTTTTGTTTTATATGTTTCTGTATTTGATAATGGAAACTGGAGCCGAGCCGATTCTATCACGTCGGGGTCACCATTTTGTCCCGCACCCATACGCAAAGACGGTATACTAATTTAATACTTTTATTGAATGTTGGTTCCGTTCTGTTCGGGGTTCCGCTCTTGACTGCCGGCTGGATATCTGACAGCTCTTCTTTTTCTCCTTCTTGTTCTTCTTCTCGTTGACACGCCCGGCTTGCGTGAGTTATTTTGTAAGGCATTTAAGGCTACCGCCACACTGGTCTACTGAAATATTTAAAATAAATGAGGTCAAAAACACTTATCCGGTAACTTACATTCTTGAAGACTATCAAGGAGATATAATACAAGGTGCTTTTTACCAGCTTCAACTAACTCCCGTCAAATATCCCGACGTTTACCTTGTAGAAAAAGTTTTAAAAAGACGAGGGGATAAAGTTTATGTTAAATGGTTTGGGTTTCCACAAAAGCATAACACATGGATTAATATAAAAGACGTTCTATAAACAGGTTTTATTGCAGTCACAATGCTGGTCTTAAAGCGTGAATCTGATCGGCTAAAGACATTTAAGAATTTAACTTTGGACGACATCAAATCATACAAGTTAGCAAGGAGCGGGTTCTTTTACACCAACCTGAAAGACATAGCAAAATGCTATTTTTGCAGTATGGAGATGAGTGCCTTAAGTTGCCCTAAAGATGTTGAGGCCGAACATCTTCGGCGTTCACCAGGTTGCATCTATGTTGCCGGTAAGGATGTATGTGGCCCGTATAATAGTCCACCACCACCACCACCACCATCAAAACAAACGAGGAGGGCTTTAAATACTTTCGAAGTTTTAGCTGGAGCTTTTATTTTGTTTGGCTTGTTTTGTGAAATTTATTATTTTTACAAACATTTTACACAGAAAATATAAAAATACATTTGTCTGCATTTTTCTTGTTTTTTTTTTTTTTTTGTAGTACAGTGTATAAGCTATGGGCGTCCGAGCGCACTTTCCCCCTTTAAAATACATGGGGCAAAATCTCGCAACAATCCGCCATCTTGGATTTTTTATGGTAGCCTAGTAGTTATGCTATGCCGGTTCTGCGCCAAAATCCCATGTATTTTTAAAGGGGCCTCTGAAATTACAAAATGGTATCAAAAGCTCATCGTTTACGTGAACGAGCATAGTTGTGGGTTACGTCATGAAAGCTATAGGTTCATGCATGTGCTAGGTTAGGGTACCGACTAACACGTAGTTGTACGGAGGATGACGTCATTAAAGCTTTAGGTTCATGTATGGTTGCTAGGTTAGGATCCCCCGCCCCTAGGTGTAAGAATAACTCTGCAATGTTTTGTGCGCGCGAGTTACATGCTTACCATGCTATGCTTACACCTCGCTTGCTGACACATAAGGCATTCACCTTATCACGTTCCTTTATCAACCTAAATAATGTAGACATAGCATAAGCAATTTTGTAGAACAATCGATCACCTCATGTTATTACCTGAAATGTGCAGACGTAGCGTCAGCACTTTTACGTTATAAGTAACGCCCAAAATTCATGTAATGATCAGTTGTCATTGTACTAGCGTTGTTAACCGAAAGCTAAAATAAATTTGTAAAAGTCGAATTCTCGAATTTTAATTTTTTTTTCAATCAAAAGTTCCTAAGTAACTTAACTGGCGCAGTCGTACGGATTTTTCTCGTGTCGATAATTAATTGATTTCGTACCGACGGTTTATCGGGTTTATGCGAAACGTTAATTAATAATTAATAAATTTCGTACCGACGGTTTATCGGAATTATACGATATATTAATTAAAAGTGTTGTTTCAAACGCTGAGCACGAGAAAGGGAATATTTTCATCGATCAACCCACAACCAACGAAGGCACATCGCTGGAACGAAGTCATCATCAACGACGGAACATCGTTAACTATGTGGCATTTACTGTGGCTGTAAGTCGATATTGAATATTCCCAGAAATCCTATGCCTCTTGACAAAAGGAGAAGTCCTATCCCTAATCCCTACCCCGTATCTAGAATTTTTAGAAATAGTTTAAGCTTATTTAGAATAAGATCAAGTGAAAATTTAGGTGAGCAAACAAGTGGAAATTTAGAACCTAATCGTGTTGTTTTCAAATCCGCGGAAAATTTATTAGAAGTAGAAAATTCAATTAATAATCAGTTTGAAACCGAAAGTAACAATCATTCTGTAACGATGGCAACAAGTAACGCTAACGAAATAACTGCAATGGATATTTTTAATTCATTGAGAGTTCCTGACGCTATTAAAGATCTACCAAAATTTGACGGCAATTCGCGTTTATTGTTCGATTTTCTTGACAATGTTGACGAGATTCTTGCTTTAATTTCTGTTGTTAATAACACACCCTACGGACAAATATTACTAAGAGCCATACGAAATAAAATCACGGGACCAGCAAACGAGGTACTAAATACGTACGGAACCCCGTTGGATTGGTCTAAAATTAAAGAAAATTTAATTCTCCATTATAGTGATAAGAGAAATGAAACATCTCTTATAAAAGATCTTCACAAGTTAAGACAAGACAATAGTACACTTGAGAAATTTTATGGTGAAGTCATAGAATTGCATTATAGTATGACCAACCATGTAAATATTCATGAAAAAGATCCGAGTGTTATCAGTGCAAAAAAGAATCTTTACGCGGAAATGTGTTTAAATACGTTTTTGTCTGGGTTGAGAGAACCTATGGGTTCTATAATTCGAGCCATGAAGCCTTCGTCGTTAGCCGAAGCTTTCGCCTTCTGTGTTAAAGAACAAAACATGTTCTATAATAAAACAGACAATAATAAGCCGATCGTAACTCCAAAACCGCCAAACATTTTATCTCCGAATATGAATAAACCTTACGTCTTACCCCAACCAAGATTCCAACCTAGACCTCTCCCACAAAATCCTGGACTTCAGAGAGCTAATCAAAACCAACCCTGGCTACAACCCTTGAGATTTCCACAAAAAAATATTTTCTCTCAGAACAATAATTTCCCGCAGAATAACAGAGTGGCACAGAATAATAATGTCGGCAATTATTTGACCCAACAAAGATCACAGTTTCCAAACACAATGAATAGACCTAACCCCACTTCTACCCTGCCCAAACCTGAGCCGATGGATATATCAAAGTCCAATGTAAGAGTTCATCAACCTCAACCTCAAAATAGAACACCCTTTCCCTCAAATAACTTTCGATCGACAGGACAACCAAACTTTGGAAATAACGCATTATTCAACGTGACGGAAAATAATCCAGATTCACAGGTAGATGATTATACTGTCGATTATGCTCTCCCAGATTTTTACCCTAATGAAGAACCCCTAAATTATGAAAACGAAAGTACTTATAACAATTGCCAAAACGAGCTAGACGACTCAAATTTTCAATTAACCGCCTCAAAAGATCAATCGGATACTTAGATATAAACAAGCATGGTTTTATACTGCCCTATATAAATATTTCATCCCCTTTCGGACGCGATCTAAAATTCTTAATCGACACAGGTGCATCTTCATCTTTTATTAATCCCGAATACGTTCATCCGGATGATCTTATGGAAACTAAGCCCACCGTAATTACAACAATTTTGAATAAACATACCTTAAATAAGGAGGTAACACTCCCCAAATTTTCCGAATTTGCTCAACCGGGCTATACAAGATTTCTTGTGTTTCAATTCCATAATTACTTCGACGGTCTGCTAGGACTTGATGCTTTAACAGCATTAGGCGCTATGGTCGATCTTGCTGATCATCTATTGATCACTAAAAATGCAACAATACCCTTGCAATTTAAGCCTAATTTCATGTCACAAAAGTATCGCGTTCCTCCTAATTCAAAATTTATTGCTAAGCTACCAGTTGATGTACAGGGAGGAAATATTTATGTTAACAAGACAGAAGTCAATCCTCACCTATACATTTCGGAAGGAATTTACCTTGCCGAAAACTGGTATAGTCTGATAGAAGTTACTAACTCCAGTAATAAAGAACAAAACCTCTTTCTCGAACAACCCCTAAAAGTAAAAAAATTTTCCTCCGAAGAATTTATCGAGATAAACAATTTCAATATACATTACGACCAAGATATCGAACCACCAATTGATGTAATTAACTTACTTCGAACTAACCATTTGAACAAAGAAGAATTTAGAGCACTCTCCAAGGTCTGTAAAGAATTCGAAGATATTTTTTTCAGAGAAGGACAAAATCTGTCTTTCACAAACAAAATTAAACATCAGATCAAGACTACAGATAATTTGCCAATCTACACAAAGTGATACAGGTATCCTTATATTCATAAAGAGGAGGTTCAGCGTCAGATAAACGGCATGCTTGAACAAAATATAATCCGGCCTAGTTATTCTCCATGGAGTTCTCCTGTTTGGATTGTCCCAAAAAAACGGGATGCCAGTGGCAAACAAAAATGGAGACTCGTCATAGATTATCGTAAACTAAATGAAAAAACGATAAGCGACAGATATCCCATCCCTAATATCACAGAAATCCTGGATAAATTGGGAAAGTGCATGTACTTTTCCACCTTAGATTTAGCCAGTGGATTTCATCAAATAGAGATGGATCCACAAGACATCGAAAAAACAGCCTTCACAGTGGAAGGAGGGCATTACGAGTACATCAGAGTGCCTTTCGGGTTAAAAAATGCTCCAAGTACATTTCAGAGGGTTATGGACACTGTGCTCAAAGAGTTACAAGGGTCTGTCTGCCTCGTGTATCTGGACGACATTATAGTATATTCCACTTCGTTACAAGAACACATAGAAAACCTCAAGAAGGTCTTTAAAAAACTAAGAGACGCTAATTTTAAAGTACAACTAGACAAATCAGAATTTTTGCACAAAGAAATTGAGTTCCTCGGGCACGTAGTAACAACAAACGGAATAAAGCCGAATCCTGCAAAAATTACAGCTATTAAGGAATTTCCGATCCCTAAATCTCAAAAAGAAATCAAATCCTTTCTTGGCCTCTTGGGATATTATAGGAAATTTATTAAAGATTTCGCGAAATTGACTAAACCTCTGACTCAGTGCCTTAAAAAGGGCAAATCAGTCGAGCTTACCGATCAATATATAAAAACTTTCGAAACTTGCAAAGATCTCCTAGTTAATGATCCTATTCTTCAATACCCAGATTTTTCAAAACCTTTCGTTTTAACAACAGATGCCAGTAATTATGCTCTGGGAGCTGTTCTATCTCAAGGCCCTATCGGATACGATAAGCCAATATGCTTTGCAAGTCGGACCCTCACCGATTCTGAGGTAAACTACTCAACGATCGAAAAAGAACTGTTGGCCATAGTGTGGGCCACCAAATATTTCCGACCCTATTTGTTTGGAAGGAAATTTAAAATAGTCACTGATCATAAACCTTTGACTTGGATCATGAGTTTAAAGGATCCGAATTCCCGATTGGTTCGTTGGAGACTTAAACTTGAGGAATTCGACTATGAAGTAATTTATAAAAAGGGCATTCAGAACTCTAACGCAGACGCTTTAAGTCGTATAAAACTGACAGAGGACAGAGATCCCTCTCACAGGACGGAACTCTATGTTACAGAAAATGAAACCGTAAATAAAAACACATCCCTAGGAAGTGCCGATGGATCTTCCATTCACTCTGCCAAAGAGAATATGGACGACGGCATACCAATTTCAGAAAGACCTTTGAATGAATTCGCGCTGCAACTTATCTTGGAGAACTCTAACGCAATTCCTAAAGCAATACTAGAAATGCCCTTCAAGAATAAACAGAGAAGAACCATCCGAATAACCGAGATCTCTGAACCTAAAATTATCGAAATCTTAAAGAAACACCTTCCACCTAACCGTTTAACAGCAGTTTACACTAGTGACGATATATTTAAAATTGTTCAAAGTACTTATTCTAAATTTTTCTCCCGGTCCAAAACATTTAAACTAATTAGATGCACCGAGATACTCAAGGACATTGTGGAAAGCGACGAACAAGACAAAATTATTATGGAGTATCATAACAATAACAATCACAGAGGTATTAATGAGAGCTTTCTTCATCTCAAACGAGACATCTTTTTCCCTTTCATGAAAAATAAAATTATCAAGGTAATAAACAATTGTGATGTTTGCCAAACATTTAAATATGACAGAGATCCGCCAAAAATTAAGCACACTATTCCAGAAACTCCCGACAGACCATTAGATATCCTCCATATAGATATATATTTTGTAAATTCCCAACAAATTCTCACGGTAATAGATAAATTCTCCAAATTTGCAGCCGCTTACACATTAAGTGCACGAAATAGTCTTTTAATAATTAAACACTTAAAGCATTATATAAGCCTCCACGGCATACCAAAAAAACTTATCGTAGATTGCGGTAGCGAATTTACTTCCACAATTTTTAAAGACTTTTGTAAACAATTTGGCATAGAACTGCACGTTACTTCAATCCATCAAAGTAGTAGTAACGCACCAATTGAAAGACTGCATTCGACCCTTACTGAAATTTACAGAATAATTCACGATAAACTCAAAGACAGAAATCACGAAGAAATCCTTAACGAAACTATCATTACCTATAATAACGCTATTCACTCTTCCACAAATTACACCCCGTACGAAGTCTTTTACGGTAGAACCTATAAATTTAATAAACAGAAACATGAAAATGTCCATGAATATTTGGCTAAACTAAATGAATTTCAAGAAAAAATCTTTCCTACAATAAAATCTCAGCTCGAGCAGAAAGTCGCCAAGAATTTAGAAAAATTAAATAAAAATAGATCAGACCCCGTAGAATTTAGGGAGGGTACTAAAATATATCTCAAGGAAAATAGAAGGAATAAACTAACACGTAGATTCACGCAAAATAAAGTAAAAAGAAATAAACGCGTAACTGTAACCACTGCTGACAACAAAAAATTTCATAAAGCAAAAATTAAGAAAAAACGTAAATTTCAGGACGATACCCTCGATACTGGGACCGACAATAACTACAACACTGGGACAGACAATGGAAATTCAAGACTTGACCAACAGCAAAGGACTCCTTCCGATGCAACTAGGAACAGTTAGAACTGTAAAGGGACATTACAACTTACTACACATTGTACGACTTGACCACTACGGACAAAGTATCGACAAAATTGCAAACTCATTGGAAACATTCGAAAAACTAGACTCATTTGATAATTCTTTGGACTTAATTAAACTGAAATTAAAGGAACTCAAAATTAAATTTAAAACATTAATGCCGAAATTTAGAAATAAAAGGGGACTCTTTGATGGTTTAGGAACCGTGATAAAAAGTATTACTGGGAACTTGGATGCCAACGATGCAATAGAATTGAATAAGCAAATAGATATAATCCTAAATAATGAGCAGTCAATGACTAAAGAAATAAACCAACAGTCTAAAATAAACCAACGAATGATTGAACGATTTGAAAACATCACAAAGCATATTAATTATCAGCAAACTGTTATTGTAAACTATCTAAATCACACCCAAAGTCAGCTAAGAAACAAGATAATTTCCGAAGAATCAACCATTCGCCATATTCAATTTCTAAATCAGATAAATTTTAACATAGATTTGCTTAACAATCATTTGAGCGGAATTGCAGAAGCGGTAGTATTTGCAAAACTTAACATTATTCCTAAACAAATCTTGAACCAAAACGAATTGTCAGAAATACACTCAATTCTTGTAAATCAAAACATAAAAATTAAATCAGATGAACATATTTATGAACTATTAGAACTTCAGGCATACTATAATGATACAAATATTATTTTCAACATCCAAATTCCTATTTTATCCAACGAAACATACACTCTCTTTCATGTTATACCCCTACCTACCAAAGATAATAAAATAATCCTCACCAAACCATACATCATCCTAAACCCCTATAATATTGAATATTTCGACAAGAAATGCCCTTTCATAGAAGGAACATACTACTGCCAAGAAGCCACGCACATAGAAGTCACCAACAACTCCCAATGCATCGGAAACTTACTAAACAACAAGCCAGCACATTGCGAGCTACACGAGAAGGAGGAGGTTATGGAAATATTCCAGCCAGAGCCGAACTACATCATCCTGATCAACGTCCCCGAAACAGAAATCTTCACCACCTGTGGCCCAAAGAAACAAAGAATCATAGGATCAGCCCTCATCCATTTCAGCAAATGCAACATAGAAATAAATAGTATAATCTACAGTTCCACAACCAGCACGCATTGGGACGAGATCAACATCATCCCAACGATATTCACCGAGATCAACGCAACAATAGTCAACAACCAAATCCATCTGAAACAATTAGAAACATATCAATTTGCCGAAAAAGGATTTGTGGAACTTCTGAAGCCATATGTTCACCTAGACGACCTGTATAAGACAACAGGGACCTTTGGCATCGCCTCGTTCATCGTAGTCGTCAGCATTCTCATCCTCTTTGCAACATATAGAAGACGATTCTCAAGGCGTCATCACACCGAATATACCTACCAACGCTCCTGCCAACGAATCTCCAAGGATCTTCGTCTGGCCCACGCTCACATATTAGGGGGGAGGAGTTACATGCTTACCATGCTATGCTTACACCTCGCTTGCTGACACATAAGGCATTCACCTTATCACGTTCCTTTATCAACCTAAATAATGTAGACATAGCATAAGCAATTTTGTAGAACAATCGATCACCTCATGTTATTACCTGAAATGTGCAGACGTAGCGTCAGCACTTTTACGTTATAAGTAACGCCCAAAATTCATGTAATGATCAGTTGTCATTGTACTAGCGTTGTTAACCGAAAGCTAAAATAAATTTGTAAAAGTCGAATTCTCGAATTTTAATTTTTTTTTCAATCAAAAGTTCCTAAGTAACTTAACTCGCGCTGTTCATGTTGCATCATGCTTTATGATGATGATGATGAAATAACGCCGCCGGCCGCGTGCTTGCCAAGCGCAGCAGCAGCAGCAGCATCATCAAAGCATGCCCTTCTGTTTACGCCGCCGGCAATAAACTTTATCTTCTCCAGGTTTTCAGCTTTGCGTTCGATTCACCTCATTTTTCTTGTTTTTTTTTTTTTTTTTCGTAAAAAATTCCACAATTATATGTTGCTGGATGCGATGCCAATGCCCAGCACACCATATGGGGTAGCAGTAAATGCAACCCTAGAGGAGAAAAATTATTAGACTTCGTTCTGTCGCACGATCTCGTGGTTAACAATGTGGGCAATGATCCAACCTTTGTCACGAGTAGGCGACAGGAGGTAATAGACCTGACACTTACTAACAGGAAGATGTCCAACCTTATTACCAACTGGCGAGTTCTAGATGAGGAATCTCTCTCGGACCACAGATACCTAAATTACAGAATAGCCATTGATGACATTTACATCCCGGCTGGACGTAATCCAAGGAAAACTGACTGGGAGAGGTACAAACAAATTCTTTCGGAGAAAGAAATATATGTACCCAAGCTCCGATCAACAAAAGACATTGAGGATGAGACTGAGAAATTGAGTCGGACCTTGATAGATTCTTTTGAGAGTGCTTGTCCCGTTAGAAAGAGCCGATGTGGCAAGAGCGTCCCCTGGTGGAACAGCAATCTTTCGAGGCTCAGGAAGAATACCAGGAAGCTTCTGAATAGGGCTCTAAAAACCCAAAAAGAAGAAGACTGGACGGCCTATCGAATCCTACAGCGCGAATATAAGTACGAGATAAGAACTTCCAAGGTCTCATCTTATAGGAGATACTGTGAGGAGCTGGTAGGAATGAGAGAAACAGCTAGGTTATTTAAAGTCTTTCAGAAGGACGACACAGCCAAACTGAATTCCCTCCGCAAATCTGACGGCGGATATACGGGTTCCAAACAGGAAGCCTTTGAGGTCCTGGTTCAAACCCATTTTCCAGGCAGTCACAAGATTCAAACGAATCAAAGTTTAGAAAGGTATCCAGAAAGGGTAACCATTACTAGACAGGACAGATATATAGCATCCAAAGTTGTGACGGAGGAGAGGATCGAATATGCTTTGTCCTCCTTCGAAAACTATAAGACCCCAGGTCTGGATGGTATATACCCGGCTATGCTAAAAGCAGGAGGCCATTCCCTGGTTTCAGCACTAAAGAAAATATTTAGGGCCTGTTTAACCTGGGGATATATTCCAACTGCATGGCGAAAGGTCAGAGTAGTTTTCATTCCCAAACCAGGCAAGGAAGACTATGCTCTGGCGAAAAGCTTCAGACCAATCAGCTTGACATCGTTCCTGCTGAAATGTCTGGAACGCCTGGTAGAAAAATACATTAGAGGAGAAACGTTGAGACGGCATCCCCTTAATGAGCACCAGCATGCCTATAGGAGTGGTAGATCCTGTGAGTCCGCATTGCACGATCTTGTCTCTAAGATAGAAAGTGCTTCGGACGAGGGGCTCTACGCTCTCGGGGTTTTTGTTGACATTGAGGGGGCCTTCGACAATGCCACGTTCCCATCGATGTGTAACGCTGCCACCGCATATGGTGTAGATACCGTGCTTGTAAGATGGATCTACTCTATGCTATCTCAGAGACTACTTTTCGCAGAATGCGACACCGACACGGTAATGAAAGTGGAGAAAGGCTGTCCGCAAGGAGGAGTACTCTCCCCATTACTGTGGTGTTTCGTAGTAGACTCCCTTTTAGACGAATTGCAAAGTCTAAATATACACATACAGGCGTACGCTGATGATGTGTGTGCACTCGTTTGTGGTAAGTCACTTAGGGTCGTCTGTAGTAAGATGCAGAAAACCCTAGACAAGATCCAGAACTGGTGTGAGAGACATGGCTTATCAGTGAATCCTTTGAAAACAACACTTGTGTTGTTCACTAGGAAAAGGAAACTCGATAACCTTAAGCTCCCAATTTTGAAAGGTGTAACCATTCAACTCTAAAAAGAAGTGAAATATCTAGGGGTAATTCTAGATAGCAAACTGACTTGGAAGGCTCATGTCGAACACAAAGCATCTCGAGCACTGAATGCTTTCTGGCAATGCAGGAGAGCTTTTGGGAAGACATGGGGTCTAAAACCCGCTATTGTGCACTGGATGTACACAGCCATAATTAGGCCCATAATTACATATGCGTCAGTGGTCTGGTGGAGTAGAACGGAGATAAAGACTACTTGTTCTATTCTTAACAGAGTACAAAGGGAAGTTTGCATAGGGATAACAGGAGCTTTTAGCTCGACCCCTGGTGCGGCCCTCAACGCAATGCTTAATTTGCAGCCCTTGGACCTCACAATCCAGGAAGAGGCAATGAAAGCTATTTGTCGACTTAAAAAGTGTAGACTATGGCACGATGGACATGCCACCGGACATGGCGTCTTATCCCGAAGACTTGAAGAGCACTGCACCCTCTTTAGCATGCCGACGGATGATATGACGCAAATTACCATGTTCCGAAGAAGATTTCAAATTAGTCTTCCGGTTAGGGAAGAATGGGATGATCCCAACAAACTACTGGATGGATTAGATGACATCTTCTACACAGACGGATCGAAAACCTTAACTGGTACGGGCGCTGGATGGTATTTGAACGAGGCAGTCAAATACAGTATATCACTCGGAACAACCGCAACGGTTTTTCAAGCTGAAGTGTTCGCCATTCTCGAAGTGGCCAACTGGATAATTGCCCAAAGGTGGCATAATAAGAGGATTGGCATCTGCAGCGATAGTAAGGCTGCTCTTGTCACCCTAGTTAACGCAACCACCAGATCAAAGATTGTCCAGGAATGTAAGAATAGACTTAATTCTGCTGCCAAGCACAACCAGGTCAATCTTATATGGGTCCCCGGTCACCAGGGAATCGATGGCAATGTGGCCTCTGACGCTCTAGCGAAAGAGGGCGCAAGCTCTCCTCCCCTGGGACCGGAGCCCATTATTGGTGTCAGCTTTACAGAGTTGAAAAACTGGATAACTAGATTCATGGACTCAATACATGGTCAGAGATGGTCCAGTTTATCAACCTGTAAATTCACCAAATGGTTCATTAGACGTCCAGACAGCAACAATGCAAAACTTTTACTTCGCTTAGACAGAAAAGATTGCAGAACGCTTGTAGGGACGGTCACAGGACATAACACATGCGGCAAGCATCTGAACACCTTAGGGATCATCGGCGACCCAACGTGTCCTTCGTGTGGGGAGGACGAGGACAGCACGGAGCACTTCCTTTGTAACTGCCCGGCCTTCTCCCGCGCGCGCATGACAACGCTTGGCGCCGATGTAATGAGAATGGAAGACTTCAATTCTCAATCTCTATCTGATGTTCTTAGTTTCGTCAAGATGACTAAAAAATTCGGATAGGGTAGGGGAAGAGTGCAATGGACCGTGGTCTGAGCGCTCGAGGTTGACACCTCCCCCTTTCTTTTAAGAATAATTATGTGTTGCACTGACTGACTGTGTGGACTGGATGAGGGCGGGCGGGCGGCGCTTTCATCGCCTTTCGCTTTTTTTGTCGCCGCAACAAATCAGCGTGTGATTAACTTTCATTTTCGCGCAAAAATGCAAACATAGGTACGCACGCACTACTGTTTTGAGCAGTTAAACAGTATATTTGCACTCATAGTGGGGGGGGGGGGGGGTGGGATGTATACATTTTATGAGAAACACCCAAGTTTTCAGCATCTCCATATAGTTTATACACTAGTGGCATAAATTTAGCTCTAGTGTCATACCCATCAGCACTTTTTTCAGTCAACAGACCCGCGTTGCATTTAAGACATGCGGGTATAAGAGGGGCGTAGTGGGGCAGCACACCTTTCCCTTTTGTCGACAAATCAGCGCGATTAACTTTCATTTTCCCAAAAACGCAAACAGGTACGCACTAGTGTTTTGAGCAGTTAAACAGTATCTGCACTCTTTTAAGAAACATACCCAACTTTCCAACATCTCCATATAGTTTATACACTAGTGGTATAAAGTTAGCCCTAGTGTCATACCCACCACTTTTTTCACTCAACACACCCACTTTGCATTTAAAAACACGTAAGGAGGCGTAGTGGGATACCCGGTTTTCCTGTCCCTATCGCACCTAGTAAATGTTATACCAGTGGTGGATACTTACTACTTACATGTTTTGCATGGAATATGTTACTTTGACTTAAATTTTTTGCACACTTGTTTTAATTTACTCTGTGATTTTGGCGGGAAAAGAAAAGTGTTTTTTTTACTATTTTCCAAGCAATTTTTATGTTTTTCTGTCCATAAGAACCTTCCTTGTGCCTTAAGGAAAATATGAAAAAAAAATTAGCTGAATTTGTCGAGCCGTTCTCGAGTTTTGCGCTTAGCAACACATTTGGCGATTCTTTTTTATTTATTTATATAGAATATTGATATAGATATAGATTATACTCTGTGATTTTATTTTTATTTTCAGTAAAAAAGTTTGTCTCAACATAATAAAACACAATAAGGCGAATTTTTCATAGAATTGTATGTATTAAACTCAGCATAAAACATCCTCATTATAGATAACTTGGTATTCCCATAGGTACAGCAAAAGAGCAGTCACTACACAGACTCTTAACTTAGCAGCACATTTGGCGATTCATTTTTATTTATATAGATTCTACTTACTCAAAATTGCTTCAAAAAAATAACTATCCCAACACAATTCACAAAATTTAATAGACACAACGTTTTTGACGTTTAGTATTGCCGTGCTTGTGTTATTGCAACCTTTTCGAAAGTTCGAACTCACCATGCTTATCGCAATCGCTTGAAAGTGAGATGGTGAGTAGCTTTGACAGGCAGCATGGTGACTCGCACTCACCACTCACCCGAGATCAGAATCCCGGCCCAGGGCCGGGATTCTGATCACGGGTGAGTGGTAAGTGCGAGTCACACTCACCCTTCAAACTGCCAAAGCGATTCCGATCAATGGTGACTAGTGAGTAGTGACTTCGAAAAATTTTCTCACCAGAAAAGCGATTCCGATCAATGGTGACTAGTGAGTGGGACCCACTTTGGACTGCCAAATTTACTCACTGCCGCTTTGAGGTGCGAGAAAATAATTTTTTTGAGAAGTCATCGTTTAAATACGAGGAAAACAATAAATAATTTTGTAAAAATGGCATGTATTATATAAAGATTGCTTTTAGAGCAAAATATCCCGACATCAGAAGGATATTCTGTACCTGTACCTGATACCTTCGTTTGGGACACAACCGCTCGCATAAAAATTTAGCGCTGCTAAAATCTGAAAATTTAATATTTTACATTGCGAATATTTTATTTAATATGTAGGCTTTTACGAACCAAAACATGTGTAGGAATGGCATCTCTCCGTATAGTCCTTGGAAGATGTGGAGTAATTTCTTCTATTAACTCCATGCAGAGTCCTTTGGGAAATCGGTACAATTCTATAAAACTAAATTTCCACATTAAAGTTTGCTGCGTTGCATTTCAAAATAAAATTACTAACCGCACATCCGAAATATCGAAAGGATTCTGGTTATCTCTTAATTCCCTTCTCTTGAGCTTAATACTCTTATTTCCCTCAATAGCAGCAGGCACCAAATCCATTTTGTTGTGAATATTGCTATTATAAAGTAATAAGGAAACATTTTATTTCAGTTTATTTAAACAATTCTTAATTTTCTATCGTGGTATAATTTATGCCACTACTTACTCAAAATTGCTTCAGAAAAATAACTATCACAAACTTTGAAGATGAAACTAACTGGAACGGAACACACGAAAAATTTTTGAGGCAATTTCTTAATATGTGTCAGTGCAAACTAATACTGAAACAAGAAGCCATAGCAGCAGTAAAAAGAAAATTTTCGGTAGGGGCAGTAGGAAATGTAATGTAGGAAACCTATATTAAGTAATCAAAAATTATATGAAATAATATAGTAATAAAACTAGTTTATTTTAATAGCATTCTTGATAATATAATAAACAACTTTTCGCGTTAGTATAAACTTTTTCAAACGTGAAAATTTTCCTTTGCCCCCAAAAATTTCTATGTAGGCTGAACTACGGCACTGATCCAACCTACAAATAAACAAAATGGCAGCCAAGAAACTGTAAGAAACTGACACTCAACCTACAAAATTTTGCTAACTGTCAAATACAATTTTTGCCTCATTCACATACAGCACACGTATAGGGCAGTTCCGTTCCAGTTAGTTTCATCTTCAAAGACCACAAATCACAATTCAAAAAATCTAACAGACATTTGCCGTTTAGTATTGCCGTGCTTGTGTTATTGCAACCTTTTCGAAAGTTCGAACTCACCATTCTTATCGCAATCGCTTGAAAGTAAGATGGTGAGTAGCTTTGACAGGCAGCATTGTGACTCGCACGCACCACTCACCCGTGATCGAAATCCCGGCCCTGGTATGATTTGCATTCGACGGTTTTGTGTTTACCGCCACACTTTGCGCAAATATCCTCCTTGCTTTTACAGTTCCTCGTTGAGTGATTAAATCGCTGGCATTTATAGCCCCGAATACTACTTTTCATGGCAATCCCTGCATATTTACAATTTTTGACCGCCATCTTGGGTCCGCCATTTTGAAACCCCCGAATAAAAAATAGCCTATATGTTAGCCCGGAATATGTAGTGTCTTCACTCAAAAGATTAAAATGATCGGGCTGATCGTTTAGGCGTGATTGAGCAACAAACAAACAAACGTTTTTATATATATGTACATATATAGGGATAGGGATAGGGATGAAGTATCAATGATATCAAATATCACTGAGACATTCAGCTATTTCGTGTAATCTACCCTCGTTAGAACCTGATTTCAGTGTAATTAAATGTCCGGATAATATATGGCGATCTTCTTCTGTAGTGATTCCTATACTTATTCTTACAAGCATTTCTACGAACTTCGAATCATTCAACTGCCGCATGTTTTGTGTTAACTCCTGGTATTTAAAAAGGGTCTTCCCACAGATTTGGAAAATTAAGAGCTTTGTAACTTTTCGAACAGTTTTATAAAAGGAGAATTTTCCCTAACAGGTAGGAGCTGTAAAAGATCTCCAAATACCACGATATTCCGTTTACCAAACCACCCGTTTTCTTCATTGATGGTATCAAATATATCTGCCAGACGCATATGTATATAAGCCAAAGTGATATTTGATATCATTGATACTTCATCCCTATCCCTATCCCTATATATGTACATATATATAAAAACGTTTGTTTGTTTGTTGCTCAATCACGCCTAAACGATCAGCCCGATCATTTTAATCTTTTGAGTGAAGACACTACATATTCCGGGCTAACATATAGGCTATTTTTTATTCGGGGGTTTCAAAATGGCGGACCCAAGATGGCGGTCAAAAATTGTAAATATGCAGGGATT